>CAWUFW010010865.1:0-527500 GCA_963921515.1 Calotriton arnoldi | reverse complement strand
CCACAGGGAGTCGGTGTGACAGACAGAGACAATGAGGCCAGCTAGTGTGACAGGAGGCCAGGCACCGCGGTCAGTGTGACAGGTCTGAATTATGCGGCAGCCAGCATGGGAGAAGCCTGGCTGCACAGCCGGTGTAACAGGGCCGCTGATGTCAGGCTCTACTATGAGTGTGACAGGGCGGAGACCAAGAGGCCAGACGGTGCAGTCAGTATGGCAGAAGTACACCAAATGAGTGCAAGATCCACTGCTGGTGTGACAGGGTGCCGGACTGTGCAGCTGGTGTGGAGTTGTTGAGCTAGGCTGCAAGTGTGGTAAGAAAGCAGCTGTGCAACCAGCGTGATGGAAAAAAATTAGAGAGGTTGTTCTCTGAAGAGAAAAGTGGATGCAGAGGCCAGGCTCCTCAGCCAGTGAGGTCGGTTGTTTGCACACAAGTGTGAAGTACACGTTTTCTTTTGTTCTGTGGACAAAAAGGCATTTTGCAAACAAAAAAAAATAGAAGGGCATATTGTGAGTCACTCGTTGGAACAAGCAGACCGCAGAAACATCTGTACAGAGGGAGCCTCCGGTCAGTGGACACACACACGGAAGCAATGCAGCGATCACGGCGCTGCCTGCTGCTTACATGCGAGGTTAACTGATTTCATGCAAGGTAAACTGTGCCCGCGTGTAGAAGTGCAGTCAGAAAGAGAAGGGAACATGGTGCTGGGAGGGGGGGGTGCTGAGCAGGGAATAGGGAGATTGCAGTGGAACTGCTAGAAAGTGGGGCCCAAATACAAGGCAGTTACCGACTGATCCAAATAGAAAGAGAAATAGGTAATCCAACATGCAAGCAAAGGGAGGACAATAAAGCTGGGTATATGGATAAAGGACATTCAAGATGGAGATAAAAAAGCAGAGTCGGCGAGTGGAAAACTTCACAAAGGAACGGGAGAGTCGTACAAGTTAAAGGCAGAAAGTCATATGTGCAGTCATCAGCATCGGATTGGGAAGGCGGGCAGTCGGGCATTGGCCGATGGGCCAGTGCCTAAGGGTCACCAGTGGGTCGGTTTTTGTCAACCAGCCCACAGAGCCTTGTTGTCTTCCCCACCAGGCCACTGTAAGGGGGGGGCAGCATCATGAGCAAGGAGGCTCTGAGGGGGTTGCTTTCAGCAGCGTCGCTAGGCCAATATTGTTCTGTCCACTGCAGACTTTATCTTGGCTTCCTGTGGGGCCGGCGCAGATGCCCAGAAGCAATGTCCCACTCCCCTGCTGTGGGCCATTATTACCTCAGCTCCCCTGGAGCAGCAACAGCTCTGTGCTTTTCTTCACCCCTCCCCTGCCAGGCCATCACTCTGAGGCTACAGTTGACTGGGCTGGGGTGAGTAAGTGAATGGCCTTGCTGAGGGCCAGTCGTTGGCAACTCGGCTACAGTGTCTTTCAGGCCTTGGTGCTGGTGGGGGAGGGGAGTGTATGTTTGCATAAACCTTACTGTGAAGCACCTTTTCCAGAGCGGAAAATTTAGAAAATGTAATGTTAGGGTCAGAGCTGCCGAATGTTGAACTATGGAAATAGGTTTGAGTCCCAGCCTCACCTCAACATCCTGTGATTCTGGGCAAATGACTTAATTGCGCAAGGCCTAAAATAAAAATGAATTTGATCTTCTGTAATGTAACTGGTGCTCATATAATTGCGCCCTTAGGCTGAGTTTACGCTATATAAAACTACAATAAAAAAATAACCTTCTGTTTGCTCATTTTTCAAGAATCTGCAAAGGCTGGAACTTAATAATGAGAGAGGATTCTTTATTTAATAATAAGAAAGTCTGCATTCCTTCTTAACATGGCTTTTCTTCCTTTGTTTAGTTTTAACTATCAGTCACGGATCATTAAAGAAGCTTTAGACCACATTTTAAACTGCTTTCACCTCGCGTTTACTGTTCAAACTTTAAAGTACATATCGATCAGGGGAGAAAATACCAGCTTTAGGTGTTTTTCTTCATTTTTGTACTGGCAAGAGCATTAAAATACTGGTAATGCTGGTTAAAAAAAACGGCCAGGTGGCAAGCATAGCCATATCAGGAGTTGTGGCCTTTGGGCCACTTTATTTCACTTCGCCCGCCCCGCCAAAATGTAGTGCTTCTCGTTTTCACCAATGTTTCTGGCTCTATGAGCTTTAAAATACATAATTTATCAAACATTTCTCTAAAAATGAGCCCGATGAGACTAGCCAAATGCTGTTTCGTGAACGGGCGTGATCCAGGAATGTGGGCCACTTTTTTGGGAGTGCCCGGGACGAATTGTGATCCCAATCCGACACTGGCAGTCATGAAGCGTCACATGGTGGAGAGTGGGAGAGCCCCACAGGCTTAGAGGAGTCAGGCAGAGTCAGAGGGGAGATGTGTATAGAAGAGGCGCCTAAAGGGAGGGAGGAGGGGCTCACACGGATGGTGAGGAGTTGGGTGACGTCAGAGCGAGGAGTGATGCACCACAGAGCACCAGAGAGGCCCGTGTGTAGGAGTGGTGAGGGTCCACAGAGGACTCGAAGCC
This sequence comes from Calotriton arnoldi, assembly GCA_963921515.1. NCBI lineage: Eukaryota > Metazoa > Chordata > Amphibia > Caudata > Salamandridae > Calotriton > Calotriton arnoldi. The sequence goes on along the minus strand of CAWUFW010010865.1, from coordinate 524,975 downwards.
TCAAGCTTTTCGCTCTTTCCTTTGTTTGGCGCTTTCTTCAAGTGCCTTCACTGGACGGAAGCAAGAGACGCTTCAAAGGCTCAATTACTTAACGTCAGATTGGCTATTTGTCTTTTAGGGCACAGACTTACGGCACAAAAAACTAACATTGCAGCAAAACCCACTAAAAAAGAAATCTACCTTCAGCTCCCGCCGTTTTCCAGCCTAAAACGGGGCACTGACCACTTAGAATACATACATGTCCCTCAGTTCCTATTGTAGTCTCTCCAACAATTCCCCTAAACACTTCATAGTACAGAGCCCAGATCTCCTGGTTCCTCATTAAGTTTGTCTCTGCCAACCTAAACCCTGACAGAGGCCTTGCACCCTTCCTGGACCAGTGCAGTTTCCTGGATATAGGTCTTAAACAACGAATATCAAACTACCCAGAGCTCAGCGTCTGCTGCATTTCAGCCCAGTGCCCCAGATCACACTGACATGAGGGCGGAGACAGGCTGTTGGAAAGTGAAAGCATGCATGGTGCGTTGTAGGAGAAACTCAATAAAGAAAATAGTTCTTACAAGACTACGTAACACGTACCGTGTAACAACTGATAAGGCTGAATTTTGCACCCTAATTTCACTTACGTATCTCCGGCCGATGATCTTTTATTGCCTGCTGAAAAATGTAGAGGGAAGAATACACTTTACCAATCATACAATTTCCCTCCCATCCGTGTCCAATAACAACGAACCCCGAATTTAGCTTTTGTAGATTTATTACAAAGCCAGAAACAACAAAATATAGACACACCTCATAATCAAGGTATAGAGATAAATTAAAACTAATACAGAGCCCAATCTACAAATATAGGGCATATTAGCAAGACCGGCGATAAAATTATCGCTGTTTTAGCGGCAGGAAACTGCCGCTAAAGCGGCGATAATGGGCTTGCTAATATGCGTTATAGAATTCAATAGAAGCTCAGGTTAGATGTGCAGGACATCTAACCTGGGCTTCTATTGGAATTCTATAACGCATGTTAACAAGCCCATTATCGTCGTTTTAGCGACAGTTTCCTGCCGCTAAAGCGGCGATAATTTTATCGCCGGTCTTGCTAATATGCCCCATAGTTAAATACGACAAAATAGGCATAAAATGATGAATTCCAATATGAGAACACAGCAGAGTATAGATGCTGCATCCAAATCTCTTTTCATTTGTATTTCGGAATTTAGAATAATCTGTCCCTACTCTGCATCTAAAGTGGCATCCCTTTTCTTCCCTTCCTAGCAAATTCCCCAAAAGGTGTCAGCACGTGTTGACTTCCAAAGAAGTACACTCAAGTCAAATGGGTCAGGTAGCTTAGAGCTACAGAGCTCGTTCTAAGATGCTCTCCTCGCTTAGTCAAAAACAGAAGAAGTCCTCCAGATCTGTCCCTGTACCTAATTCAAAAAGGCAAAGTTACACCTCTGACGAGTCACATGGTACATTGTTCAGTAAACACCTTCTTCAGTAACCTTCCACAAACTCAATTAAATTTACACGACTGTCCGCCGGCCTTGGCTTTCAAGTTCTCCAAGCACAGAAGGTGTCCTTCCTTTCTCTTGTGCGAGCGCTTCAAAGACATTCCTTTCCTCCCATGTATCTTCTTAAATCTGAATGAAGGAGGTCAAATTCCTGCACCTGCAGTAGGGGTGAAACGAAAACATTCTAATTAGCTCCTGACCTTAAGAGCAAACGAGGAGAAATGAAACCTTGAAGGAACGAAAGTCAGGCCTACGATTCTGGCTAACTTAAAACACTCTTTAATATGCATTCGCTACACAGGCCTTTATATGAATCTTATAACAGTGAATACATCTGGTTACTTTTAATCAACATATACGTGTACAATTACATGATCTCTCTAAATTCACACGAAATATTAATCAGTTCTGTAAAGCACGTCATGATTTTTCTTCACAGATTTTCAAACAATGATATATAAACTTCATTTTAATATGCACGAAGTTCAACCACACATTGAATATATGCGAGTGCAATTCGTTCATGAGTATAATGCACCCCTTGCAAATTTTAAAGCGCCGTACGCTCTATCAGTTCCCCCCTCTGATGACAAGTGTCATCAACACAAAACCTTTCCATAGTATGTTCTCCTCACAGAAAAAAACGACCTAAGCAGAAGTTGTAGCCTGCCTTCCCTGCCTGATCTTCTCCAGATTCTTGAGGTTCTGATAGTGACTGTCCTGCAGTCTTTCCACCTGCCTTTCTCGTCTCCTAAGGGAACTCTCAGCCTGTCGTGCTCTGTGCCATTTAAAGACTCTGAAAGCACCCAGCAATACGATAATACAGATTACAACTATTATGATGGGTTTCAGAATGTAACCAACAATTACCTGCCCCAAATTTCCAAACCAACTTCCAATCTTTCCAAATCCTTGGCCAATTTTGTCCCAAATCCCATTTGTTGCCAAATCATGTATCTCATGATGTATCTCAGTGATGCTACTTATATACTTCTTTATATCCTTGCTATTGTCTGGTATATAAGTACAGCACTGTTGAACCCTCAATAATCTACAGACTCCACCTTCCTTTGCTAGTAAAACATCTAACGCAAGACGGTTCTGAAGCACCATGGCCCTTATAGAGACCATCTCCCCATCAACAAGCAATAAAGCTTGAGCTGTATTCACTGACAACTTGTCCACTAATGTTGACAACCTTCTAATCTTTACATCATTCAAAACCACTCCCAAACTTGGTATCATTGCGCCAAACACATCACCAACACCAACAATTTCTCCTGCACTAGTACCACGTTTCTCTCTACGTGATCATTTCCCTTCCAATGGCCACAAATCTTCCACGTGGAATATTTTAGGAAATACCGCAGCCAGATAACATGTTCCATACCAATTTGGAGGTAATCGAACATAAGCATTCCTTCCACATACAAAATATACATTAGGCACTATGGTCAATTTATCCAATAGCGCCTTCTTTATTGACTCCTCAATCAAGAAAATATGTTCACATTCACTCTCTCCTACAAAAATTTTGTCATAATATGTCTGTGGTTGTCTAATGCATAATTTCCCTTTCTGCTGCAAATCTAAAGCTATTGGACCAGAACTTCCCTTTGCCTTATGATCTAACTCTTCCTGGGTCCATGGAATTACTTCATGTTTGGGATCAGGCCTAAATAATGTCTGTCTATGTCTATCCTCTATTTGGTCCACAAATTTCTTTTCTGTTTCAGATAACATGCATGTCAAATTATGTCTATGAGCATATGCTGTATCCAAAGTCACTGTGGGTACGAAATATTTTGACATCCTATCTTCCTTTTTGTAATAATCATACTTATTCAAATACTTCAACACAGGAACTTCAGGGAGCACTACATCATAATTAGAGAAATAGTACTCAAAATGGGCCTTACCATAAAACATACTCAGAAGCACACTGCATGTAATGCCATAAGTTAGGGGCAAGTGATGATATCTAATGCCCTCTTCAACTGATGCTGGCAATTGCATACACACATAGCAATCCTTCGCTTCCATCGTGTCCACATACTCGTACAACAACCTCGCATATGCATTCAACGTAAAATCTCCCTTTGAAAGATCTACGTGTAACAAACGACTGGTTTCTCTTATCATGTCCTCATCTGATTCTGATGCACCCTCTCTTATGTTTGGTGTAGGAGGTATAGATGTCCCTTTTACCCCTTCTTCCAATTCATTGGACTCAACTATGGATGTGATAATCACTACTGTAATAATTACTATTACTCCCACTATGAGTGTGCCTATCATACATTTCTGCCTACGGCTCGAATTTCCGGACTCCATGTTGAATCAGTTTTCCAATTTGGTGCAGGAATGAAATAACAAAGTCTCTTTTTCTTCCTCTTTGGATTTATACACAAAGTTCGTAACAGATTTTCTTTTTGATGTTGAATTCTTCTTTATTCAGTTTGATAATGATAATCTAAAGTTCATGAATAGTCATCCCTATCCCTCTTTCTTCTTCTATTGATAAGTCCCTAAATGTATTCTTCTTTCACTGGGACCTAGATTATCTTCTTTAGACAATGTTCATATGCTTTCTTTCTCTTTATCCAGTTCAGTTTTCATCAAAATGTTATCAGTGCCCAGAACATCAACCACAAGTTCCAGGATTTCCATACGAAATTCTGCCAATTCATGAGCTGTGGGCTGACAACCAAACGTTGGGAATGTAAGTCGATTTAGAATTAGGAGTCTCAGTCCACTTAGTCTTGGAGGATCAGGTACCGTCAGAGTCAGAATCCCGAGAGCCTCAACTCCTGGTACCAGCAGTTCGATCTTAATAACCAGTGTGTTCTCCCCGCGTAACACTCTCCCGGACCTCAGTCTCCCGGACTTCACCGGTTTCTGCATCTGTGACTAGGTATGTCCACTCGGGAGCAGCGTATTTTCGACACGGCACTCGTTCTATTTTTAATCTTTATAAGCCTTCTTGATTTGATTCTGTTTCACTTTGCTCAGATTCAGAAGTTTCAGAGATGGGAGTAAGATCTTTTTCTGATGTAAGCCTCAAATTCAGTCTTTCTTTTCTCACTGGCCACCCTTCACTTCCAGCCTCTGTTCTTCTCCCCACTCCGTCCTGTTCCACTTCTGTCTGATTTACCAGATTCGATTCTGCTTCGATTCCAACGCTTTCGTCACTTTCAATGTTTATGTCAGAATGTAATGCAGCGTGATTTCTTCCAGCTTGACCCAAAGAATGATCTACTTCAGTAGCAACCCTCACAGCTTGGCTTGTCCCCTCTTCCGAGTTTCTACTCTCTGATGTGTTTCTTTGATCAAGGGGAGCTGTTTCTTCCGAGGGTGCTAGAACTCTGCGAGTGTGAGAGGCGTGGATCCAGTTCGGTAAGCCTCCACACTTTACAGCTGTGCTTGTAACCAGGATCACTTGGTAGGGTCCGCGCCAACGTGCATCAAGGCAGCTCTTCCTCACGTGCTTTCTGACCAAGACCCAGTCCCCCGGACTTAGGTCATGCAGGAGTTCTCTCGAGGTGGAAGCAGTCGCAGCCTCGACCTGGTGGGACACAGAATTAACCACATCAGCCAACCCCTTGCAATAGTCAAGCACCAAATCATCGGTGATGTTTATCAATGCTGTCGCTGGCACTGCAGGCAAACGCATCGCCCTTCCCATCAATATCTCGTGGGGGGACAATCCTGTTCTCCTATCTGGAGTGCTACGCAAACTCATCAGCACCAAGGGCAGCGCATCTGGCCATTTTAAAGACGTCGACGAGCAAACCTTTGCCACTCTCATTTTGATCGTCCCATTTATCTGTTCCACTAGACCAGAAGCCTCTGGCCTATAACTACAATGCAGTCTCTGATCCACTTGTAAGGCAGCACACAACAGCTTCATGATCTCACTATGAAAGTGAGTTCCTCTGTCCGATTCCAATGAGGTCGGAAATCCGAACCGTGGGATGACCTCCCTAAGCAACAATTTTGCTACTGTGAGACTGTCACACCTCCTAGTCGGATACGCCTCAACCCAACGTGAAAAGACACACACCACCACCAAAACATATCTTAGTCCATTGCACCTGGGCATCTCTATGAAGTCTAACTGCATTCGATTGAAAGGACCTCCTGACCTTCCAATATGACTCAAAGCAACCACTGTTTTCTTTCCTGCATTCATTTGCTGACACGTAACACATCTATGACACACTGCTTCAGCATACACACGGAACCGTGGATTGAACCATGTCTGACGAAACACCCTCACCATGGCATCTCTTCCAAGATGAACTGCTCCATGTATCTGCCTTGCCATAGGACTCAATAGACAGTTAGGTAACACTGTTCTTTCATCTGTTGACACCCAAATGCCATCACCTCTTCTCTCACAACCTGCTCTAACCCATGCTGCTTCTTCCTCTTCAGAAACCTCTTCTTGTAGTCTTTTAATCTCATCCCAGGTATCGGCCATAGCCAACATCATGCTGAGCTCGGTCTCTTCTGTGCTCTCCCCCACATATTCTCCATTGAATATACAAGCATGTATAGCACAAAAACGAGCCACTTCGTCGGCGTAGCGGTTTCCTTTGGTGACAAAATCCTCCCCCTTCCCGTGTGCTGCACATTTCACCACCGCTATTTCTTTTGGTTTCTGTAACGCTTCTAACAGCTGTCTCACATATTCTCCATTTCTGATAGGAGATCCTGATGACGTTAGGAACCCTCTCTGTGACCATAACTGCCCAAAGTCATGAACTACTCCGAACCCATACTGGCTATCTGTAAAGATAGTCACTCGGACTCGATCAGAAATGAAACATGCACGTATTAGGGCAATAATTTCCGCCACCTGTGCAGAATATACTCCTTGTAAACAAGCGGCTTCCACAACTCCAGAAATAGTACAAACAGCAAAAGCTGCTCTCAAACAACCTCCATTGTCTCTTAAACACGAACCGTCAACAAAGAGGACCAGATCAGATTCAGGTAAAGGTTCATCGACAATGTCAGGTCGGGGCTTGGTAGAAAGCTCAGTCACATCTAGGCAGTCATGCTCCTCACAATCTTCACCTTCTACAGGTGGATATGGCATCAGTGTGGCAGGGTTTAACATAGAACATCTTTTCAAAGTCACATTTTCAGATGCTAGTATCACTTGCTCATACTTGGTGAGCCTGTTGTTAGTCAGGTACTGTGTTTTGGTTCTCGTCATCAGGAGTTCCACTGAGTGCGGCACATATACTGTAAGGGGATGACCCATCACAATGCTTTCACATCTCTCAATGCTGACACCAGTTGCAGCAACGGATCTGAGACATCCGGGCAACGCAGAAGCCACTGGATCTAAGGTGGCTGAAAAATAAGCTACTGGCCTACGGGCACCCCCATGTGTCTGAGCTAATACTGCCAATGCACACCCATCCCTCTCATGACAGAAAAGCGAAAACGCTTTATTATAATCAGGCATTCCAAGAGCTGGAGCACGGCATAAGCTTTCCCTTAGCTCCTGGAAGGCCCTCAAACAATCGTCATCCCATGGTACCGGATCACTGATGTCCTTCCGTGTTAACCTTAATAAAGGTTTTGCCTGCAGAGAAAAATTTGGGATCCACTGTCGACAATAGCCGACCATTCCCAAAAACATTCGGACTTCCTTCTGCGTCTTTGGAGTACCCATTTGCAAAATCGCCTCTATGCGATCTGGTGACACCTTTCTCTTTCCTTTTTCAATTCGATGCCCCAAATACTGTACTTCAGACAAACAGTACTGAAGTTTGCCAGGTGACACCTTATGTCCATTCTCTGCCAGATGATTCAACAAAGCCACAGTATCTATCCTACAAGCATCTTCGGTCTCCGAGGCAACCAAAAGGTCGTCTATGTATTGCACAAGAACCGAATTCTGTGGCATTGTCAGACCCTCAAGATTCTTTTTCAAAATTTGATTAAAGATAGACGGACTTTCTGTATACCCTTGTGGGATACGACACCATGTTAACACACGGTTCTCCAGCCGGAAAGCAAATAAAAATTGGCTCTCCTCGTGGAGGGGTATCGAGAAAAATGCTTGACATAGGTCAATGACCGTAAACCATTCAGCTTCACAGGGTATTTGAAACAAAATCACAGCTGGATTCGGTACCACAGGACAACATGGAATCACAATCTCATTAACCCGTCGCAAATCCTGTACTATTCTATACTTGCCGCTGGGTTTCTGCAGCCCCATTATAGGTGAATTACAAGGGCTTCCTCTAATCTCCTTCAGTACGCCTTGCACAATCATGGATTCAATCACTGGTGTTATTCCCGCCACTGTCTCAGGTGTTAACTTATACTGTGGCGTCCTTGGAAAGTCTGCATTTGGTTTGACCTGTATCTTGACAGGTTCGACTCCTCGAATCAAACCTATCTCCTCCCCTGTAAAATCCCACACCACGGGATTCACAGAGTCCCTCAAATCCACTGGTAGCTCGTCTTTGGTCAGTACAATGAACATCTCCGCACACAAATTTTGACTTGCCATTTTAAAAACAGCATCGTCGTCACAGGTCTGTAGTTCCACTCCCTTCGGAGTACAATAGATGGTACAATTTAACTTGCACAAGAGATCACGTCCTAATAGACAAACTGGACTCGAATCACACACCACAAATTGGTGTCGGTCCTGAAAAGTTCCTATTCTCACAGGTAACTCATTAGTTAGAGGATTAGTCATCTTCTGATTCGTCACTCCTACCACTTGAATTGACTGTCCAGAAAGTGACAAATTTGGAACTACCGCTGACCTCACAGTAGATCGAGCTGCACCAGTGTCAATTAAAAACGTGATCGGGTGACCATTGACATCACCCTCCACAAAGGGTCCCCTCTGATCTACTTCTAATACTGCTCCCAAGGTGCAGTCCTCCTCCCCCTCTCACACCTTCCTCTTGATGTATTTGGATCATAGTTGTCGGTCAATTCAATGAAAGGCATTTGCTGGTACACATAGTTTCCTGTAGCAATCCTAGGGGGTTGAGGCACCTGCACCTGAACTTGAGGTTCCAAACCTCCCCATACATGGACTTAGGTCTAGTCACCGTGTTCAGTCCATCAGATGCCTGTACAGTTTCCTCATTTTGTATTTGATTGGCAGGATTTGAGCGACACTCGCGCTTCCAATGCCCGATTTTGTGACAATAATGACAAGCAGTGTTTCTCCTAGGGTTAACCCATTCAGTTCCTGTACCTGCATCCATTCCTCGTCCTCTTCCCTGTCCCTGGTAACTTGTCATGTTTTGTCCCATTCCGCGACCACTCCCTTGCCGTCGACCCATTGTACCTCCGTTTCCCTGTACCTGGTCTGGTCTTTCAGCATTCCTCAACTGCACCATCATCAACTTATCCTTCATTTTCTTATGCGTGGACTCTACCTGATCACTACAGTACTTAGCATAACGCAGAATTTCATCCACCGACTTATTCTGCCAACATATCAGATGTTGCTGAATCATCAAACTTATCTCAGCTCTCAATCCTAACACAAATTTTGAGACAAACTGTCCCATGTCTTTTTGTTCGAGGGCATCAAGGCCACTATGCTGTTTGAAAGCCAACAAGAGCCTTTCATAATAATCATGCACTGATTCCTTTGGCTCCTGTGTGGTACGATCTATCTTGAGCCAATCAATAGTTCGAGGGGCTACTTTGGACTGCAGCCACGTAATTGCCTGTTCATATTTTTTCATTACTTCTGCCGATGGGCCATGAGTTACGGGATCCCTAGTTGGTTCCGAAGTGGGCCACTCAATTGCGATCTTACAAGCCGCCCACAAATCCCCTGGGACTACTATATCAAATAGGGTATTCAAATCTATCCACAGAACCTTGGAGATTTTCACAAACCGATCAATTTGTTTGTACCATTCCTCAGGCTTTTCCCTCAGCCGAGGGAAATCATTTGTGAAGGATGCCAAATCACCCCTGCTCCAAGGCACATGAACGTACCCTCCATTCTGTACTTCCCGTAACGGAAAATGTCCTACTCTCTCTGTCCCCCTCCAGGAGGCGGGGTATCTCCTATTCCTCTCCTCACGGTCTTTTTCTTAGACCACTTCTCTTCCCATCGATCCAGTGCTTTCCATGCCCTCATTCCTATGACTAATTCTCGAATGTGTGCTTTCAACCCTACTACTCTCTTCTCCTCTAATTCTTGGTCTGTGTAATTCAATCTGTGATTTCCCTGTAACATTTTTGTTTTTGTCAAATCTACATCATACTTCCGCGCCAGCTGGACCAATGCCTCATGAGCTCTTTTCGCCTTTCGAGTGACGTCTTTAGCCACAAACAGCAATTCATCTGGTTCATATAAATCTATTCTTTCCAATGGTAGATTTCCATCTATCACCTCATCGACCTCTGCCTTCAGTTTCAGTACATCCAACAATCTTGCCTTCACTGCAACTTCAATTCTTCCTTGATTTGTCACATTGCATGGTCCCTCTCTATCACAACTTCGGCTTCTCCAACCTTCTCCCGTCGCCTCATCTTGTCTGATGGGCCGACCTTCTCTCTCACAACTCTGACTCCTTAATCGACTTTCCAATCCAACATTCGGGGCACTAGGTCTTATTCTAAACGCCTCTTGTCTCATTCCTATTTTGGCTGTACTCCTCATACTTTCCCGTACTGGTGGAACCCACATTCGTATTTCTGATCTAGAATTTGCCAGTGCTCCTGTTCGTCTCACTTCCGATCCTGTACTCACCCTTGAAGGGTCTGCCGTTGCTGCCAACGGGGTACTAGTCTCCACAGGCCCCAAGGGCACACTTGTTCCCATAGTAAGACTCCCTCCAGAGATGGTATCTTCACTTCTTCCCGTTTGTTGTTGCCTCCCACTATCTCCCATACTCGGATTGTATATTGAGACTACGGGTCCAATGGTAACCGGTACCGTAAGGGCTTCTGGCAACCGTATGTCACAATTAGTTCCTCTCATTTCAGTATTTTCAAGTTCTGATCCTAATGAAATTCTTCCCACTACTCTTGAACTTACTCCTGTTGGATCCGTTCCCACTCCTTCTGGGCTTCCCTCTACCATTTCTCGCTTTCCCTCTTCAGACTGAGAATTTTAAGGTGGAGGACGCTCTGCCAACAGTCTATCCAACAGACTGTCATCAGTATCGCTGTCATCTCCAGTTTTTCCTGTCTTTGCACTAGCTCCCTATAGGAACATGGATACAATCTATCTCCCTCTATGGTATCTACCCTCCATCTCTTCAACTGTGCATCCCACCTGGCATCCTGATATGACTTCATGGCTTTTCTCATCCTTCCTTGAGAGTTTTCTCTTCACCTAGCTTGTGCTGCCCACATCCATGCATCTAATGCCTCAAATTGGGTGGGTCTAGGTGGAGGTTTTAATGAAGACATTACACCTCTCAATTGATACAACACATCCAATCGAAATGACCCATATCGAGGGAAAGCCAATTCTCCTTCCTTTTCTGTAATCTTATGCCAGTTTTGAAGCCACACTATTGTATGCAATCCTACATTCGTTGCCATATAGTGTGCCGGGGTATCCTCTGGCGGGGCTTCTTCTCCGACTCGAGTCACTACTCCTGAATCTCCTCTACATAAATCTCGCAATACTTTAAAACATCTCATTTTGAACTTAATTCGATACAATACACAAATTTCTTTCCCAAAATTTTTCGCCGAGAACCCGCCAATCCCTGCGCGACGTTACACCAACCAGCCTATCCCAGCGCGGCACACTCTGACGTCACCGTTCTCTCTCCACAGCGGTTCACCCTCCTTTACAATTTCAGCTCGTACATTCACTCTCACATTCACACAATCAAGTAACTGATTACAAAAAGCTACTAAACCAAGTAACTACCTATCAGGCAGCCACAGCAATTTATAGTTATATAAAACCAAGTACTCATCTGCGTCTAAAAGATCGATAGTATACTCTCACCCAAGAACATTCACACTCCGTGACCCACGACCTGCGTCAGTCACTTGAATCGCTGTGGTCCACCCTTGGCCTGAGGTTTTCCACACGCTGCTCTATAGAACCCACTCACACAAAGTTCCCTCCCCAAGTGAGCCGTCGATAGTGCTCCACGACACCCACATTAATGATCAGACGATTACAGCTACAAAACTATCCCGGGATCTTGGACTTCTCTTGAGTCCGTTTACCAAAACCTCCTGATCCGCACGTGTTCGGACCAGTAAACCAATAACCTCACTTTCACTCGACTATCATTCCAACTCCGCAAGACATCACACAATCAATTCACTGCAATCTAACACACACACACTATTCATACTCACACTACCGCTGTTTCTGCCGCACCATCAGCTTCCGCCGACCTCCGTCAACGCCCGCCGTCCTCTGCTTTCAATCATGGGTTCTCTTTTGGGCTCTGTAAGTCTAATTCTATTCTAAATTTTCTAAAATCTCCCCTCACTTCTAGAGGCAACCATCCTCGTTCGCTACCAATTGATAAGGCCGAATTTTGCACCCTAATTTCACTTACGTATCTCCGGCCGATGATCTTTTATTGCCTGCTAAAAAATGTGGAGGGAAGAATACACTTTACCAATTATACAATTTCCCTCCCATCCGTGTCCAATAACAACAAACTCCGAATTTAGCTTTTGTAGATTTATTACAAAGCCAGAAACAGCAAAATATAGACACACCTCAAACTCAAGGTATAGAGATACATGAAAACTAATACAGAGCCCAATCTACGAATATAGTTCATACGACAAAATAGGCATAAAATGATGAATTCCAATATGAGAACACAGCAGAGTATAGATGCTGCATCCAAATCTCTTTTCATTTGTATTTCGGAATTTAGAATAATCTGTCCCTACTCTGCATCTAAAGTGGCATCCCTTTTCTTCCCTTCCTAGCAAATTCCCCAAAGGTGTCAGCACGTTTTGACTTCCAAAGAAGTACACTCAAGTCAAATGGGTCAGGTAGCTTAGAGCTACAGAGCCCGTTCTAAGATGCTCTCCTCTCTTAGTCAAAAACAGAAGAAGTCCTCCAGATCTGTCCCTGTACCTAATTAAAAAAGGCAAAGTTACACCCCTGACGAGTCACATGGTACATTGTTCAGTGTACACCTTCTTCAGTAACCTTCCACAAACTCAATTAAATTTACACGACTGTCCGCTGACCTTGGCTCCCAAGTTCTCCAGGCACAGAAGGTGTCCTCCCTTTCTCTTGTCCGAGCGCTTCAAAGACATTCCTTTCCTCCCATGTATCTTCTTAAATCTGAATGAACGAGGGAAATTTCCTGCACCTGCAGTAGGGGTGAAATGAAAACATTGTACACACATAAATTTTAATTTGCTCCTAACCTTAAGAGCAAACGAGGAGAAATGAAACTTTGAAGGAACGAAAGTCAGGTCTACGATTCCGGCTAACTTAAAACACTCTTTAATATGCATTCGCTACACAGGCCTTTATATGAATCTTATAACAGTGAATACAACTGGTTACTTTTAATCAACATATACGTGTACAATTACATGATTTCTCTAAATACACACAAAATATTAATCAGTTCTGTAAAGCACGTCATGATTTTTCTTCACAGATTTTCAAACGATGATATATAAACTTCATTTTAATATGCACGAAGTTCAACCACACATTGAATATATACGAGTGCAATTCGTTCATGAGTATAATGCACCCCTTACAAATTTTAAAGCGCTGTGTGCTCTATCAGTTCCCCTAATACCTGATATGTTCAAAAGATCTTTATCAAAAGCCCCCATAGCTACTTCACAACCAAGGACCCTGATCACTGATTCTGAGACGCCATATCCCAACACAGCTGATAAAAGCCAAGCAGATTATGTAATTGAATGCTCAAATATATTCCTTCCGCTACTGGAACTGAATGGGGAATCATGTCCCCATAAGGATAGCGAAGAAATAGGAGGTGTTGACAAAAGTGCCACCCCAATTTGCCCCTATAAGACTTTGTGCATTGAAAAGTCCACTGGTGAGTCATTGGGATTGAAAGCACAAATTAGATCCCTCTCAGATGAAGTGAGTACGCTTAGGGGCATGATTGACGTGTTATCTACCACACTGAAGTCATATACTAGTCAACTAAATTTGCATAGTAGTATGCAATATAAGCACACTGACTCCTACACCAGCGTTCAGCTTAAGGAAGGCACACAAACAACTATTGGAGAAAGTGACACTACAGGGCAGACTTTCCCATGTGTGAGCAAAACATATCCTGCCCCGTTAAGTCCACAGTCACCTGTCGCCAATATTCCTGTTGTACATAATGGTTATCGCTATGCATAATATGGGACCTAGAAGGGAAGAACACGTTATCTTTCGATCGGGCCAACCACTCAGAGCTCGCAGAACCGAAAGATTGGCTAGTAATGAGAGACCCACTATTGGTCTGGTAAAACGTAAAATATTCTTGATCAACGTCCCTAAAATTACCTCTAGTTCATTTAGAGAAGACGAACAGTCATTAATTAATAAATGCACTCAATGGTTAAGACACATACGAAAGTGTCGAGCTATAATTCGGGAAGACATATCCTCAGCTAGAAGGATTACACCCTTGGGTCACAATACTGACTATGTTTGTCTTACACTTGTATCTGCAGATTTGGTAGAGAACCTAGTGGCGTTTGATTTGAGGACATCACATATGATCACAACTAACATTAGAATGAAGCTTAATCCTCCAGCTTGCCCTGCTACCCAAATGTCTAGCTGTCTAATCCCATCCTGTATTGAGGCCTCTGATCTACAAAGCATAGATTGATACCAAAGGAATTCTTATCCATCATCCCGTATACAGGAAGTATTTGAATCAGGACCTATTGGGGTGGCAGTTGGGGGCAGTCTTACTTCAGCAAACATTAGCGTAATTAGAGGGCCTGAAGTAGCTGATGGGCCCTTAAGGTCCATTGTGCCTCCACAGGCTGATCTCCTTTGCACACAGACTGACCCCTGTTGTATAACTATTAACCAGAAGTCCACCCACTTAGCATTAGCTTCCTGGAATATAGTGGGCCTGCCATCCAAGACCTCATCACAGGACTGGATAGCCTTTATTGAGACCCAGGATATACTGGCTTTCCAGGAAACCTGGGCGCTCAATCCTGTTTACCATCTTGGTTATCTCAACTTTTCAAAATCAGCATCTGGAGGGCGTAAAGGCAGGCCATCAGGTGGGCTGACAATCTGGGTCAGACAATGCATTGGTTTTAAAATTGAGGAGATCCCGATTGATCATCCTGATATTCTGGTGGTCCTCCTAATCTCTAAAAATCCACCTCACCTAATGGTGATCAATGTGTATGCAAGAGGCAACGTGGGAGGTAGAACGTCCTCGACAATCTCCACACTCGATAGCTTCATAGAAAAAAATAGAGGCACAAATAATCTGGTCATAGTAGGCGACTTTAATACTACGTTTGAGCCCCTTGACCAAGAGGATAGTAACCTCAGCGTCAAAGAAGATGAGCAGTGGGGTATTCCCCCACTGGAACTGCCACCAATAAGAAAGTGGACAGAGGCTGCTCTTCAGCTTAAAGCACTGAGTTTGGAGAAGGGCATTAGGGCTGTGAATGGGAGAACATCCTTAGACCCCCTGGGCTCACAAACATACTGTAACGGTCTGAGAAGTAGCCGAATAGACTATATCTTTTTAAATGTTGAGAATTGATCCTCTCTAATTGACATGGATGTTTGCACTAGAAATGAAAGTGACCATAATCCCCTTCTGCTAACAATGACAGTGTCAGGTCACGTAAATGAACAATCTCAAAACACCGAAACAATGACTGCAGATGTTATTTTGTGCAATGACATGAGGAGGGTCAAATGGACACGAGTTCTCGGAAACGATTATTCATTAGCTCAAATGAAGGACGTTGTAGAATGCACTTTAGCTGATCTTTTAGGGTTTTCATTGCAGGCAGACCTGAATGCCAGTATCACCCAAGTCCATGAGGACATTGTGAGAAGTTGGCCTGGCATATGCTGTCCACTAATTATAGTGGGCACCTTGCACCAGTCCAAATCGACTCTTATGGTAGGTAGGTTAAAGACAACCTTATTGAAAGCTATCCTAGTGGTAGCTGTGGAGAGCAGCCTTCAGGCTAAGTCTTGAAGGAATGTAAAGCAGCTTGTTTTACCAGTCTATAATCTCTTGAGTGACCAAATGAAAGAGCACCACACCAGGTATATATTCAAAATATATGTATTTATTACTAAACACACCCCTCTAGTCTCTTTATGAGGCTAGAGTTCGAAGTACATAGGTTATAAGATCTTAAATCACAGTAATAGCACAAATACACGTTTGGGCCCTAGGGGCGTACCAAACCATATACCAATAAAGTGGTATGCGAACCACGACTGAACTAGACACTAGGCCTAGAGCCTCTAGAAGTGCTTGGACCACAAGGAACCACCCAAGGTAGTGACACAGGGGACCCACGGGAGACGCGTGCAGTGTAAATACACAACCGCGATACGCCGTTAACTTCTATGGAGAAAGTCGGGATCGGGAAAATAGAGGAAAGGGACACTTTAAAGAGGACTAGGACAAAACCCTTTGAGATCTAGGACTTTGAAGAGTCTCTACCCACGGGAGCACCGGAGTACTCGTGTTACCTCACCCAGGGAAGCCGGGTGCATAGGTGCCTTTCGGGGTCGGGTTTCGTCGTCGTTTCTTATGGCGATCTGCTGCAAAGTGCTGCTGGCGACCAGGAGAAAAGTGTCCGGGTGGATCCAAGAGTGGATCGGAGTTCTGAAGAACCTGAAAGCAGAGGGGACAGAGTCTGGGTCACTAGCCAGTGACCAGGAGGGCGATGGACAGATGCCCACCGATGTCGAGTGCTTCAAGTTCGTTGACGGTCGTCTTGACTCTTCAGCCACGAGGTCCGGGAGGCGTTGTCGGCGACCAGGAGCAGGATTCGGGCTGTTGCTCGATGTCTGTCGAGTGCAGAGGTGTCGGCGACCAGATTGGACCCAACAGGCCTTGGCAACGGCAAGTCTCGAGTAAGATGTAGATCGTCGATGATGCAGACCAGCAAGGTCTGGGGAACTCACCCAGCAAGGGTAAGTGAGGGCAGGCCTGGAGCAACCAGACTGCCAAGTAAAGAAAAGATTGGCCTTCGGTAAGGGCTACTAGCCAACGGGCTAGCGACCGCGAAGGAGCCTCGTGACGCCGCACGTGGAGCTGGCTTACAGGACACTCGTGGAGTGGGGGCCAGTGATCTTCGGTGCAGGTGGTGCTGGAGGCTAGGGCTACTCGGAGCCCAAAGCACGACTTCTTGGGAGACCCAGAAGATGGTGCACTTGCAAGTGTGCTCGGTGTCCAGGGGTCACGGTCTCAAGTCACCCACGATAGCCACGGGCCTCAGCTTTGCTGGGGACTCAGGGTAGCCTCGGGGAAGTCTGAGAATCCACCTCTGGTGATGCGATGACTTCGGCGTCCGACGGGAGCTTCAGTAATGCGAACCGGACAGATGCTTCTTTGGTGCCTGCCAAGCAGGGGAGTCACTCCTTGACCCCAAGGGAGATTCTTCAGTCCTCTAATCGTGAGTAGAGCGTCGAAGGTCCAGGATTCTGTTTCAGAGTTTCGTCCAGGTATAATCTAAAGTCCTAAGGACTGGGTTCCTACCTTTATTCCAAAAATAGGGGATGGACTACTCTGTGGCCCCACCTATGGGTGGGTCAGGGCAGAGGGGTGGCTACACCCCTTTCCCTTTGTCCAGTTCGCGCCAAAGCAGGGGCTGCAAGCCCCTGATCCGGTTTGAACTGGGGTATGCACAGGGACACCAAATGTGCCCCCAGTGCAGGACTTCAAAGCACCCGAAAGTGCTCCCGCCCAGCCCCAATACACATTGTCCTGTCTGGGGAGGTGGTCACACCTCCCTGGGACAGGAAACCTATTGTCCAGGCCTCCCCTGCCGGAGTTTCGTCCAGCAGCAGGAGGCCAGACTCGTGTCTGTGGCAGCAGCATCCATTTTGTGATGCCAGGGCTCTGGAAAGAAGTTACCGGACTCGTCAGAGTTAACATGTCTTTCCCTCTAGAAGGGTGGAATGCTACCCCCGCCGCCAGGATTGGCGGGGGGTAGTATTCCAAGATGTTTGACACCAAACACGACATGTTTAGGTGCAGCCATTCCATAGTTAGCATTTTACCGCGAGGATATAATGCGTTTAAGAGTATATGGTCAGGCTGCACTACAAACAGCATCAGAGATGGTCTCCGAACGCTGCAGAGGGGCCCTGCTCATGCAGGGGCACCCTCTCACATAGGAACCATGCACTCTGCCTTTAGGATTGATAAGGCCTGCCTTAGGAGTGACTTATAGGTTTATATGTGTGTATGCTTTTAGTGATATAGGTAACCTATACCACAGCAAGGGGTGCATGCACCACCTTACCCAGGCTGCAGTAGCAGACCTGTGGTGTCAGTTTGGATGGCCTACCAGGGGTGGCATAATACATGCTGCAGCCCCTGGCAGGCCTCTGAGGTACCTATGCCCTTGGTACATAGTATACCATATACTAGGGACTTACAAGGGCACTCCAGATCCCAATCAGTGATGTGCCTAAGGCACATGGAGACCCTTTTAAAGAGGAAACAGCTAGGCTGGGGTTCTGAATAGCAGGGCCCCAGCCAGACTAATGTCGAAAACCAGTGAAGTATCAGCAAAAAGTGGGGGTACCCCTGTGAAGCAGATCCTACTCTCCTACACAACCCCCCCAAACGTAGGGACATTAAACTAACCTTGCCCAGTTAAGTCTTCATGTTCTAAGTGGAAATACCTAGAGAGTCCATCTGCATTCGCATGGTTACTCCCAGGCCTATGTTCCACTGTAAAGTCCATCCCCTGTAGGGAAATGGACCACCTAAGCAGTTTGGGGTTTTCACCCTTCATTTGTTTTAGCCATAAGAGGGGCTTATGGTCTGTCTGAACCAGGAAGTGTGTACCAAACAAGTATGGCCTCAACTTCTTCAGAGCCCAGACCACAGCAAAGGCCTCCCTCTCTATGGCTGACCAACGTTTCTCTCTAGGGGTCAGCCTTCTGCTAATAAAAGCTACTGGCTGATCCTGACCTTCTTCATTCAATTGTGACAGTACAGCCCCTACCCCCAATTCAGATGCATCTGTTTGAACAATGAACTTCTTGGAGTAATCAGGACTCTGCAGAATTGGAGCAGTGCACATGGCCTGCTTGAGGTCATCAAATGCCTTTTGACAGCTAACTGTCCACTGAACCTTTTTGGGCATTTTCTTAGAAGTTAAGTCATTCAAGGGTGTCACTATTGATCCATACCCCTTGACAAATCTCCTATAGTACCCAGTCAGGCCTAAGAAGGCTCTCACCTGAGTCTGGGTAGTGGGAGCAGTCCAGTCCATGATGGTCTGGATCTTGCTCTGCAAAGGTTGAACCTGGCCTCCACCCACAAGGTGGCCCAGGTACACAACCTGACTCTGCCCTATCTGGCACTTAGTGGCCTTGATAGTCAGGCCTGCCTTTTGCAGGGCCTGTAAAACATTCCTGAGGTGGACCAGGTGATCCTCCCAGGTGGAGCTAAAGACAGCAATATCATCTAGATAAGCTGCACTATAGGCCTCCAGTCCTGTGAGAACTGTGTTCACCAACCTCTGGAAAGTGGCAGGTGCATTTTTCAGACCAAAGGGCATCACCACAAATTGGTAATGCCCACTAGGGGTCGAAAATGCTGTTTTGGGCTTTGCAGCATCAGCTAGTCTGATCTGCCAGTAGCCAGCTGTTAGGTCAAATGTGCTGAGATATTTGGCAGAGGCCAAAGTATCTATGAGCTCATCTGCCCTGGGTATTGGATGGGCATCAGTCCTAGTGACTGCATTGAGGCCCCTGTAGTCTACACAAAACCTCATCTCTCTTTTCCCACCACTGGTGTGAGGTTTAGGTACTAGGACTACTGGACTAGCCCAAGGGCTATCTGAGGGCTCAATCACTCCCAATTCCAACATCTTCTGGACTTCAGTCCTGATACAGTCCCTGACATGGTCAGGTTGCCTATAAATCTTGTTTTTAATAGGCAGACTGTCCCCAGTGTCCACTTCATGAGTGCACCAGGTGGTCTGACTGGGTGTCAGAGAAAACATATGTCTAAACTGATTGAGGACTTGCCTGCAATCAGTTTGTTGCTGGGTAGTGAGGCTGCCTGCCAAGGCTACACCATCAACTGACCCATCGTCAGGGTTCTGTGAGAGCAGGTCAGGGAGTGGGTCACTCTCTTCCTCCTGCCCTTCATCAGTAGCCATGAGCAAGCCCATGTCTGCCCTGTCCACATATGGCTTAAGTCTGTTGACATGGAGAACCCTGTGGGGACTCCTGGGTGTTCCCAGGTCTACTAAGTAAGTGACCTCACCCTTCTGCTCAACAATAGTGTGGGGTCCACTCCATTTGTCTTGGAGAGCTGCTGGGGCCACTGGCTCCAACACCCACACCTTCTGTCCTGGCTGGTAAACAGTCAGAACAGCCTTTTGGTCATGCCAGGCCTTTTGAAGTTCCTGGCTAGCCTCAAGGTTTTTGGTTGCCTTTTTCATGTACTCAGCCATCCTGGAGCGGAGACCAAGTACATAGTCCACTATATCTTGCTTTGGGGGCTTGAGAGGTAACTCCCATCCTTCCTTCACCAAGCACAGTGGACCCCTCACAGGGTGGCCAAACAGAAGTTCAAAAGGGCTGTAACCAACCCCCTTCTGAGGCACCTCCCTATATGCGAATAAAAGGCAGGGCAAGAGTATGTCCCATCTACGCCTAAGCTTTTCTGGGAGCCCTTTAATCATGCCCTTCAAGGTTTTGTTGAATCTCTCAACTAAACCATTGCATTGTGGGTGATAGGGTGTGGTGAACTTATAAGTAACTCCACACTCCTTCCACATTGCCTTTAAGTACCCAGACATGAAGTTTGCACCCCTGTCTGATACCACCTCCTTAGGAAAGCCCACTCTTGAGAAAATTCCCAGGAGGGCCCTTGCCACCACAGGTGCTGTAGTGGTCCTAAGGGGAATAGCTTCTGGGTACCTGGTGGCATGATCCACTACCACCAGTATAAATCTGTGCCCAGATGCTGTTTGGGGATCCATGGGACCAACAATGTCAATCCCTACCCTCTCAAAGGGCACCCCCACCACAGGTAGTGGTATCAGGGGGCCTTTGTAGTGCCACCTGCTTTGCCACTGGCTTGGCAGGTTACACAGGAGCGACAAAACTCCTTACTGTCTTCAGACATGTGGGGCCAGTGAAAGTGAGGGACAATTCTGTCCCAAGTCTTGTTCTGGCCCAGGTGTCCTGCTAAGGGAATATCATGGGCTAGGGTCAATAGGAAGCCCCTGAACTTCAAAGGTATTACCAACCTCCTGGTAGCACCAGGCTTGGGGTCTCTACTCTCTGAGTACAGGAGTCCATCATCCCAATACACTGTATGGGGACCACTAGCTTTCCCAGCAGCCTCAGCAGCAGCTTGCTGTCTGAGGGGTTCAAGGGAGGGGCAGCTCTGCTGCTCCTGGCTCAGATCTGCCCTAGAAGGTCCCCCTGTCCCCAAGAACTCAACCTGGTCAGGTTCAAGTTCCTCTGGGACAGTTCCTTCTTCAGGGCTGAGATCATCCCCCTCAAGGGACTGATCTTCCTCCTGAGCCAAGGGGGAAGGCACTGCCTTAACCCTACTACTCCTCCTCTTGGAAGGCACTTGGTCCATTCTTCCAGAATCCAAGGCCTGTTCAGTTTTAGACAGTTTAGCTTGTGACCTGGTCACAGCAAACACATCTGCAGGGATCCCCAGCATTTCTGCATGGGTCCTGAGCTCCACTTCTGCCCAAGCAGAAGTTTCTAAGTCATTGCCAAGCAAGCATTCGACTGGTAGGTTTGCACTTACCACAACCTTCTTAAGGCCAGTTACCCCTCCCCAGGAGAAGTTAACAACTGCCAGAGTATGGTCTGTTCTGACATTGCTAGCATTGGTCACTTGGTACATCTCACCAAGTATAACTTGCCCAGGTAGCACAAGGTCTTGTGTCACCATTGTGACACTTGCCCCTGTGTCCCTAAATGCCAAAGCCTCTCGTCCATTGATTAAAGGCTGTTGTCTGTACTTGCCCAGATTACTGGGACTCACAGTGGAGGTCACATCCATGCCTCCATCACAGACTAACACAGCCTGAGTCAGTTCCCTGACTAAGTCAGAGCCCAACTCAGTTCCCAGGGTGAACCCTACTAAACCCTTTGCTGGAGCACTTCCACCAACTGTACTAGGGGGAACAGGTGCCTTAGGGGCATTGGTGGGTGCTGGACTGGAGTCTTTGGACTTGGTGCAATCACTGGTCCAGTGGGTCTTTTGCTTACAGACCTTGCACCATGGTTTTCTTTGGCCTTTACCCTTGGTAGATTGGGAATCCCCACCAGAAGAAGATTTTTGGGGGCCTGATGAAGACTTTTGATCTTTACCCTTCTCCCCACCCTTGTCAGAGTTCTTAGCATCTTGCTTCTTGGTTTCCCCACCTTGGTTCTGTACCTTCTGCTTCACCCTGGTTCTGACCCATTTGTCTGCCTTCTTTCCCAATTCTTGGGGAGAGGTCAGATCAGAGTCAACCAGGTACTGATGCAACAGCTGGTTTTGACAGTTATTAAGAATCTGCTCCCTCATTATCAGATTATACAATCCTGAGAAGTCACACACCTTACTGCCCATCAACCAGCCTTCCAGAGCCTTGGCAGAACAATCCACATAGTCTACCCAGTCTTGAGTCTGTGCCTTTTGGGTGTCTCTGAACTTCAACCTGTACTGTTCAGTGGTTAGGCCAAACCCATCAATAAGAGCACTCTTCAAGACCTTGTAATTGTCAGCATCCTCCTCTCTAACAGTGAGGAGCTTGTCTCTACCTTTGTCAGCAAAGGAGAGCCACAAGATTGCTGCCCACTGCTCCTGAGGGACCTTCTGTACTTTACAGGCCCTCTCTAAAGCAGTTATCCATTTGTGGATATCATCCCCACTCTGGTAGGGAGGGACAATCTTGCTCAGGTTCCTATGGTCATAGGACCTTTCCCTATCTCTAGGGATATGGCTGCCACCATGGGACTCTAGTCCCAACTTTCTTCTCTCTTTAAGGAGATCTAGGGATTCTCTATCTAAAGCCAATTGCTTCTTCCTGATCTCCAGTTGAGTTTCCTCATACTGGACCAGTCTCTTTCTTCTCTCATGAGAGGATTCCCTCCTGTGAGAAGAAACAGAGCTCCCTATTGAGGTGCCAGAGTGGTTAGACTCCTGAGAAGGAGACCTAGACTTTCTGAGCACACTCATAATCCTTCCTGGGGGGACAAAGGTGTGGTTCTCTAGATCCTCATCTTCATCTTCCCCAGAAGGGATTGGGTTTTCCAGGTCAGGGTCATTGTCACCCTCCTGGTCAGTTTCAGAGGGGGGCTGGGGGTAGTAGTACCCCTGGCCCCTTCCTCATCTGCTGGCCCACCCTCTGCTCCTACCCCTTCAGTCTCTGAGGACTTACTAAGATCATAAGCCACCAACATCTCCTGGAGGTGTTGGGTGGTGGGACTTTGGCCTGTCCTTAATTTCCTCACGTTACACAAAGCTCTCAGTTCCAAGAATGGGAGTGTGTCATACTTGGAGGGGGAAGCTCAATGGCTTCCTGCAGGGCATCTTTGGATCCTGCTTTTAAAGACATTACTAGTGTGGTGTGGTGTATGCACTACCTACTCTAGTGTGGCCTACTAAACTCTCTTGAGTTGTAGAAAGGGTTGTGCTATCCCTTAACACACAACTCTAAGTTCAGTAGAACTTACTGATATTCTAAGCTTAAATTATATGTACCTTAGGTACCTTTAGTGGTTTTCAGTTGATCAATTCAATTGAGATTATCTGGTAAAACAATAGCAAGCTGGAATCCCACACGCTGCACACCAATGTGAGAAGTTGGCCTGGCATATGCTGTCCACTAATTATAGTGGGCACCTTGCACCAGTCCAAATCGACTCTTATGGTAGGTAGGTTAAAGACAACCTTATTGAAAGCTATCCTAGTGGTAGCTGTGGAGAGCAGCCTTCAGGCTAAGTCTTGAAGGAATGTAAAGCAGCTTGTTTTACCAGTCTATAATCTCTTGAGTGACCAAATGAAAGAGCACCACACCAGGTATATATTCAAAATATATGTATTTATTACTAAACACACCCCTCTAGTCTCTTTATGAGGCTAGAGTTCGAAGTACATAGGTTATAAGATCTTAAATCACAGTAATAGCACAAATACACGTTTGGGCCCTAGGGGCGTACCAAACCATATACCAATAAAGTGGTATGCGAACCACGACTGAACTAGACACTAGGCCTAGAGCCTCTAGAAGTGCTTGGACCACAAGGAACCACCCAAGGTAGTGACACAGGGGACCCACGGGAGACGCGTGCAGTGTAAATACACAACCGCGATACGCCGTTAACTTCTATGGAGAAAGTCGGGATCGGGAAAATAGAGGAAAGGGACACTTTAAAGAGGACTAGGACAAAACCCTTTGAGATCTAGGACTTTGAAGAGTCTCTACCCACGGGAGCACCGGAGTACTCGTGTTACCTCACCCAGGGAAGCCGGGTGCATAGGTGCCTTTCGGGGTCGGGTTTCGTCGTCGTTTCTTATGGCGATCTGCTGCAAAGTGCTGCTGGCGACCAGGAGAAAAGTGTCCGGGTGGATCCAAGAGTGGATCGGAGTTCTGAAGAACCTGAAAGCAGAGGGGACAGAGTCTGGGTCACTAGCCAGTGACCAGGAGGGCGATGGACAGATGCCCACCGATGTCGAGTGCTTCAAGTTCGTTGACGGTCGTCTTGACTCTTCAGCCACGAGGTCCGGGAGGCGTTGTCGGCGACCAGGAGCAGGATTCGGGCTGTTGCTCGATGTCTGTCGAGTGCAGAGGTGTCGGCGACCAGATTGGACCCAACAGGCCTTGGCAACGGCAAGTCTCGAGTAAGATGTAGATCGTCGATGATGCAGACCAGCAAGGTCTGGGGAACTCACCCAGCAAGGGTAAGTGAGGGCAGGCCTGGAGCAACCAGACTGCCAAGTAAAGAAAAGATTGGCCTTCGGTAAGGGCTACTAGCCAACGGGCTAGCGACCGCGAAGGAGCCTCATGACGCCGCACGTGGAGCTGGCTTACAGGACACTCGTGGAGTGGGGGCCAGTGATCTTCGGTGCAGGTGGTGCTGGAGGCTAGGGCTACTCGGAGCCCAAAGCACGACTTCTTGGGAGACCCAGAAGATGGTGCACTTGCAAGTGTGCTCGGTGTCCAGGGGTCACGGTCTCAAGTCACCCACGATAGCCACGGGCCTCAGCTTTGCTGGGGACTCAGGGTAGCCTCGGGAAGTCTGAGAATCCACCTCTGGTGATGCGATGACTTCGGCGTCCGACGGGAGCTTCAGTAATGCGAACCGGACAGATGCTTCTTTGGTGCCTGCCAAGCAGGGGAGTCACTCCTTGACCCCAAGGGAGATTCTTCAGTCCTCTAATCGTGAGTAGAGCGTCGAAGGTCCAGGATTCTGTTTCAGAGTTTCGTCCAGGTATAATCTAAAGTCCTAAGGACTGGGTTCCTACCTTTATTCCAAAAATAGGGGATGGACTACTCTGTGGCCCCACCTATGGGTGGGTCAGGGCAGAGGGGTGGCTACACCCCTTTCCCTTTGTCCAGTTCGCGCCAAAGCAGGGGCTGCAAGCCCCTGATCCGGTTTGAACTGGGGTATGCACAGGGACACCAAATGTGCCCCCAGTGCAGGACTTCAAAGCACCCGAAAGTGCTCCCGCCCAGCCCCAATACACATTGTCCTGTCTGGGGAGGTGGTCACACCTCCCTGGGACAGGAAACCTATTGTCCAGGCCTCCCCTGCCGGAGTTTCGTCCAGCAGCAGGAGGCCAGACTCGTGTCTGTGGCAGCAGCATCCATTTTGTGATGCCAGGGCTCTGGAAAGAAGTTACCGGACTCGTCAGAGTTAACATGTCTTTCCCTCTAGAAGGGTGGAATGCTACCCCCGCCGCCAGGATTGGCGGGGGGTAGTATTCCAAGATGTTTGACACCAAACACGACATGTTTAGGTGCAGCCATTCCATAGTTAGCATTTTACCGCGAGGATATAATGCGTTTAAGAGTATATGGTCAGGCTGCACTACAAACAGCATCAGAGATGGTCTCCGAACGCTGCAGAGGGGCCCTGCTCATGCAGGGGCACCCTCTCACATAGGAACCATGCACTCTGCCTTTAGGATTGATAAGGCCTGCCTTAGGAGTGACTTATAGGTTTATATGTGTGTATGCTTTTAGTGATATAGGTAACCTATACCACAGCAAGGGGTGCATGCACCACCTTACCCAGGCTGCAGTAGCAGACCTGTGGTGTCAGTTTGGATGGCCTACCAGGGGTGGCATAATACATGCTGCAGCCCCTGGCAGGCCTCTGAGGTACCTATGCCCTTGGTACATAGTATACCATATACTAGGGACTTACAAGGGCACTCCAGATCCCAATCAGTGATGTGCCTAAGGCACATGGAGACCCTTTTAAAGAGGAAACAGCTCGGCTGGGGTTCTGAATAGCAGGGCCCCAGCCAGACTAATGTCGAAAACCAGTGAAGTATCAGCAAAAAGTGGGGGTACCCCTGTGAAGCAGATCCTACTCTCCTACAGACATGTTTCGCAAGATAAAGATCTTTTTTATCAAACCCTACAAACCTAGCAATAGGCCCACTCCAAAGCATGATAACTGGTACAACAAGTCATGTAGAGATGCGTATAAGCAGCTGACCCAAGCTATTAGATCTAAAGACTTTGGCAATATCAAAATCAAACGAAAACTGTATAAACATGTACAAATGGTAGCAAAAAGGTCCTGGGACGAGCTAAGATGGTTGGAACTTATGGAAGCATCAAAAGAGAAAAATATGCAAAAATTCTGGCAGCTAGTAAAGTGGGGCAGAGGGGAAACGGGCCATGCACCCCAAAACCATGTCGCCCCAGAGAGGTGGGTTTCCTACTTTGAGGAGCAATTTGCTGTTGGGGTTAGCGATGCTGGTAACAAATCGTTCCAACTACCACAGCCAGATTCAGTATTGTTCTTCACGAAGAGTGAGGTGGAAACCGCTCTAGGCGCAGCACCAAGGGGGAGGGCCCCCGGTCCGGATGGTATACCGGTAGACTTGTTCACCCATGATAAAGATAACTGTCTATAGTACATTCAGCTGCTCGTGAATGCGATAGCTAGTGGAGCAAATATACCTGATTCCTGGCGTGGAGCGGAAATTTTACCAATTCATAAAAAGGGGGACCGCTCCTGCCCTAGTAATTATAGGCCCATCAGTCTAATTGACTCTACACAAAGAATTATGGCCAGGTTATTGCTAAATAGAATCCAGTTATGGATTGATGAAAACAATATATTATCCCCCTTTCAGGCAGGATTTAGGGCCCATGTAAGCACCGTTGATCAAGTTTTTTATTTTATTTTAATCTATTGGCGCGTTGTAATCTTAGCTGGCGGCACTATTTATGCCGCCTTTGTTGACCTAAAATCAGCATTTGACACCGTTCCACGTAATAAGCTTTGGTTAGTTTTGAAAGACTTAGGTATGCCCCTGGATCTTTAAACACTTACAATTAAATTGCACGAGGCTAATTTTGCACAGGTCCGATGGGGTACCCAAGGCAATATCACTCCCAGGTTTCCAATTCTAAAAGGGGTATGACAAGGATGTGTTCTGGCCCCCACTCTATTCTCATTTAATAATGGGGTTGTTAATTACTTTTCTGGACATCCCACTGACGCTCCTTTTTTAGCTGGCCTAAAGATTCCAATACTTATGTTTGCTGATGATACCCTAATATTATCAAAAACACAAACGGGGTTGCAGCAAGCACTCTGTCGCTTTGAGGAGTTCTGCAGAGACCATGAGCTGAAGGTGAACGTAGATATAACCAAGTTCATGGTTCTGCACAAACACAAGGCGGTTAAGAGCAGGGTTTTCATGAATGAGGTCTTATTGGAACAGACGGATGTATTCACCTACCTGGGGATTACACTGGGCAGAAAGCTAGATTGGAAGCCCCAGATAGACCTATTGGCACTTAAGCACTCACAAATTACAGGAGCACTTTTAAGTGAGCACAGACGTTCCCATACCAAGCCGATAGGCCCTGCTATTAAGATTTACAATACAAAGGTCTTAGCCTCTACCCTTTATGGAGCAAAACTATGGGGTTTCGAGAATGTCACACCTCTCACCCTAGCCCAGAATAAATTTGTGAGAAGTCTCACTGGCCTTCCCCAGAATACACCCCTTAAACCCCTCTATTACGATCTGGGATGCTACATTCTGTTAGAGGCGGCAAGATTTAGACCTCTTGCCTTTTGGCGAAGATTATGGGTAACCCCGGAGTTGACACATTTCGCAAATGCTCTCAGGGATGTTAGAGATGCAGATACATCACATAGGATCACTTGGTTGCAAAAGATAAAATGCTCCCTTGTGAGTATGGGCATGTCTCATCTATGGGAGGATCCGGGTGGCAATACGTTTCCTTCTAAAAAGGCCTTTAAAGAGGCTTATTGGTCCATGGTCAAGGCGAACAACATGCGATCTACTAGCCAACAAATATTGACCAGTGCCTTTTTAGAACATAAGCCGGAGCCCAAGTTCGAAAACTTTTGGGATTCTATTACCAGGCTGGGCGATAGGAAACTTTTTTTACCAATTTCGAGTAGGCATCCTACCACTCAAATCCTTTACCGCCAAATGGAAAACGAACACAGATAGCAAATGTGTATCCTGGTGTGGAAAAACATAACAACTTATAATCAGGTGGAACACTTGTCAGTCAGTCAGTCAAAGAAAGCTTTATTTCGACCGTCCAGGCCATAAAAGCACATAAAAAAGACAATACAATACATTTTTGTAAAAAAAGGAAAAAAAGAGCTATACAATATATCGTCATAAAAGCTATGTACATTATTTCTGTGTTTAAAGTTAAAACACTTCAAATTGTGCAAATTTTTTGGTGCATTCTTGAGTTGACTCCCTCATAGCTGCTCATAGATCTATGACTGGGTAAAGTGCAATGTACAACAGAATTTATAATTTCTACATTGAATACGAGAGGGGTAGAATAGCACATATTATAGCAAATGACTAATTCATTGATAAATAAAACACCTATCGGTTACTAAAAGCTTTTGACTTTATCTAATAAATATTTATAACAAGTGTTAAAAAGCCCAAATTAAAACAAATAAAATTATATAATTAAAAGACCTAGGGAGAGGGTTAATTACAGTGGGGATAATCATACAGTAGTTGTGTGCAAACCTCATCATTCCAGCTGGTGCATAACATAGCATAGCATATCTAAAGGTTGCTATGGAGCTACGAGTTTCCTAGGAGGGTTTTGTTTAGAATAGCTCTACGAATGCACCACATAGAGTATAAGAACCGAGAGATGGAAAACACAATAAGTGTGTCGGTTTCGTACTTAAAAGCCTGAACACCTCTGTGCAATGTCTGATCCCCATATTTCTGCACAGTTGTAGCAACCACCGAGACCTTGGTTTTCCATAGGCGGGCAAAAAGAGGACATGCATTTCAGTTTCCTCAGCTCTGTCACACCCTGGACAATCTAGTGTGTTGGCTCCCTGCCATTTATTAGTAAATGCTCGAAGCGGGAGCGCCCCGTGTCTAAATTGAAGAAAAAGTTTCTTTGCTACAAGCGGTTGGATGTGATCGAGAACCGATTCTAGCATATATTGCTGTTTAATATCCAGAAACCTAGAGCTTAAACAGCCAGGCTTAGTCCCCCGCCATAGTAGAGCCAGTTTAAATTCTCTATAGGAGTCAAGTAGTGCCTTTCTAGAAATTGTAGGACAGATCTCTTCTAGGGTTGTCCACATGTTTACCCTCCCTAAGGCCTGGCAAGTATTCCTGATATAAGCTAGCCAAGGGAGTTTCCCTGCACCTTGGAGGCTCATAACATCCTTCAGCTCCTCTTTGTATTCAGCTAATTCGGGTGTACTCCAAAGGCGTCGCCAGTATAGGAGGGGTCTAGAAGAGGCTACATCTGCTATAGGACTAATCCCTAGATCCATCCTGAGCGGTGTTAGTGGGGAACTCGTAGGGAGACCCAGCAATTGCCTAAGAAATAGATTCTCTGGCATTAATAGGGAAGTGGATGGGCAGTGGCCCCATAATTCTGCCCCATACAGTGACGCTCCCCTGGCCTGTGTCTTGTAAATTTCTGCTACAGGACCTATCACTTTGTGCGTACAACTGTTATAAACTTTTATGATGCCCCCCGTGGACTGGGTCAGTTTTAGACTAGCTTTCTTTATTTGTGTCCCCCATTCCATTTTTTCAGTTAATGTGATCCCTAGATAGTTAAAAATGGACACCCTCTCTAGGGCCCTTCCATTTAATCGAGGATATGGGCAATTCGTGGTGTTGGCATTAAAAACCATGTACTTGGTTTTTTGAAGATTGATCTCCAGTCCCCGATTTTTGCAGAAAGTGCTGAATACCTCAAGCACCCTCTGCATGCCCATGGGAGATTTGGAGAGTAAAAGCGTATCGTCCGCAAACATAAGAGCTGGAATTTTGCGGTCCGCCAACCTGGGTGCGTCAATATCTTTCCCATCTAACAGGGTTTCAATTAGGCTGTTTAAAAAAAGGGAAAAGAGTTTTGGGGCCAGAACACATCCCTGTCGCACCCCTTTCTCTACAGGGAAAGGGGCGGAGAATTCACCATTTTTGCCATATCTTATTCGCGCGTAGTTGTCTTGGTGAAGTCGTTTCAGCTGATGGCAAAGATATTCTGGAACTCCCAGATCGAGAAGTATACACCACAGTTGATCTCGCTGCACCAAGTCAAAAGCGGATTTAAGATCTACGAATGTGAGATAGAGGCTGCCACCCTCTAAAACCACGGTTTTCTAGTGAATAAGTTGTAATCTAAAGATCTGGTCAATGGTGGAGATCTTGGCCCTAAGCCCTGCTTGTAGGGGTGTTAATGCATTGTTCTCTTCTATCCATGATTGCAAGCGCCCAAAGAGTACGCGAGCAAAGATTTTTTGGGTGACATCCAGGAGGCTTATGGGGCGATAGTTGGGTTAAGTGGTGAGCCCTTTTTATAAATGGGGATAATTTCTGCCCCAGCCCATGTAGAGGGCAGCGCCATGCCTTGTAAAATGGCGTTAAATAGTGACCACAGATAAGGTGCCCAGACTGTAGGTTCGGAGTGAAATAGGTCGCCAGGAATCTTATCCAGCCCCGGTGCTTTAGCTGGAAGTAGCTTGCCCAGTGCCTCTGTAATCTCCTTCATTGTACAGAGTGGAATATCTAAGTTTGGAAGCTCCGCAACTAGAGTGACTGTTTCTACCCTACCCTCTTCCTCTGTAGTCCTTGAGTATAAAGATTTGAAATAGGCTCTCCAAAATTCTTCCCCTAAGTTTGGTGCTATAGCCAATTGGCCTTCGGATTTCCCTGTCTTAACTAAGTTCCAGAAGGCTCTCATGTCATGATTATCCAGTGCTGTTTTTATTGCTTCCCATTTATCACTTTCCCAGTTAATTTTGGCTCTAGCTACAGTTTTTTTATACTGGTCCCTGGCTTCCTTGATTCGTGGCCTATCATTCATTCTGATGGAAGTTAGAAGGGCTTGCTTGGCTACCTTACAGTGTTTGTTAAACCATGGGTGCCTTGGTTTAGAATTCGGCCTAGGCCTGTTGCTGTTATAGAAAGATTGTGCTAGTGGAACACTAGTGGAACACTTGTGTTAATTTCATTCCACCTGACTCGTAGTAGCACCCTAAATGCTACGTTTGTATGTGGGAAGTTCAGCAGTTACACAAACATATGTTCCCATGTATGTTGTTGCCCTAATATTGAGTTTTCTGTTTTCATGGCACATGTGTACACATTCATGACAACAGAAGATTGATGAGCAATTAGATAAAAATTGTGTATTTGACTGCTAGGCCCACAACGCATGCAGTGGTATACCACAGAAAGAATGGGGGGTCGCCCTCCTGAAAGTCTTGAACGGCCCCTGGGACTTCCATATGTCAATGATAATCATAGGCTCTAGGTGAGAAAGGTGTCCCCCTAAAGGGTGGAGCACCCCTGCACGGCAGTGGCTGCAGGGTCCTGAGTTACATCCCTGAAAGCTTGATAAAACAGTGCTCACCATTTAGTATGTTATATGGCACAGTAAATGCAGCTCAGCTACTGGCTAGCAATGGCAGGGTAAATAGAGCTATCTATATTTTTATTTCAAAGCATACCTTTTCAAATGTGTTTTTCAATCACAATTGGTGAAGCTACAACGATTTGGTCAGACGGGCAAATCAGGGGTTCGAGCGCTGACATATATGTTATAATGTGGCACTGCAAATCATTTTGTGTAGGGCAGTTTTTTCTCCTTAAGTGAATGATATAAGGAATGAGACTGCTCTTGGCTACTGAAGGAATGAATGAATGAATGAATGAATGAATGAATGAATGAAAGGTTTTATAGAGTGCACTCTCAGCCAGCAGACCTTGCTGGCGCTAACAAGTTAGGACCAGCCCAAGTGAGAACCAGACAGTGACGTCATGGCTGACAAGCCATGCTTTCAGTTTTTTTGAAGGTGTGTTCCTCCTCGAGAGAACCAAGATCATGAGGCAGAGAATTCTACACTTTGGCAGCCAAGTAGGCAAAGGAGTGATGATCAATACAAGCGTATCTGAATTTCGAGACAGATTGCAATCCGGCATTTGAAGATCTCAAGGTTCCGGAATACAGATAGGGTTTGAAGAAGGCCTTTGCAGCCAAAGTTGTTCAGGGCTCGAAAGACAAGACATATGTCTTTAAATTTGCATCTTTTTTTGCACCGAAAGGCAGCGTAGATTTTTCAAGTGCTTTGACGACTGATTGGAAAGGAGGGAAGTTCAGGACAAGTCGGGTTGCAAAGTGTTGCAGTCTTTGTAATCTTTGTACTCAATATTGAGACAGGCCTAGGCACATAGGGGCATATTAGCAAGAACGGCGTTAAAATTATCGCCGCTTTAGCGGCAGGAAACTGCCGCTAAAGCGGCGATAATGGGCTTGATAATATGCCCTTGAGAATACCAATAGAAGCCCATGTTCTGCTGTGATCCTGGGCTTCTATAGGAATTCTCAAGGGCATATTATCAAGCCCATTATCGCCGCTTGAGCAGCAGTTTCCTGCCGCTAAAGCGGCGATAATTTTAACGCCGTTCTTGCTAATATGCCCCATAGAGATTCCATAGTCCACCTTAGAGGGAAGAAGGCCATGTGAGAACCCTCCTTAGGTAGGGAGGTAGTTAGTTTATTGTAAGGTAATTACAATTAGGCAATATATTTTCCACATAAATAAATACGAAGCACCGATGCTACTTGTTACTGGTAAAACAGAAAACCAAAAACAGTGCGAGGATTACAAAAGTCAAAATTCCACTTCAATTACAAGACAAACAAATCACTCAGTACAAGTGAATTTGGAGAGACAGGTTGTTAGGGGCATATTAGCAAGAACAGAGTTAAAATTATCGCCGCTTTAGGGGCAGGAAACTGCCGCTAAAGCGGCGATAATGGGCTTGATAATATGCCCTTGAGAATTCCAATAGAAGCCCAGGATAACAGCAGAACATGGGCTTCTATTGGTATTCTCAAGGGCATATTATCAAGGCCATTATCGTCGCTTCCAACAAAACCAGTTACTCCTCAGATGAGGGCACTATGCAATCAAGGAGGGGATCCTCCTCGAGCAGCGACTCTAGCACAGCCAGTTGGGGTAATCACAATCCCAGACGTACAACACGACCGGGATACCCCCATTACCCCATGCAACCCTATCAAGGTCCTCCAATGTGGCAATTTCCAGGGTACCCGCAGGGACCACCATGTTACCCACAGGGGCCACCACAATTCTTCGCTGGTAATAACCAGCCTTTTTTAGGAAGAGGCTGGGGCAGAGGAAAAGGGCGAAGAAGAGGGAACGCCAAACAAGTACACTGGCAGGAACAGACCGAGAACTCCGTAGAGACCAGGAGTATGACCAGGGGGATGAAAAACTAGTAGTGAATCTCTCCCCTAGGAACCTCACGGAGACAGAATTAACAGTCCTACGCAAAGGTCTGGGCTATGTTCCCACCCCTCAAATCGACCATTTCAGAGATCAATGCGAAATACATAGCTTCTTCCGCAAGGTGAGGCTGAATGCATTTTTCAAAGACAGACCTACACCAACCAGGAACGATACGGGGTTACATAATCCCTCAACCTTTACACCTAACAACAGCATGGTGCCCAATGAAATTCTAACCTTTGAGCAGGCAGTGCTCAAAGACTTGACAGAGGACAGGTCCAATACCCCCTTTTACAATTTCTCCAATGAGGAATGGTCAGCAGCTAGATCTCTCGCTGATGACTCAAGCATAACCATCAAGCAGGCTGACAAAGGGGGTGCCACTGTAATCATGTCCACTAGTGACTACGAGACTGAATATCTACGACAACTCAGTAAGGTAAAATACTACACCTCGATATCTGTGAACCCAATCAAAAGACTGACCACCCTAATCTCCACCATGGTTTTCACAGCAGAAACAGAAGGCTGGATTAGCAAAAAAGAGGCTGAATTCCTGGTCACAAAAGATCCCATAATGCCGTTCTTTTATAGCCTACCTAAAATACACAAGGGCGTGAGACCAGTTCCAGGGAGGCCTATCGTGTCAGGTATCGGCTCACTGCTGGAACCCTTGTCCAGGTTCTGTGATCATTTCCTACAGCCACTAGTTAAGGAGACACCATCATTCCTTCTACATACCACTGATGTACTCCTTTTGATTGAGGGATTCCAACGCCAGGTTGAGATAAATATGTTGGTAACCCTGGACCTAGAGGCACTGTATACCAACATCCCTCAACGTGCCACTCTGGAGGTGATTGAGGATGCTCTCAACTCCACCGATTGGAACTCACCTACACCGGTTCCCTTTATCATGGAATGTGCTACCCTTGCCCTCACCGAGAACTAATTCGAGTATAACAACAAACTCTACCACCAAACACAGGGCACTTCCATGGGTAGCACATTCGCTCCAAGTGTGGCCTGCCTGTATGTGGCTGCCTTTGAGACTAGGCTCATCTTCGATGTTCGCAACCCCTACTTTAATAACCTTATACTGTGGAAGCGCTACATCGACAATATCCTGATCTTTTGGAAGGGAGATAGGACAACCTGTGATGAATTCTGTGCATGGGTTAACACTCTAAACCCCTACCTTAAATTTACCCACACTATCTCAGATTGTATGGTCCCCTTCCTCGACCCTCAATATCATTTTGACTGAGGGACGCTTAAGTACTAAACTGTACAAAAAGCCCACTGATAGCAACAGCCTCCTCCTCTTTAGCAGCCACCATCCCAGGGCCCTTAAAGAGAACTTACCGTTTGGCCAATTCCTCCGTATCAGGAGGAATTGTAGCTCTGCTGAGGACTATAAATCAGAAGCCAAGAATCTAGCGGCTAACCTGCATGCACGAGAATATCCACGACATAAGGTAGCACAAGCCATGAAGAGGGCGAGGCACAATAACAGAGAGGCCTTATTGGAAACCAATCACAAAGAACACATAGAGACACTTACTTGCGTTACATCCTTCACTCCAGACTCCAACAGGATTAGAAACATCATTCGTAAGCATTGGGGTATCCTCAACACTGGTGATTTAAAACTCCCCACACCAAGGTTTGCGTTTAAAAGAACCAGCAACCTCAAGGACATATTGATCCATACCAGACCAAAAACCAGAACTGCACCTACACAGAGAGCTTTATGGGACCTTCCACCAGTCTCAGGACACTACCCGTGTGGGTCCTGTGTTGCATGCGCATTGACCAAACCCACCAAAGAAATAACTTTTTCTAACAACTTCACCTGGAAACTAATTAAACATACCAACTGCAACACTACTAATTGCATTTACTTGCTTTCATGCCCATGCAATCTCTGGTATGTGGGTATGACCACCAGGACTGCAAAAACACGTATCGGCGAACACAAGAGCAACATACGATGCCGCAGAGTAACTACCAAACTCTACACACATTTCGAGACTACTGGATACACCTGCGACAACTTGAGTTGGGTGATTTTGGAAGCACATGCTGCCATCTCCCCAGGGGCACTCTTTAGGATTGAACAGAGATGGATTTTTCGTCTGGCCAGTGATAAACACGGGCTCAACAAAGATATCCCCTGGAGTAGCCTCAACAGAACGTAGCCACACCCCTGTGTCCAAACCCATCCATGGCTAGTCGTCTTCTGCCACAGTCACGTCCTAATTTGCCCATTCAAAGATGGCGCCCACTGTGACTCTTGACATTCTTCCAAAATGGCCACCATACATCTCCATTCCTCTCCACCAGGGGCTAAGTACACGCTAGTCTCCGGCTCCCTTTAGGAGATGTTCCCGCCCTGCGCGCCACTTCCGCTATCCTTTAAACCCCAGCCTGGTTGGGATCATTACCTCCCGGATCCGGCAGTGCAGGGTAGGTCACTCGTCACCTGGGCGCAGTTATTTGGTGAGTACAATTTGTCTTCCTAGGACTGGAGGAACCCGGTTAGATTTCTGCCTGTATGAGGACATCTTTAAGGCACAGGCTTGGACGCCGAGTTTCAGCGTCAGCAGCACACCCGCAATCTTGGGGACGTACTCTACGATTCCATAAACTCAGAAGGCGGTCTCCGGCGCACTGCCCGTTCGGCGGACGGGGCGGGTGCCTCTCTCATGAGGGGCGGCCGCCCGCCACTTCGGTGGGCAGGGGCTGGGTGCTTTGCCTATCTGACCGTGAGTAACGATCCTTGACGCGGGGTCCTGTCTCATAGCCACCTCACTTCTGCCTCTCGCTACACCGGAGGCTACCAACCAACCCCGATCTACCAGCAAACGCGTGTCCATGCCAGACGCTCAAACTACCTTTACTTCTTTTGGGCCCCCCTCCCCAGGACACGAATACCTCACCGTGTCCAACACTTGCCGTGATTTGATGGGGCCAATCGTAAGATAGTTTTAGGTGAGTTGCTTCTACCCCACCAAGTTGCTACTTTTTCTTCTTTTTAATCACTCACCGCATGATTCGAACCCGCTGTGTTTCACATTTATACATACAAAGGTATCGACCACTGCGGGGCAAATTTTGGTTGACAAGCGTGACCACTTTTAGCAATGCTCACCGTACTTGTTAGAGTGCACAATCTGGTGGCACTATTGAGGGATACGAGGGCAGGATTCTTACAGTATGATTGTTCTCTGATATGAATTACTTTCATTTTGCCATTTTTCATTTCAGATTGGCTGCAGCATCAACAGGTACTTTACCTCTTGGTGCCACTTTTTATTAGGCTAGAACATCACAGTCTCACCATATTTTAGTGTAGAGTTATTATTTTCACTAGGTCCTGAGGAATTGCCGCTAGATCCACCTGACTAAACAGGCAAGAAACATGTCGACCGCACGAGATTGAGCACAACACTCTGCAGCATCATTGCAGTGAGTCGCCAATTCCATTTTTAATCAGGGGGAAGGCAGGATCATTAAAGTCTAATTTACCTGACTCTTCCATTTCCCTGTTTTAATTCACACACTTGCTTTCCTACACTTCTAAGGCCCCTTACACCCACTGCACCATACGGCAAGGAATAAAAGATCTCCGCCAAAGAGCCCCTGCATAGGATGCCCGTCGGGTATTGCAGCGCCGACCCGACGAGGAGCATGCCCGATGATGAAGCATGACACCCAGCAGGCTGGGTGTGTGAGGGCCCTCATTCCGAAATGAAGGACTTCCCAGTCCCCCCCCCTTCTCATTAACACTACCAATTTGTAGTCAGGGACCCTGCCAGTCCCCTGTCCTGCCTCCTTATCCTTCCCACAACAGGAACTGCATACCTTTTTCTTTTCAAGTTTTCTTGCTAATATGCCCCCAAGTTTTTAATGTTCTCTTCACTTCTCAGACAGCGGAAAACTAGTCATAGATTTTGCCAACTTCGCTATCATTTGAAGGTCATCGCCCCTCAGTGTGATCTCACTGCCACCATCCCTTGGGGACAGCCTTTTTGAATAAAAGGATAAAAGGTGGTCTGAGTCATTTTCATTGTTCCAGGAAGAAGGAAGGTCAAAGACATAAAATAGGAGTTAATGTTTCCTACTTTTCGCCACAAAAATGGCAGCATTTCGAGCAGTGTTTATATGCTAACCACACTGTGTCTAAATGTCATTAAAGGAACACACAAAAACAATTACGAATAAAATGATGTCTTGTTGTTTTAGACAAAAGGGCCTGACAGATAGTTTGGTAATTTCATTTCAGAGAAGGACCCCTCAGTGTATTTAAAGAATTATTTAGTATCCAGTTCTTAAATATGCCTTATAAAGAACAAAGCTTTCATCTATGTTTAGCTACCGGTTAGAAGGGGCCCTATGTTGGTGAAGAGTCCTATAATGCTTGCAGCTGTAAAGTATGCAGTGCATTATTTAAATAATTAGTCCAGGGAGAGTATCTAAAATGGCCTCTTGAGAGTGTATGACAATTGGTTGCTCTAAAGGAGTTTTCTTTGACATAATGCATTGCATAGCAGCTGACCACAAATGATACAAACGTTCTAACAATGGTTGCTGAAAATTAAATTCTAGTCTAATTTGTGAGTGGGTGGAAGAAATCGGTAAAGGAAAGACTTGTTTGATTTTTGTAGGGGCCTACCTTCCCTCTGAGGGCAGCCAAACCATAATTAACAGACAGCAGCAATTTTGCATGCATTATTCAGAGCAGGAGATTGGTAGAAGGGTCTTCTACATTATTACAAACAGTGGCGGGCTGTGCAGGTAAGCGTGGTGAGGAGGGGCGGCGGAAGTCGACATACGACGGGATAGTGAAACTAAAATAAATACATAAATAAAGCCACTTACCTTGCGCTCGCCGCATTGCTGAGTAATAAATAAATAAAACCACTTACCTTGGGCTTGCCACATCGCCGACTTGGCGATGCGGCGAGCGCAAGGTAAGTGGTATTTATTTTAGCCTCTCTATCCCATTGTATGTCGACTTCCATCACGCGTACCTGCACAGGCCGCCACTGATTATAAAGACAGCGGACTGACGTAGGTCTGAGAGACTGATTTAGTTTTCAGTTAGTCTCAATGTTCTTTGGTGTTCCTCGGTTGTTGATCCATCCTTCTAAATAACATTATTGCCTGTCTTTTTTTTTTCGTGTTGATTATTAATATGTTATCGATGCTGTGATTATGACTTAAAATAATTGTGTCATTTATGTATCTCAGGGACTGAAGAAAAAGTATCTCTAAATTAGGTGGATGAGAACCCTGCACTTTAATAGCGTCTGGGAGATGTACTATTTACGGATTTAAAAGCATTGGAGAAAACACACAGCCCTGTTTTAGCTCTCTTGGTCATTATCTTTCTTGAAATGTGACTAATAATGTGCTAGTTCTACCTGAACCCAAGTGTTACAGTACAATCAATTACTGGATGGCCCTCAATAATGGGGGGAATACCCCACCTAGTTCACTTTGACCATAATATAGAGCAACCAAATCCATTGAAGGCCACCTGATAATCAAACAAGCTAACACACAAGCTACATTTTTTTACTTTCAGTGTCTGGTGGATTAGCATTGATAGAGCAAGTGTATTGTCAGACGTGTTCCTACTGCCTCTGAAGCCTGCTTGTGCCACTGGGATTACATTTTCGGATTCCGCCCACACATCTTGTGCCTTAATGAGATTTTGGCACAGTACTTGATTTCTATGTCAAGCAATGCTGTAATTAGATAGATGCTTTCATGGAATCGCTTTTTTTATATACTGGGTGTTAGAAATGGGGATCTCTAGTTGGCAGAGGTAGGCACCTTTGTCCAAGTAGGGACCCTTCTTCCTAGTCAGGGTAAGGGGGATACACTCCTAAAATAACCCCTGCTCACCCCCTTGGTAGCTTGGCACGAGCAGTAAGGCTTATCTCAGAAGCAGTGTGCAAAGCATTTGCACATATCCAACAGTAATACAGTGAAAGCACTACAAAAGGACACCACACCAGTTTAGAAAAATATCCAATATTTTTATATATCCAAAACAAGACCAAAACGATAAGAATCCAACATATAGTACTTCAAAATATATATTTTACAAAATATCCTTAAAATTGCCAAAATATCTCAAAAACACAGGGGCATATTACCAAGGATTTGCGATAATTATCGCAAAGCGCGCTTAGTGCTGTTTTTTTTATCACCGGCTATCGCTGGATTTCATCGCGGAGATAACGCGTTATTATCAACTCTTATCTCCAAGGCGATAAAAAATCCAGCGATAGCGGCGAAACCCAGCAATAGCGTGAGAAATCCAGCAATAAATTCACTGCGCTAATGGAAAGCTTGCTAATAGGCAGGTGAGGACTTAACCTTACAATCTACCTCCCATTGACAAGATGGTTAAGTCAAGTTT
Source organism: Calotriton arnoldi (assembly GCA_963921515.1). NCBI lineage: Eukaryota > Metazoa > Chordata > Amphibia > Caudata > Salamandridae > Calotriton > Calotriton arnoldi. Next base: position 484,834 of record CAWUFW010010865.1, on the reverse strand, counting down.
TTATCAGGTGTTAAATTCCAGCGATAATCGCGGTTAGCGCGATTTTTCTTATCGCTTCGCAGGCATTGATAATAGGGGGAAGTTGTGTTTGCGACTGTTTGCAGTTGCTTTTAGTTGGGAACGCCTACTTTGCATGTCATTAGCGATAATTATCGCTGATATGCAAAGCGGCTACAAAACGGCCGCTATCGCCATTAAGCTGTCGCTAACAGCTGTTAGCGACAGCTTGCTAATAGGGCGATAAAAATATTGTCGCTTTATCGGCAAAAAGTGCCGCTAAAGTGGCGATACTGCCCTTGAGAATATGACCCACAGTTCCTACAAGTCAGTAGCTCCATCCGGGGCTACCGCGATGCTGAAAACAACAGAGTTTAAAAGTTCCAGCCGGCCGTGTTGGTACGGGCCAGCGAAAGCGTGGACAGACTCAGTAACAGTATCTTTTTAATTGCGGCTGGCACGTTGGTGCAAGCCGGTCGTAGCCACCGTCGTGGTTGCGTTGCAAAATGGAAGCGTGCAGGGTGCGGTGCCCTCATGATGCGGTGCAGGTAGCGGCTCGGTGACTATCGTCCAGATGGCGTTGGAGAGACCAAGGCTTACTGTGCAGGGTGAGGCGGTGCTCGATGCGGTGCTGGCAGGTTGCGGTGCAGGCGGCAGAGCTGGTTAGCGGGAGCTGGCGTTGGTCGGCCCAGAATGCTGTGTGGGACAAGGCGGTGTGTCGTGAAACTTACGAGCGGTGCCCCCAGCCATGATGCGGTCACAGGTGTCGAAGTCAGTAGCACAGGTCATGGTGCAAGCAGCGGCTCAGTAGTGGCGGCATTGGTCGTCGGTGAGACCAGGGTTGCAGTGCAAGATGCCGACGGTGCCTTCTGCGGTGCCGTCAGGACACAGAGCCAGCGACGGAGTCGGTTGCGTTTCTCTTCTCTGTGGCAACTGAAACAGCGGTACCCAGAGGTTGGTGAAGTCTTTGCAGTCCCTGAGACTTCAGAACCAGAGGCAAGCTCTACTTCAAGCCCTTGGAGATGCTCAGCACAAGTGAAGAAAGTTTAGTCCAGTCCTTTCATTGCCCAAGGCAGAAGCAGTAACTGCAGGCCAACCCAACAAAGCAACAACACAGCAAAGGGGCAGTACTCCTCCTGGCAGCTCTTCCAGCTCTTCTTCTTGGCAGGTTCCTTGATTCCAGCGAGTTCTAAAATTCTGGGGTCTGGGCCCCAATATTTATACTCAAAATCCCTTTGTTCTCTCAGGCAGAGAGTGTCTGTGCTTAGTCCAAACCAGTTCTGTCATCGTTGGCCCAGTTTCCTAGCAGGAGGTGGAGACAGCATTGCTCAAGGCAGACCAGGCCCATTCAGGTGCAAGGAAATCTCCTCCCACTACTCTAAATGCAACCCAGGTCTATTCAGCCCAGCCTTGACTCATCCAGGAAAGGCAGGACACACCTCGACCCCCCCCTCCCCTCCCCAGTCTGAAGAGAATGCACATCCCCTGCCCCTGTCACTCCAAAGCCAGGCAGTCAATCCACAAACCCAGCAGAGGCACACAGGATGGCTAAGCAAGAAAATACCTACTTTCTATAAAGTGGTATTTTCAGACACAGAACATAAAAATCATCTTTACTAAAAGATGTATTTTTAAACTCTGAGTCCAGTCATACTAAACTCCATTTCTCTATCTGGTCCCAATGGGAAGTTATGCTTATAAGATGTTATAAGTCAAACTCACAGTCTTTCCTATGGGACTGATAGCCTTGCAGTTGTGAAAAACGAAATACGCTGTAATTCACCACCAGGAGATGTCACACACACCAGTACATGTCCTACCTTTAACATACACAGCACCCTGCCCTTAGGGGTGGCTTATGTATAAGAAAAGGGAAGATTAGGGCCTGGCAAGTGGGTGCACTTGCCATGTCGACATGGCAGTTACAAACTGCGCACAGACTCTGCAGTGGCAGGTCTGAGTTACCTTTACAGGGCTACTTCTGTGGGTGGCACAATCAGTGCTTCAGTCCCACTGGTAGCATTTGATGTACAGGCCCTGGCACTCTCAGTTCACTGTACTAGGGACTTCCTAGTAAATCAAATATGCCAATCATGGAAACACCAATCCATAACTCAATTTACAACAGGAGCACTTGCACTTTAACACTGAATAGCAGTGAGAAGGTGCGCAGAGACACTAAACCAGCAAATACAGAGTCAAAACTGGGAGGTCAGAAAGCAAAAAGACAGGGGAAACATGCCAAAAGATGCCAAGTCTAACATTGGGTTTAATATGGATCCTTTCCAAGTACATAGAAAAAATCAGTGTTTCTAAAGTGCTACAAAATAGGGTGGTATGAGAAGGAGTCCAGATGTCAGTATTAGATTTAGGAAGAATGTTAGGAATGCCATTGGGGTCCATCAGTCCATTAGATTTTGATGATTTAATGATACTCAAAATAAGACTAGGGCCAGGGCGCCTTGAGCATAGGCTGAGATGTAAGGGAGCTCCCACCCAGCTGAGTTGTCAACGTATGACATCTCAATATGGGTGATCTAGCTTTGCTCAGAGATGTTATTTTCCAGCACATGTCAATATTGGGAGTCAAGGCAACTTATAAATTGCCAGAATTTTCTTGGACATTTTGACCTGTAGATTTACCTAATGTTTAGCCACTGTTGCTCAGCGTAGGCTTTATTTGCTTCTGAGATCTGCTGTTTCTAATGTTTTTTTTAGTCCTCTGACCTCTACAATAATACAGAGTTAAAGGGAAGGCTTCTAAAATTTTTCTTACATTTCTGTTAGATCCTTTTTCTGCTGTTTTAAGTTTTGATTACATAAGCCCTTGCAAAAGTGTGCCTCTTGGTGGTAAATGTATTGTTATTAATTGGCAGCTGTCCCAGATAAGTACTTGCTTTGCAATTTGTTCCCATACAGTGCCAAGATCCGTTTAGGATAGACCCTGCTTACAAAGGGCCTAATTACGAGTATGGTGGTCCAATATACCACCGTACTCATGGTGGCGGTCCAACCACTGCCACCACTGCAGGTCCGCACGCGGGATTCAGAGTGCGGCGGTTGGACCACCACTGGACCGCTGCAGCTGCCAGGGATCCAAGATCCTGTGGCAGTTGTGCAACGGAAGGGGGCAGCAATATACTGGTGGTGCTGCTGCGGCACCGCCATTATGAGATTTCTGTTCACCCCCCTTTCATGGCAGTGAGCCCGCATGAAATGGGTGGTGAAGAGGCAACTAAGGAGCCCCTAACAGGTTCCCCTTCTGCTCCTGGGCCTGGGGTGCATGCGGGGGCACATGTTGTGCCACCATGGAATTGCACCCCAGTTCCTGCGCAGTCCAGGATCGTCAGGCGCTGTCTCAGTGGCATCTGCAGTTAAAGCTCACCTATGAGGCTTATATAGCCGCTATCATGAGACCACCGCAGCACCGCCCACCCGCCGGATTACAGTTGTAATCCAGCAGATGGGCTCTCGACGGTCTTGGTGCTTCTTCTGTCGGCTCGGTGATGCTGGCCCAAGAGGAGGACCACCAAACTCATTATAAGGCTCAAAATATCTGAACTGAAGAGGTGCAGATTTCGGTAGTTAGCCATTTGTTCAATTTATATGTTGTTGCTTTAAAACAGGAGAGGCGTTTTAACTGATGGCAGCCATTGTATTTAACTGATGGCAGCCATTCTGCAGCACACATCAAAGGAGGAAAATTCTGCATATGATTATTTTTGAGCAGGAAGGTGTCCCTTCCTGCACAAAAACAATTCAGCCTGTAATGGAGGCATCCTTGCACCATGGCACAGAGGTGCCTGCGTTGGTGTTAGGCAGCACTCAGTGCGCCACCACAGGGTAAGAGCAGGAATGCGTCATATCTCTCCCTGTCACACAGCGCCGATAGTTGTCTTGCTGTATTGCATTGCGTGACATTTGATAAATCTGGCCCTTAGTGCCAAAAAGGGTGTTGTGTAAAGTGCACCAGCTGTGTAGCCTGATTGATCTAAATTCTTTAAAAAAAAAATATTTGTATTGATACATTTTCCATGAAAGTATTACATAGGTACATTCATATCGATTGGACGAAGAGCAGCATAAAGTTAGAATAGTAACATCTGACATGCCGTCGTGCTAGCACGGTTTTTATACAACATGGTAAATGGTCATAACCTTGCATGAGAATAGATTCTAGCTTAATAATAATAAGCAAGCTTATAAAGCGCATGGCTACACCAACTAGTGTGTCCCCGCGCTGCGGCCCAAACTCGTCCAGGAGCAGTAATGTGAGACAGCTTAGAGGAAACCTATATGCGGAAAAGCCATGTTTTGCAGGGTACGGGGGGGGCATATATCTTATTCTTCCAGTGTGCTGGGTTTTGTTCTAGGATCATCCATGACACTTTCCATTTCCAACCCATAATATCGTATCCAGGGACCCCAGATCTTTGTAAATGTTTTGGAGCACCCTCTTGCCTGGTACATCACATTTTCTGCCCCCATGTAGAGGTCCATACCTTTTCTCCACTCTACCTTTGTTTGAAGGTTTGCAGCCTCCCAGTGTTTGGCGATGTCTCTCTTGGCTACCATAAGCCCCAAGTTACATAGCAAGAGTTTATAGCGAGAGAGATCCACTTCCTTGGGGATACCTAGCAGAGCGTATTTTGGATCCACTGGTAGTTGTGACTCCACTACCCTACCCATTTCATCTATTATCTGATTCCAGTATGCCCTAATGAGATGACATTCCCATAGTGTATGGATAAAGGTCCCAATTTGCATTCTGCAGCAAATGCATTCAGGTGATTCGGCCCTTTCTATTTATGTAGAGGCGCCCTGTCAAAATAAGCTCTGTGTAAGACTTTAAATTGTATCAGGCGTAGCCTTAGTTTTATGGCTACCTCTCGTGGGTTTATTAGCACCTCTTCCCAGTCTATGTCCTCCATCCCATCCGTGGTCTCTTCCCATTTCACCTTAAGAGCTTGAAGATTGTCCGGCATGTTGGTTTTGAGAGTTTTGTATATTTGTATATTTCCTTTATTTCGCCCTGTAGTAGTCTAGCCTCAAGTGGCGCAAAGTCTGGGATGTCTGATGTATCTAGCTTCCCTGCCATTCAGGCATGTTGCAGTTGTAGATACTTGCATCTCTGGGTTTCGCTCATCTGAAATTCCCTTTGCAGTGTGGTAAACATGATCAGGGAGCTTTTCTCTATTATGTCCCCTAGTCTAGAGATCCCTATCATATCCCATGATTTGTAGCCCTGTAATTTAGATAACTCCGGGAGGCCTGCCCCCTCCCTCAATGGTGTCTCTTTTGTACGTTTCCCATCCCACTTCATTTGACGCTCTGCCGCCTTCCACGCTTCTATTGTTATTTGGGTAGCCGGGAGCAATTTCCGAATTCCTCTTCCCCCGTATAAATAGTGAAGGTGTTAGCGGGGTTGGAGTTGCAGCCTTTCTAGGGTGTATGCTGGATGGTCACCAGGCATGTGGCCCCATTCATTTAGGGCCACCAAGTGGGCAGCTTGGTAGTAAGACCTTATATCCGGGAGCCCTATTCCTCCGTTATAGTGGCTATGTTGTAGTGTCTGGAGGGCCACTCTCGGGTGTCCCCCATTTCAAAGAAGGGAGCGAATCTCTTGATCTATGGTCCGAAAAATCTCTTCTGGGATCTTGTGATAGGTGTTTTGGAGAACATAGAGCAGCTTGGGGAGGGTGATCATTTTGAACATTGCTGCTCTGCCCAGGAGGGTCAACGGGAGCCTGCACCATCGTTCCACATCTGCATGGAATTCCCGGAGTACCTTTTTAATATTTTGGTCGGTGCTGACCTCTGATTTAGTGGTTATATAGAGGCCGAGATACTGATATCCCTCTGGCTCGATTCCCAATTGTCTCGGTACCCTCAGTGTGTTTGGACCTCCTCCCACTGTATATAAGCTGGATTTGTCCCAGTTTATTCGGTATCCTGCCTGTAGTCCATAGTCGTCAAAGATCTGTAGTATTGTGGGCAATGACGTATCCGGCTCTGTGACATATAGAAGTATGTCATCTGCGTATAACGAGATCTTTTCATCCTTGAGTCTCCCTTGCTCATCTCTAAAGCCTTTGATATTTGGGTGGTCCCGGATAAGGCATGCCAGTGGTTCTACAATAAGTGCAAATAATAGTAGAGAGAGGGGACATCCTTGTCTGGTGCCCTGGTTGATTGGGAAGTCAGATGACATTGCTCCGTTAACCCATACTTGTGCCCTCGGGTTGGTGTATAGTAAGTCTATCCAGGCCAAGATCTTCGGTACAAATCCGAAATTCACTAATACTTGTTGCATGAATGGCCAGTGCACCGTATCAAATGCCTTTTCTGCATCCAATGATAGAATTACATGCAGGTCTACCCTGTTTTTAACTGCATCCAGCCAGTTGGTGAGTCTGCGTAGGTTAAATCTTGTCGCCCTCTTGGGCATGAAGCCCGACTGGTCACTATGTATAAGAGTAGTGATCACTGACACCAGTCTTGTGGCTAGAATCATGGCCAGTACTTTGGTTTCTATATTAAGTAGCGATATAGGGCGATATGACCCACAGTCTAGCGCCGTCTTCCCTGGCTTGTGGATCAATACCACAGTAGCACTACGGAGATCCAGTGGCAAGGATCCCTCCATTTTAGCTGCCAGGAACAGCTTAAGAAGATGTGGGCCCAGTAGACTAGTGTTTGCTTTAACAAATTCTGCCGGTATACTGTTAGGGCCCGGGGTCTTCCCTGATTTTAGTTTCACAATGGCCGTCGGGACTTCTTCTAGGGTGAATTCGGCTTCAAGAGCAGCTTGTTCTTCTTCGCCTAGGGTGGGTACATTTAGTTCACTCAGATAGCTAACAATTTGAGAGGTGTCTGCTATGGCCCTTGCTTTGTAGAAGCCTGCATAGTAATGTGCAAAGGTGTCTGCTATATTTGGGGCTTCCGTGTGTAACGCATCCTCTTCCTGGATGGCTGTTACCCATCTAGAATCGCTGTCTTTTTTGCCCAGCCATGCTAACAGCCTCCCTGCTCTATCTCCAGTTTCATAGAGGCGATGGTGCATCGCCATCAGTTGCAACTTGGCTTCCTGCCTGGCTACTGCCTGATATTCCCTACAAGTAACTGTTATCTGACAAAGTAACTGCGGATCATTGTCTGTAAGGGCTTGCTTCTCCATAGCTATGAGTTTACACTCCAAAGCCTTGACCTCTCTAGTCTCCTTCTTTTTCTTATGTGCAATTATGTTTTGTGCCCTATCTCGGTACACCATTTTGAATGCCTCCCACAAGACTACATCTGATGACACCGAACCCTCGTTTTCACTAAAATACAGTTCTGCGTCCACTCTGATCTCCTTTGCTACTACCGGGTCTCTGAGTTCCCAGGCACTGAGTCTCCAACCTGGCCTACGTCCCTGGGTTTTCCCACCCACCGTCATCCATAGGGGTGAGTGGTCAGATAACCCTCTCGCTAGGTATTCTATCCTTGTGACATCGCTTATCTCTCCTGCTGGTACGAGGAGGTAATCTAGCCTAGAGAACACCTTATGCGCCCCGGAGAAGAATGAGTATGTGCAGTCTGTCGGATGGTGTTTGCACCAGACATCGACCAGGCCCATGGTTCTATTCGTGTCGTGTTCATCTGTCCCCTGTTGGTGCGTGAGCAGTTTAAGCCTAGCTCTACCACATCATTAAAGTCTCCTCCTAGTATGTGTTTTGAGGAATCGGAGGCTAGTAGGATCTCCGTCACCCTATCAAGTGTGCCTTTTTGCAATCCTGGGGGGGGGGGGTCATATAGGCTGACCAGGGTGAGATATCTTTGCCCTCAGAGCCCTGAACTGCCACAAAGGTGCTGTTGGGGTCTGTCCATGTTCTGTTAATGCTGAAAGGGGTTCTGTTTTATGAGTATTGCAACGCCTCTCGAACCCATTGTGAATCCTGTGTGAGCCAGAGTTGTGTATGCTCCTCTTCCGAGGAACGCACACTGGGTGCCTCTGAGGTGTGTTTCTTGAAGTAAGATTATATTCGGTTTCAATCTCTTAAAGTAATTAGCCACCAGCCCTCTCTTAATTTTGTTTCCTAGTCTGTTGACATTCCAAATCAACACCGAGTAGCCACCCTTATGCTGCATCCCCTTGGATAGTCTCATGATTGAACCATGTTGTCCATGTCGACGCCTGGGCATATTCTGCCTGCCCCTTCCTCCATGCTCTACTTGTCCGATTTCCAATGCTACACAACCCTGTCTTTTTTGCCCCACCCACTTCAACTCCCCTTTGATTCTCCCCCTCCCCACTCTCTCCCCTTACCCACACCCCAAACCCCAGCGGTCAACATGAAAACTTTGGCGTAGGTGAAGACTGAGAGGTCTGTGCCCCCCCCTATTAACTCACCCCTTCTGTATAACCCTACCCAATTATTCCAAAAAGTGAAGGGTAGTGTGTTCTCACTACTTCCCCTAGTTGTTATGCGTGTTTGTGTGTCAGGGCACCTAGTGCTGGCTTGTTGCCCACCGGTCCTCTTTCAACCCAGTTGGTTCACCCTTCCTCGCCTCCCTTCTGCATCTGTTGCGGCTCAGTCTGTTGGTCAACCTCGGCTGGGTTCTGCTCTTCCATTTGTGCAATCTTCTGGAGCAGTGGATAATCACTGTCTGTGTCGATTGTGTGGTCTTGGTCTGATGGTTCCAGGGTAGCATGCCCACCAGTTCCCTATTGCTTCCATTTCACCATCTTTTCCTGCTTTTCTTCTTCTGATTCTGTGGAGGGTATATCCTATGTGGGCCGTGCACTCCGCCTGAGGGGTGTCTCCACTTGCTTCATGATTGTCCAGGTAGCTCTATGACACCTTACATCTCTCTTTTGCTTTGGGGCAATCTCCCCCATGAAGCTGCATTCGGGGATCCACTAGGTCCAGATTGGTGCCTCAGTGATGGGCGCTCTTCTATCCAGGCCCAAGCTTCTTCCGGCGTCTGGAAGAAGAGAGATTTTCCTTGGTATAGGACTTTAAGCTTTGCCGGGAAGAACAACATGTACTGCAGCTGGAGCTGCCTCAATTTTGCTTTCACTGAGTCAAAAGTACGTCTCTGCTTCTGGACCTCTCTCAAGTAATCTGTGAAGACCATAATTTTGGTGTTCTCAAGCCGAAGTTCTACCCACTTCCTCATCTCAATATCAAGTCACGATCTTGAAAGTTCAAGAAGCGGGCTATTATGGGCCTTGGTGAAGCCCCCATCGGTGGTCTGATGGCAGGCATCCTGTGTGCTCTTTCCATGATAAAGCAGGACAAGAACTGCACCATTGGGAGGCATTCCGCGAGCCAGCGGGCCAGAAAAGCACCTGCATCTGTTCCCTCTGCTCCCTCCGGATATCCCACCAAGCTCAGGTTGTTCCTACGTGCCCTATTTTTGGCATCGTCCACCTTCCAGGTGACTTCCTTCAGGGCGGCGGTAAGGCTTGTGACTTCTTTACAGAGCGTGTGTGCTGTATCCTCCACTCCTGATATGCGTTGCTCTGCCTGTGTCACTCGTTTCGATACGTTCCGTAGGTCTTGTCTCAGCAGGGTAACTTCGAGCGCACCTCTGCTGTACTACCTTCCAGTGCTTCTCTGGAGGACTGTATCGCTTACAGGAGAGTCGTGTTGTCTGGAGGTGGCGGCGTTTCTCCCTCCGCTCCTGCTCCTGGTCTCATTACTCTTGCATAGCGGTCCAGTTTGCCTTGTCTTTATCGTTTTGGCTCTTTGTCCCTGGCCATGTTTTGAATTTGGTCTTCTTTCGCTCCATCCCACAGGCTCAAGATAGGGTGGCTTGCTCTCCTTTATCTCTATCGGGTCGGGCCTTGAGCACCTCGGTTCCATTGTCCATTAGCTGGGTGATGGTTTGCTCCTATTTACTAGCGAAGCTCCCTCTCTCACTCTCAGCCACTTCTCTCAGTTTACCTTGTGTCAACTTAGCTCATTATCTTCCTCCCTGGTGCTGGGGCCCTTCTTTTGGAATGCTGCATGGTGTGTCTTTGATGCTTGTCCACCTTTATGCTCTTGCTGCTGCAGTGTGGCAGGGTTGCATCTCTAGCCCTCTACCCCACTATATTTTTCTTCCAGCAAAGATCTGAGGTGATGTGTGGTGGACTTCGAGGTACTGCCTGCTCCTGGTGCCTGTTCTGCTTTCTATTTGCTCCCCTTATTAGTAAGTTGGGGCTTCAGGTCCCGGCATCTTTGCCTACTGTTTTCCTTTATTGTGCATTCACTGGCTATTGGAAGCTACCTTCTGCACTCCTTCGACTGAGCACCTCTATGTCTCTTTCAGCAATAACGGAGTGACTCAGCCTTTAAGCCTCCGGCCTCTTGCTGGCAGACCTCCTCCACTGTGAGTTTCAGAGTGGCCGGGTGTGAGAAGTTGGCCTGGTATATGATGTCCACTAATTAAAGTGGGCACCTTGCACCAGCCCAAACAACCCTTATGGTGATTTAAGAGGTCAAAGATAACCTTAGAAAGCTATCCAAGTGGTAGCTGTGGAGAGCAGCCTTCAGGCTTAGTCTTGAAGGAATGTTAAGCAGCTTGTTTTACCAGAATGCAACCTTATAGTATTGGTTAAATGAAAGAAGAACCACACAGTAGTTATAAAAATATGTATGTATTATTATAACACACCTTAAAGACCTCACAGTATCTGCTACACGCAGATAAACACAAAGCACACAATATTGTAGCACAGAAACAAACGTAAGTAGCACTAATACACAGTGGGCTCCAGGGGGAGACCAAACCATATACTAAAATAGTGGTATAAGAACCACAACTCGAGTCAAGACAGTGTCTAGAGGGTGTAGAATCAATGGGACCCCAAGGAACCACCTAAGGTGAGTAAGTAGGGAACCCAGGGAGGACGGGTGCAGTGTGAGAACACAACCGCGTGCTACGTACAATTCAATGGGAGAGTCGCGATTGCAATTTTACAGTTTAAGGACCCTTCCCAGTGGATTACGAGGAAACCCTTTGGAACATAGAAGGTTGGAGAGCCACCACACCCATGGATACTGAAGTACCAGAGTTACCTATCCCAGGAAAGACGGGTGCGTAGGGCAGAAGTGGCGTCGGAAACCGCTGTTGTTCTCAATGGGAGTCTTCAAAGAAATGCCACTGCTGGAAAGCAGAAAAGTGTCCGGTGGAACCCACAGGTGGATTCTTGATGGAAGGAACGTGAAAGCAGAGGGGACAGAGTCTGGGTCACTCAGGAGTGACCAGGGGCTCGGTAGGCGAATGCCCACCGATGTCGGGTTCTTCAGGTGTGAAGAAGGAGACCTTGACTCTACAGCTGCAGGGACCAGGAGATGTTGAGGACAAACAGGAGCCGGGTATGAGCTGTCCTGCAAAGGATGTCGAGTGCTGAGGGGTTGATGTCCGGCAGGAGCACCAACAAGCCTTGGCTGCAGCAACCCACAAAGAAAGTCAAAGAAGGTTACGGTCTGGCCCAGCAAGGACCAGAGGACTCACCACAGCAAGGGGAGTCAGGGCAGGCCAGGAGCAACTAGGGGAGCCCAAGAAAAGCAGTATTGTCCCTCAAGTGGACCCACAGGCCGAAGGCACAGGAGTCGCACGGGGACCTCTAGCAGTGTCACAAAGTCACAGCTTGCAGGGCACAGAGTGTGAGGAGGACAGAGTTTTTTGTAGAAAATGTGCGCAGAGGTTGGGGCTATATATAGCCCAATGCACTTAGTTTGAGAATGCCAACAAGCATATGCAATTGCAAAAATACACTGTGCACAGGGGTTCTGGTTATGCGGTCCCCACGAAGGATACTGGCCTCAAACTCAGTGAGAGGGCAGCTCAACCTCAAGGAACATAGAAACCCACCTCATGTGTTGCTGGAGCCTTCGGAGTCCCCAGAAGCTCAGGATCAGCAGACCGGTCAGTTGCGTTACGGTGCCTGCGAATGCAGGTGAATGACTCCTTCACCCCAAGGGAGATACTTCAGTTGTCCTTGATGCTCCACAGGTCCTGCACGGAGCCTGTATGGTGCACGGGCACAGACGATGCTTTGGACGGAGAGGGAGACGAAGTTGGGCCCAGTCGAAGTCCAGCAAAGTCCAGAGTGTCCAGACGGTCGAAGGTCAGTGGTTTCTTGATCAGAATCTTGTTGACGTCGAATCTAGGGTCCTACAGCCAGGGAAGCCCTTTAGTACCCACGGGAGAGGGTTGGACAGATTCAGGGGACCCTCCCAGGGAAGGGTCAGAACAGTGGGGAGGTTACTCCCATGTCCTTTGTCCAGTTTTACGCTAGAGCAGGAGCCGATGGCTCCCAGGACTGGTTTGAACTGGACTATGACCAGGGACACCAAATGTGCCCCTCGTGCAGACTTTCAGGCACTTTGGAAGTGCACCCACCCAGCCCCAATACACTAAACCCTGTCTGGGAGGTGGTCACACCTCCCTGTGACAGGATGACTATTGTGCTGCCTTCCTCAGCTCGAGCTTGGCTCAGCAGCAGGAGGGCAGAAATGTGTCTCTGGTCGGTAGCATCCATGTTGTGCTGTCCGGGTCGAGAAGGCTGGTACCGGGAAGACCAGGGTCCCCACGTAGCTTGCTTCTGAAGGGTGGAATCATACCTCCCACACCTGTGGAGGTATGATTCCAAGGTGTTTGATACCAAACACGACATGGTTTGATGCAGCTGTTTTCGAGAGAGCATTTTACGTGAGCATATAATGCACCTCTACCTATATGTCTGGCTGCATCACCGACAACCCGGGAGAATGGTCTCCAAAGGCTGCAGGGGTTCTCTGCTCATGAAGGGGCACCCTCTCACGTAAAACCCAGCACCCCGCCTTCAGGATTGTTAAGGCCTGCTAGAGGGGTGACTTATATGTTTGAAGTGTAGTGACCTATAGATATAGTAAACCTATATCTAAAGTAAGTGGTGCATGCACCATCTTACACAGGCTGCAATGGCAGGCCTGTAGTTCCAATTTGCAAGGCCTCTCATGGGTGACATAATACATGCTTCAGCCCATGGGAGGCCTCTGGGGTACCTATGCCCTGGGTACATGTGTACCATATACTAGGGACTGACAAGGGTACCCCAGTATCCAATCTGGAGTTTACCTAAGTACATGGCATAACATTTTAGGGAGAAAGCAGATATACTGGGGTCCTGATAAGCAGGATCGCAGTCAGACTAGTCAAAAACAGCGTAACATCAAGCAAAAAGTGGGGGTAACCATAAGAAGCAGGTCCTACTTTCCTACACAACCCCCCCCCAACGTAAGGAGATAAGACTAACCTTCCCCAGTTGAGTCTTCATTTTCTAAGTGGAAATATCTGGAGAGTCCATCTGCATTGGCATGCTTACTCCCAGGTCTATTTTCCACTGTATAGTCCATCCCCTGTAGGGAAATGGACCACCTCAAAAGTTTGGGGTTTTCACCCTTCATCTGTTTTAGCCATAAGAGGGGCTTATGGTCTGTCTGAACAATGAAGTGAGTGCCAAACAAGTATGGCCTCAGCTTCTTCAGAGCCCAAACCACAGCAAAGGCATCCCTCTAATGGCTGACCTGGGGCTCAACCTTCTGCTAATAAAAGCTACTGGTTGATCCTGACCCTCTGCATTAAGTTGTGACAACACAGCCCCTACCCCCAACTCAGATGCATCTGTTTGGACAATTAATTGTTTGGAATAGTCGGGACTTTGCAGAATGGGAGCAGTGCACATGGCTTGCTTGAGATCATCAAATGCCTTCTGACAGCTAACTGTCCACTGAACTTTCTTGGGCATTCTCTTTGATGTAAGATCATTCAAGGGAGTCACTATAGACCCATATCCTTTTACAAATCTTCTGTAGTACCCAGTCAGGCCCAATAAAGGTCTGACCTGAGTCTGGGTAGTGGGAGCAACCCAGTCTATGATGGTCTGGATTTTGCTCTGCAATGGTTGAACCTGGCCTCCACCCACAAGGTGGCCCAGGTACACAACCTTACTCTGCTCAATCTGGCACTTGGTGGCCTTGATAGTGAGACCTGCTTTCTGCAGAGCCTCCAAAAAGTTCTTTAAGTGGACCAGGTGATCCTCCCAGGTGGAGCTAAAGGCAGCTATATCATCAAGATATGATGCACTATAGGCTTCCTGGCCTGTAAGGACTTTGTTCACCAACCTTTGGAATGTGGCAGGTGCATTCTTCAAACCAAAGGGCATTACAATAAATTGATAATGCCCACTAGGGGTTGAAAATGCTGTTTTTGGTTTGGCATCCTCAGCTAGTCTGATTTGCCAATATCCAGCAGTGAGGTCAAATGTGCTCAAGAACTTGGCTGAGGCCAAAGTGTCAATGAGTTCATCTGCCCTAGGAATAGGGTGAGCATCAAGCCTAGTGTCTGCATTGAGCCCCCCTATAGTCCACACAAAACCTCATTTCTCTCTTACCACCCTTGGTATGAGGTTTGGGTACCAGGACCACTGGACTAGCCCAATGGCTATCTGAGGGTTCAATTACTCCCAAGTCCAGCATCTTTTGGACCTCAGTCCTGATGCAATCTCTGACATGGTCAGGCTGCCTGTAAATCTTATTTTCAACAGGTAGACTCTCACCTGTGTCCACTTCATGGGTACACCAAGTGGTCTGATTGGAGTCAAAGAAAACATGTGCCTGTATTGATTGAGGACCTTCCTGCAATCAATCTGCTGTTGCTCAGTGAGGCTGCCTGCCAAGGCTACACCATCAACTGAGCCATCATCAGGGTTCTGTGAGAGGAGATCATGGAGTGGGTCACTTTCTTCCTCCTGTCCCTCATCAGTAGCCATGAGCAAGCCCCTGTCTGCCCTGTCCACATAGGGTTTGAGCCTGTTCACATGAAGCACCCAATGGGGGCTCCTGGGAGTTACAACGTCCACCAAGTAGGTGACCTCTCCCTTCTGCTCAAGGATAGTATGGGGTCCACTCCACTTGTCTTGGAGAGCTGCTGGGGCCATAGACTCCAACACCCATACTATCTGTTGTGGCTGATAAACATGCAGTATAGCCTTTTGGTCATGCCAAGCCTTTTGCAATGCTTGACTTGCATCAAGGTTTTTGCTGGCCTTCTTCATGTACTCAGCCATCCTGGAGCGGAAACCAAGTACATAGTCCACTATGTCTTGCTTGGGGGGTTTGAGAGGTAACTCCCATCCCTCCTTCACCAAACACAAGGGACCCCTAACTGGATGCCCAAACAAAAGCTCAAAAGGGCTGCAGCCAACCCCCTTTTGTGGGACCTCTCTGTAGGCAAAGAGATGGCAGGGGAGCAGGACATCCCATTTTCGCCTAAGATTTTCTGGGAGGCCCATGATCATGCCCTTTAGGGATTTGTTGAACCTTTCAACCAACCCAATGCATTGTGGGTGATAGGGTGTGGTGAACTTGCAGTTCACTCCACACTCCTTCCACATTGCAGTGATAACTGGACATGAAGTTTGTACCTCTGCCAGTTAAGACCTCCTTAGGGAAACCCACTCTGGAAAAAATTCCCAGGAGGGCCCTGGCCACCACAGGAGCTGTGGTGGTCCTAAGGGGTATAGCCTCTGGATACCTAGTGGCATGGTCCGCCACCACTAGAATATAACTGTGCCCAGATGCAATTGGAGGGTTCATGGGACCAATTATGTCAATCCCAACCCTCTCAAAGGGAACCCCCACCACAGGTGGGGGGCCTTTGTGGTACTGTAGGAAGCTGGCTCTGTATATACCATACCAAAGTGAGGTATAGTGTGTATAGCGTCCAGTGGATCCTCAAAGGTAGGCAGAGGTAAAGTTAGATAGCACCTCACTCTCTATTTGTGGTAGTGTGGTCGAGCAGTAAGGCAGTATCAGAGGACAGTGTTAAGCATTTGTTGGATACACTCAGTCAGCAAAGGAATTCACACACTCAAAGACTGAACTTCAGACCAATTGTTTTTGTATAAAAAAAGTTCTTTTAGTTATTTCATTTTCTAGAACCAAGCAAGCCTGGGACAGGTCAGCAATAAATACTTTACAGTAGTAATGCAATTGAAATACAGTTGGAATGAAATTGTATATGCACTTTGTTTTGACTTACAGTATGGTTTCAGAGAAATGCAATACTTTGTAAATACGGTACATAGACTTGAATGGGCTTTTCAGTAAAATTACAGGTGTTACTTTTGAGATTACTTTTCTTACTCAGAGTAGTATACCTGGATACTACTCTGGGATATTTCCTGCAAACAGGTAAGTAAAATCGTTTTTGTTAGTTAGTGCAATTTTAAAGAATTTCTTAAGGTTTTCAAACTCCACACTTAGAAACGTTTCCAAGAAAAACAGTCAATGTTATCCTATGGAGGAAAATAGTGTTATCGGTTTTGAGGTAAGTATTTGGTAGTGGGAGTTGAGGTTTTGGGGGGTAGACTCAGGGGTCCCCCAGGGTCAAGGATGCACTCTAGTTACACCCTCAGCGGCATTAGGGCGGCCGGGTGCAGAGTGCTGAGGCCCAATGTTATCCAATTGGGGATAGGAGGCCTCCGGTTGGTGGCTGCTGGCAAGCAGGCGCCACTGGGTTGTGGGAGCAAAGCTCCTGGACTTTAGCTCAGGGCAAATGAGAAAACAAAGTAGCACCAAAGGTGCACCCTCAGCGGCACTAGGGCGGCAGGGTGCTGTTTCGACGTCGGGCGCTCTGTTGTTTTCAATGAGGAACCTCCGGTTTGCAAAGGCACTGCAGGCTTGGGGACGAAGGTCTTCTGGGTGCAACCACCTCTTCGAGAGGTAAGTTGGGAAGTTAGGGGTTGGTTAGGCACCATCGGTTTGGGCACACAAGGCCGTGGGGCATCGGGTGCAGGGGTGTCTTTTGGGGTCAGATCTTCTTACCAGCTCCTGGTCGCGGTTGGGGGGACCTTCCGGATTTAGGCTGCATGCGTCAGCTGGAGGCTTGAGGCAGGTCAGGAGTCACAGGATCTTGGGTCAGGATCGCCGGGGGGACCTCCTCGTGGTGTTTGCCCACTCGAGCTCGGGCCGTGGATTGCGGGTGCAGAGTGGGGCAGATCCACGGTGTCCGGCTGGAGCCAGAGGTTGCAGATGAACAAATCTGGTGTTCACAGGAGACAAAGTTATTGTACTTGAGGGCAGCCAGATCCTCTGGGGTTTTCGAGGTTGCTGGCTGCAGGACACACCGGGATTTCATAGGAGCAGGTTTGAGGGGGAGACAGGCCGGTAGGGCTGGGGCCAAATCAGTGGGCGTCTTCCTCTTGTTAGCTGATGCACAGCTTTTCGGTCCTTCTTCTTCTTCTTGTTGCAGTTTTTTCTTGTCTGAGGAAGCAAGGTTCAAAGGTGCCCCTAAATACTAGATTTAGGGGTGTTACAGGCAGGTAAAAGGCAGGGACCAATGGGTCCCTTCCCTGGGGTGGGTACACCCCCTAATATGCCACCCTCCAGTGGGAGGGGGGCATGAGCCTGTCCCTGGTTGGCTGAGTCCCCCCATCTGCAAGATGGCGGGGACTGGGAGTTGTGCTTCACCTCGCCTCCCCCACCTGAGGGGTGGAGTTGGCAGAGGTGGGCACACATCTCTTCCTCACTTGTTTTTCCCGCCAGTTCTCCCACCCAAAGTGGGGGTCAGAACCAGTGGGGACCAGTTGCTGAAAGCAGCAAGTGGCCTGGGGAAGCTCACAAAGGTGGCAAGCCTTTGAAGCTTCCCCTTTGTGAACCCTGCCCATCCTGGGGGAGGAGGCTTGGCACCTCGTCCCAGGATGTGCATTGTTTCAGTCCCCAGAGAGCAGCAGGCTCTCGACCCAGGGTTCCAGAAACATGTTTGGTGGTGGCAGCTGAAAGCAGCCACTCAGCGTGGACACTAGTGGTGGGTTAGATTTCAGGGGGCATCTCTAAGATGCCCTCTGTGTGCATTTTTCATTAAATATGATACTGGCATCAGTGTGGGTTTAATGTGCTGAGAGGTTTGATACCAAACTTCTCAGTTTTCAGTGTAGCCATTATGGTGCTGTGGAGTTCGTCATGACAAACTCTCAGCACCATATACTCTGAATGGCAGCACTGCACTTACAATGTCTAAGAATGGACTAAGACACTGTAGGGGTACATGGCTCATGCACCTGTACCCTCACCACTGGTATAGTGCACCCAGCTAGAGGGGTGACTGATCTATGCCAGGGCAGTGTGTTGTAGGCATGGCACACAGAGATGTGTGCCAAGTCGACTCTTCACTTTGTTCTGCACCAAAACACGCAGCCTGCAAAGGCAGTGTGTGTGTGTGTAAGGGTACAGGACCTCTAAGGGTGGCACAATAAGTGCTGCAGCCCTTAGAGGCCTTCTCTGGTCACAGTGCCCTGGGTACCAGGGGCTGACCTGTGGCCAGAGATGCCAATTGGGTTTAGGCTTCAATGCAGTTTTAGGGAAAGAACATAGGTCCTGGGTACCTGATTAGCAGGAGCCCAGGGCACACTCAGTCAAAGCACATCAGCAATTCAGCAAAAAGTGGGGGAAACCATGCAGAAAGAGGGCACTTTCTTACAGGTACCACCTGACTTACCACTGGCTTGACAGGTGGTACAGGAGCGACAAAACTCCTTAGTGTCCTCTGACCTATGAGGCCAGTGAAAGTGTGGGACAAGGCTGTCCCAAGTCTTACTTTGGTCTAGGTTTCCTGCTAAGGGAATGTCATGTGCCAAGGTGAGTAGGAAGCCCCTAAACTTCAGAGGTATGACCAACCTCCTGGTGGTACCAGGCTTGGGGTCTCTACCCTCTGAGTAAAGGAGTCCCTCATCCCAATAGATCCTGTGGGACCCACTGACACTCCCAGCAGACTCAGCAGCAGCTTGCTGTCTGAGGGGTTCAAGAGAGGGTCAGGTTTGCTGCTCCTGGCTCAGTTTTGCCCTGGAAGAGCCCCTTGTCCCCAAGAACTCATCCTGATCAGGTTCCAGTTCATCTGAGACAGTTCCTTTACAGGGACTGAGATCATCTTCCTCAAGAGACTGATCCTCTCTCTGAGCCTGGGGGAGGGGAAGACACAGCCTTACCCCTCCTGCTCCTTCTCTTGGAAAGCACCTGGTCCATTCTTTCAGAATCCAGGGCCTGTTCAGTAGACATCAGTTTGGCCTGTGACCTGGTCACAGCAAACACATCTGAAGAGATGCCCAGCATTGCTGCATGAGTCCTTAGTTCCACTTCAGCCCAGGCTGAGGTCTCCAAATCATTGCCCAATAAGCATTCCACTGGAAGGTCTGAGCTAACCACAACTTTCTTTGGGCCAGTTTCCCCTCCCCAGCTGAAATTAACAACTGCCAAGGAATGATCAGTCCTGACATTGTTAACATTGGTCACTTGGTACATCTCATCAAGTATGATCTGTTCAGGGTCCACAAGATCTTTTGTCACAATAGTGACACTTGCACCTGTGTCCCTATATGCCATGGCCTCCTTACCATTAATCAAAGGCTGTTGTCTGTATTTGCCCAAGTTACTGGGACTGACAAATAAGGTGGCAATATCCATGCCACCATCACAGACAAGTACAGCCTGAGCTGGAGTTCTGACTAAGCCAGAACCCATCTCAGAGCCCAAGGTTAACCCTACTATTCCCTTGTTCCCTGTACCACCACTTGAAATTGTACTAGGGGGAGCAGTTGCCTTAGGGGCAGTGGTGGTTGGAGTTGAATCCTTGGCCTTTGGACAATTGGCATCTTTTGTCCAATGGGTCTTTTCTTTACATAAGTAACACCAAGGTTTCTTTTTGCCTTTTCCTTTGTTGGATTGTGACTCCCCCCCAGATGCAGGTTTTTGGGGCCCTGATGAAGACTTGTCATCTTTACTCTTGTCCCCACCCTTATCTGAAGTTTTATCATCTTTCTTCTTTTGGTCACCACCATGGTTCTGGTTTATCTGCTTCACCCTGGTTCTGACCCACCTATCTGCCTTCTTTCCCAATTCTTGGGGAGAAGTCAGATCAGAGTCAACCAGGTATTGATGCAACAACTGCTTTTGGCAATTATTAAGGAGCTGCTCCCTCATAATCAAATTGTACAATCCCTTGAAATCATTCACTTTGCTGCCAAGCAACCAGCCTTCCAGAGCCTTAATGGCACTATCCACAAAGTCTACCCAGTCCCGATTCTGTGCCTTCTGGCTGTCTCTGAACTTAATCCTATACTGTTCAGTGGTTAAGCCAAACCCATCAATGACAGCACTCTTCAGCACTGAGTAATTGTCAGCATCCTCTTCTCTAACAGTGAGAAGCTTATCTCTACCTTTGTCAGCAAAGGAGAGCCACAAGATAGCTGCCCACTGCTCTTGAGGGACCTTCTGAACTTTACAGGCCCTCTCTAAAGCAGTTATCCATTTATGGATGTCATCCCCAACATGGTAGGGAGGGACAATCTTGCTCAGGTTCATATTGTCAAAAGAATGTTCCTTAACTCTAGGGACACTGTTGCTGCCACCATGGGACTCAAATCCCAATTTTTGTCTAGCTCTCTGGACTTCTAGGGACTCTTTATCCAGGGCCAATTGCTCTTGCCTGAGCGAGCCTAGCCTAGCTTTCTCAAGTTCTAGAAATTGGTATTCCCTATCAAAAGAGTGGTCCCTTTTGCTAGATACAGAGGGCCCTACAGACTGTCCTGAGTGATGTGACTCTGTAGAGGGAGATTTAGATCTCTTTGGTAAACTCTGCACTGTTCCAGGAGGGGTGAAGAGGGGGCCATCTTGGCCTTCTTCTTCATCTCCATGAAGATCTGAGTTGTCCAGGTGGGAACCATCTTGTTCCTCCTGGCCAGGGTTTGAGTCTAGGTCATAAAAGGTGTCACCTCCTGAACTGTCCTCATTCCCTGCCCCACCCACTTTCTCCTGTTCATCTGACCAAGGGGTCTTCCTAAGGTCATCAAGCAGTAAAGCCTTTATGAGGCGTTGGGTGTTGGCATTTCACCCTGTCTTCAGCTTTCTAGAGGCACACAGGGCTTTCAATTCTTGGAATGAAAGCTCACGGTATCTAGAGGGCAGAGAGCCACTGGCATCTCCTTTAGAAGACATACCAAGTGTGGTGAGGTGTTGCACGTACCTAACCTAGTGGGAACTAAACTCTTTAAGGTTGGAGAAAGGGTATGCTCGACCCTTGAGTTACCCAACCCTAAGTTCAGTAGAACTTACTTATTCTAAGCTAGTATTATATGTACCTAGTACTTAGTGGTTTTCAGTTAATCAATACAAAGATTTATCTGGTAAAACAATGCAGGCTTGAATCCCAACCGCTGCACACCAATGTGAGAAGTTGGCCTGGTATATGCTGTCCACTAATTAAAGTGGGCACTTTGCACCAGTCCAAACAACCCTTATGGTAATTTAAGAGGTCAAAGATAACCTTAGAAAGCTATCCAAGTGGCAGCTGTGGAGAGCAGCCTTCAGGCTTAGTCTTGAAGGAATGTTAAGCAGCTCTTTTTTTTCCAGAATGCAATCTTATTGTATTGGTTAAATGAAAGGAGAACCACACAGTAGTTATAAGAATATATATTTATTATTATAACACACCTTAAATACCTCCCAGTATCTGCTACATGCAGATAAACATAAAGCACATAATACTGTAGCACAGAAACAATCGTAAGTAGCACTAATACACAGTGGGCTCCCGGGGGAGAACAAACCATATACTAAAATAGTGGTATAAGAACCACGACTCGAGCCAAGACAGTGGATAGAGGATGTAGTATCGCTGGGACCCCAAGGAACCACCCAAGGTGAGTAAGTAGGGACCCCACGGAGGACGGGTGCAGTGTGAGAACACGACCGCGTGCTACGTACAATTCAATGGGAGAGTCGCGGTTGCAATTTTAAAGTTTAAGGACCCTTCCCAGTGGATTACGAGGAAACCCTTTGGAAAATAGAAGGTTGGAGAGCCACCCCACCCATGGATACCAGAGTACCAGAGTTACCTATCCCAGGGAAGCCGGGTGCATAGGGCTGAAGTGGTGTCGGAAACCGCTGTCATTCTCAATGGGGTTCTTCAAAGAAATGCCACTGCTGGAAAGAATAAAAGTGTCCGGTGGAACCCACGGGTGGATTCCTGATGGAAGGAACCTGAAAGCAGAGGGGACAGAGTCTACATCACTCAGGAGTGACCAGGGGCTCGGTAGATGAATGCCCACCGATGTTGGGTGCTTCAGGTGTGAAGATGGAGACCTTGACTCTACAGCTGCAGGGACCAGGAGATGACGAGGACAACCAGGAGCCAGATACGAGCTGTCCCACGATGGATGTTAAGTGCTGATGGGTCGGTGTCCGGCGGGAGCACCTTCAAACCTTGGCAACGGCAACCCATGAAGAAGGTCAAAGAAGGTTATGGTCTGGCCCAGCAAGGACCAGAGGACTCACCACAGCAAGGGAGGTCAGGCCAGGCCTGGAGCAACCAGGGGAGCCCAAGAAAATCAGTGTTGTCCCTCAAGTGGACCCACTGGCCGAAGGCTTAGGAGTCGCAAGGTGACCTCTAGCAGTTTCACAAAGTCACAGCTTGCAGGGCACAGAGTGTGAGGAGGCCAGAGTCCTTTGTAAGAAATGTGCACAGAGTTTGGGGCTATCGACAGCCCAATGCACAAAGTTGGGGAAGACCAACAAGCATATGCACTTGCAAAAGTACACGGTGCACAGGGGTTCAGGTTATGTGGTCCCCACAAGGGATACTGCCCTCAAACGTGGTGAGAGGGCAGCTCAAACTCAAGGAACATAGGAACCCACTTCCTGTGTTGCTGGATCCTTTGGAGTCTGCAGGAGCTCAGGATCAGCAGACCAGTCAGTTGCACTATGGTGACTGAAAACACAGGGGAGTGACTCTTTTCACCCCAGGAGAGATTCTTCAGTTGTCCTTGATGCTCCACAGGTCCTGCATGGAGCCTGTATGGGGCACGGGCACAGGCGAGGCTTTGGACGGAGAGGGAGATGAAGTCGGGCCCAGTCGAAGTCCAGCGAAGTCCAGAGTGTCCAGACGGTCGAAGTGGTTTCTTGTTCAGAATCTTGTCCACGTCGAATCTAGGGTCCTACAGCCAGGTAAGCCCTTTTGTACCCACGGGAGAGGGTTGGCCAGATTCAGGGGACCCTCCCAGGGGAGGGTCAGGACAGTGGGGAGGTTACTCCCATGTCCTTTGTCAAGTTTCGTGCCAGAACAGGAGCCAACGGCTCCCAGAACTGGTTTGAGCTGGACTATGCACAGGGACACCAAATGTGCCCCTTGTGCAGACGTTCAGGCACTTTGGAAGTGCACCCACCTAGTTCCAATACACTAAATTCTGTCTGGGAGGCGGTCACACCTCCCTGTGACAGGATGCCTATTCTGCTGCCTTCCTCTGCTCGAGCTTGGCTCAGCAGCAGGAGGGCTGAAATGTGTCTCTGGTCGGCAGCAACCATTTTGTGCTGTTCGGGTCAAGAAGGCTGGTACCGGGAAGACCAGGGACCCCACGAAGCTTGCTTCTGAGGCGTGGAATCATACCTCCCACACCGGGTACCGGTGTGGAGGTATGATTCCAAGGTTTTTGATACCAAACATGACATGGTTTGTTGCAGCCGTTTTCGAGATAGCATTTTACGCAAGCATATAATGCACCTCTACCTATATGTCTGGCTGCATCACCGACAACCCAGGAGAATCGTCTCCGAAGGCTACAGGGGTGCCCTGTTCATGCATGGGCACCCTCTCACGTAAAACCCAGCACCCTGCCTGCAGGATTGTCAAGGCCTGCTATAGGGGAGACTTATAGATTATAAGTGGTAGTGACCTATAGATAAAGTAAATCTATATCTAAAGTAAGTGGTGCATGCACCATCTTACACAGGCTGCAATGGCAGGCCTGTAGTTCCATTTTGCATGGCCTCTCATGGGTGGCATAATACATGCTTCAGCCCATGGGAGGTCTCTGGGGTACCTATGCCCTGGGTACATGTGTACCATATACTAGGGACTGATAAGGGTACCCCAGTATCCAATCTGGAGTGTACCTAAGTACATGGTATAACATTTTAGGGATAAAGCAGATAGGCTGGGGTCCTGATTAGCAGGATCCCAGTCAGACTAGTCAAAAACAGTGTAACATCAAGCAAAAAGTGGGGGTAACCATAAGAAGCAGATCCTACTTTCTTACCATTACCAAGTAAATAAATATATACCTAATGCGCATAACTTTAAGTAACACATCTCAGAATAATCATTATTTTTCTCACCCTCTGCTTTGCTATCATAATCGAAATCATATAAAACTCAATTACACAACATTTAAAATGTGTATGGTGCTAAACAGATGAACTATGTAGCACTTTATGGGATTAACTACATGCATCAACCTCTTCATATTTCCACCATTTGAGAACAGGTCTCTGTTCTGCTGCAAAGCCACACCCATTTTAAACATCTCTGTTTTGAAATGCCTTGCACTGTGTACCATTGTCACAGCAACTAAAGGTCCTGTCAGTGTTGCACGCTCAATCCAATATTAAAGGGGCACCTCTCAAAAGCCTTGGTATCTTTGTATTTCTGCAATAATTCTCAAATGTCCTTTCTGAATAAAAGTTTTAGGGCTACATGCATCAAAATTGTAAATTGCGAATTCCTGAGAATCACAATGAGGTAATTGCAATTTACATTGTATGAAGCTCAAAGAGTTTCAGATAGCGATTCCTAGGGGTTTGCAAATCGCTCTACCTCATTAATATCAGAGAGCAGCAGACCAGCATGTCCGTGATTGCTTTAAAATAAAGCAATTTGTTTTTGTAAAGCAGCCCGTTTTCCTTAAAGGAAAACAAGATGCTTTACAAAGTAAAATGAAAAGTTTTCATTTTTTAAGAGCAGGCAGTGGTCCGTGGGACCACTGCCTGCCCTTAAAAAAGTTGTAACAAACATTCACAAAGGGAAGGGGTCCCTTCCTATTTGCGAATGGGTTACCACCTACTTAAAGTAGATGGTAAAATGTGAATGTTTTGCGACCGCATTTCGGTCACAAAACATTCCCAAATACCGATGCAATTCGGTATTAGAAAGGGACGCCCTAAACACGACTCTTCCTAATAGGGAATCGAAAACCCATTTTTGCTTGATGCATGTGCCCCTTAGTCTCTATCTCCTAGACCTGTGTTGTGAATTGTTGTGACATTTATAATACAGAAAATAAACCAAGTTCAATTTGTTTGCAGAGTGGTCGAATTCTATTTCTCATGAATATTCTTAGCATTTCTCACTGCTGTCCCATAAACTTGTCAGCCTATTCAAGAAAGAAGCACAACAAAACATTTCCATCACTTAAAAATAAGAGTGTAGGGCGCTTGAATTAGAGAATTCGGAAATAGAGAGGGCAACGAACGAATTTCTGTACTCACGTTTTTGCTTATTTATTACTACTGCTGAATTTTACTGCTTCAGCTTATATTTCTCCCTCTAAACTTCATGCATTATGTATAGGACTTCCTTCTCTTCTCTCATGACAATCCCTACCAGTCCTTTAGTAAATTCTGCTTATTCTGCAGTTGCTGAGCGCCTGTCGTTCATTCTCACCCACCCTTCCTGACTCCAGACCCACCTCCCTCTTACACCTTGTGGTAAATACATTTACCCCAGTTAACAGGCAGTTAATAACTTTCTTAGTTATGCCAGAATTGTCAAAAATCTGCTTCTCGGTGGTCTCTTTTTCCGAGGCTCTTCAAAATAAAGGATTATTCTTGCTGGATGTCTTCAAAAGTATCAGTCTGTGAACTTAGAATGTGAAGAGCCTCGTGGTATTTATATAACCAATAGCCCTGATGAGTCGCAGGAAGGAAAATCTTTTGCTTTGGGATTTGCCTTTTTGGACACATCAGCAAGACCACGGGTGTTTCTTTGTCCTTCATGTTGCAGTTACACTGTGTGTTCTACATTAGTTTGCTGACTACTTTCTTTTCAACTTCAGAATGCCACAATGCGCTAGCCTTTGCTCTGAGCTGATTTTTTAACATTAAATGGGGAAAGAGGTTTTGCTGTGATCGAAAACGTTAAGAAATCGTAATTAGATTAAGTACATTTCACATCCTTTTTCAGGAACAATACATTTTTTTCAACCAGCCCGATAACCTAGGATAGTATAAATCCTTCTTCACTCGGGCTGGTAGTAAAGTGGTCCTTTTGGCCTGCTTATCACCCTTCTATTTTATTTATAAGTGATGCTTCACTTGGGCAGAAAGCTGAAATAAGACTGATGGTCTCCTTCGTCATATCCATGCATGTTGGCAGATAGGATTCTAGATTGTATGAGGACCATTTATTTTGATGCATTGATGTATTACCGTTAGATACTATTAAAGGAAAAGAAAGGAAAACCTAATAAACAGATTAGAAAAAGTATGCAGGTTGGCACGGTGCCCTTATCCACTCTTCTCACGCCATAAGGTTAGCACAACACACAACACCCCATTGACACCACCCAAGAACTATAATTGAATCAAATAACACAGGACAAAAAACACACAGCACCAGTCGACAGGACTGGAAGAAAATTCATTGAAATGCTCAGACAGCCAGTTTTCAACATTTCTAGTGGAACCTATTTCCTCCTTCTGCTTGGCTTTCAAAAATGTGCAAAAGTAAATCACTGATTACCACTCACGAAATCCTTCCTCCTTTTACATGGCAAAGGCCCTATTATTATTTTTTTTGCCTGTATACCTGGTTTGAGGGTATGATTCAGGTGTGAATTTATTAATGGTCTTGACAAACGTAGGTTCCTATTTTATCAATCTGCTGCATTTGGACTTTTGGAATTCTATTTTTCAAGCTTGCAATTACTTGTTTTTTATCCCGGGTCTACTACTATATGATTTGTATCTCTGTGATAGTGCATTTGGGGCCATATGTACGACCATTCCATTTTGCGAGTCGCAAATTGCGACGTTTTGCGACTCACAACATGGAATTAACAACAGTGTCTCAGACCGATTGGGAATGGCCCGCACTGGCAGGGATGGTGGCCTGCTGGGGTCAGCAGACCACCATGTCTGTGACTGCTTTTTCAATAAAGTAGATTTTTTTTGAAAATGCAGCCCATTTTTCTTAAAGGAAAATGGGATGCATTTAAAAAAGAAAAATGAAACATTTCGGTTTCATTTTTTAAGAGTAGGCCTGCTCTTAAAAAATATTTTTACTTCCATTCACAAAGAGGAAGGGGTCCCTAGGGGACCCTTCCCGTTTGCGAGTGGCTTACCACTTACGTGAAGTAAGTGGGAAACTGCGAGTGTTTTGCGACCACAAATGCCGTCGCAAAACAATGATACATACCATTCTGACTCGCTATTAGGAAGGGACGCCCTTGGCACAACCCTTCCTAATAGCTAATCGAAAACACTATTTACTCGCAAAATAGAGTTTGTACATACCAACACCCTTTTTTGCAGTAAAAAACGGGCTCATTTCCTGTTTGTGACTGCAAAAACGGTCGTATCACTGGCCCTTAATCTTCTTGGAGGAGAAGGAGATTCTCTTCTAAATTTAAGTAATTATAAGTCAAATCAAATTCTGAGACTCCACTGAGTACATTGTTTCTACTTGTCTTAACTCTATCCCATCTAAATTCTAACATACTACAATTCCAGGTCGTTAGATCTGCCAGCCTTAGGGTGTTCTTCCCCAAAAAGTTTTGCCTACATGCTTCAAATTTTGCTGAATGTTTTTTGTTGGCCTTAGGAGTTTGAGCACTTTACCACTGCCAACCAGGGCTAAAGTGCATGTGCTTCTCCCCTAAAACATGGTTTGATTAACTTATCCACCATTGCCATATTTAATTTACCCATAAGTCCCTAGTACAGGCACTACTTGTTTCTATGGCCTGTAAATTAAATGCTACTAGTGAGCCTGCAGCAGTGATTGTGCCTTGCACACAAGTAGCACTTTAAATATGTCTCAGGCATGCCCCTGCAGAGCGTATGTGTGCAGTTTACACTGCCATGTCAACTTGACATTTAAAACTCCTTGCAAAGCCTTAAACCCCCCATTTATTATATATCAGTCACCCCTAAGGTAGGTGGCCCTAGGTAGCCCATAGGGCAGGGTGCTGTGTAATCAAAAGGCAGGACATGTACTTGAAGTTTTTCATATACTGGTAGTAAAAAACACCTGAATTTGTTTTTCACTAGTTACCAGTTTTGTTTATTTATGTTGCGGAACTCCGAGGAGGTCCACATAAAATTTCAAAATGCATGTATGCACAAAAATACAAATAGAAGAAATATATATCAAAAATGCATTTTGTGTTAAAAAATACATAAAAGCTACCCCAGAAGTTGGTCTGGCAAACATATAAAATGTACACATTTAAAATTGCATATTTAACATTTTCCCAGTATACTACAGGGTGTTGCACTTAATAGTACATACAGTGGCTCTTGTGCCTCTTGTGTGGACTGTGCAAACACTATAGAATAAGTGCATTACACAAAAGCACAATAACAGGAGAAAACCAAGAATATAGGTGAATAAGAACAGGATGAAGAACTTGATGGTACGTGAGGTGACTATTGTGTCACTTGGGCAAGGTGTGCAACACTATATAATGAATACATTATATAAAATACATTAGCAGCAACAATACCAAGATAGAGGTAAACTAGAAAGGCAAGGTTCCAGCTTAAGCATCATTAACAACCTCAGTCTTATTCAAACTAAAACATCATTAATACAACTTTAAAAAAAACATACAAAAGTAAAACATTTGGTAACAAAGAATTTAATTCAGGGATGCACAAAGTGACTGTAAGACTATTGAGGCTGAGAAGATGGACAGCTGCAAACATACTGGCCTCAGCCAAATCCACTGGTATAATAAAAGAGCTAGGCAAACAAAAAGAACATGCTAAAGATCTTAGGGACCATTTTAGCACAAGTGACAAACCATCGAAGAACCATACCATTTGGCCAAAAGGGGATTTAAAGGAAGCAAACCGAGCCTCAAGAGACTCCAGAAATGTCTCACACCATGTGGCAGATTCCAAAGGATATAAGGCTGCGCTTTATTTATCAGGCAAGAGTCTATAGCAGGATTTAAGCCCCTTATTGTAATACTGGCCTCCCTGACCAGGCAAAGACTCAGGGACCATGTGGCTTGTTTTCAGCTAGCTTGTAATTGCTGCGTTGTCAAAGTAAAAAATCAAGGATGGATCTAACTGCAGCAAGTATGCCACTACCTCAAAGTTTCTATAGATTAATGAGCTCTCTTTAAGGCCATCCAAAATTTCATTTCTAATATAGGACCTTAATGAGCCATAATCGCTCTTCTCAATGCACACGGCCCAGCGTACCACCCCTGCAAGACCCTGGACAAAAGCTCTTCTCAGCCTGAATTCCAACCTTAGACCTGCCACGGCGGATGCTGAATTAACTGAAGCAAGGCTTCTAAAGACTGAACCTTCCAACATATTTAAAAATCCCCATTTAGGTCCCACTTTTCTGACAGAATATGATCCCCGTTTTTAAAGAGTGGTACTATGACACTCCCCATGCATGAGGGGTGGATTATTTTTGATTGGTAGCAGTTTTTCATTCTTCACTACTGTGAGGACTACCCCTCTCATAGATTAACACTGGGGATTCCTTATTACACTTGGACCGCAGATCTCACATCACTGAGAGTGCGGCGCATCGTCTTTAGTTTCCTGACGCATCTGCGACCTTGCCTGATTTGATGCCGACACATCACTTTTAATCCAGCGGTTCGATGGAGATGCATCGCTTCATTGCTTCTCACATCTCGCCTCCATGGGCGACGCATCTAAGGTACTTTGCAGCAGGCCCAGGCTGGTCCCTATATCTGACCCGCACTCCATCTTGGTCAACCTGAAGGTTTGGATTCATCCCAGTCTAGCATGACCAGATATTCCTGGTTGGCTCTTTAAGCTTTTAAGCACTACATTTTCATTTAATCTTTAAAAATCATAACTCCAGTTCTGATTATTTGAATTTTGTCATGTTGGTCTTGTTTTACTCATAAAAACATCATCTATTTTTCTAACCCTGCATGAAGTCTTTATGTGTTGTTTTCAAAGTGTTATTGTTTAAAGTGTTGCACAAATACTATGCACATTGCTTCTTAAGTTTAGCCTACATACTCTGAGCCAAACTACCAGAGGGTGAGCACAGGTTAAGTTATGGTGTGTATCTGACTTACCCTGAAAATGATTGTGGTTCCTGCTTGGGCAGGGTGCATGCCTCTGACAACCAGAAACCCAATTTCTAACACAGGTACTTTCTACACCCATTGCCAAAATGTGTTTTCTCTTTCCTCCTCCTGTAGCACTATATATACCCCACATGTTTGATATTTTCTATCCACATACTTGAGGCATATATAGCATTTTACATACACTGCTAATGCCAGTGTGCTCAACATAACATCTTTCTATTCATCCACTTTCCAGAAACAATTGTTGCATTCAGATTATATCTACAGAAACACATTCTTGTCAGTGCTGTATAATTGTTGCATCCATTTCCATTTTTAGGTCTGTCTTGAGAGTGCAGCTGTCAGACCACCTTTTGTTATCAACCTTAAAAAGAGGTTTCAGGAGTGCTATGAAGAGGGGCTTTGGCTGTGCCCCCACACGTTGCTGGACAGGAGTACATGTTTGAATTAGCACAAGTTGTGTGCTTCCACAGAAAAAGTACTTCCACTCTATGCAGCTGTGAGGAATTTGTTTGTTTATCCAGCTACCTCAGCCAGTAGTGGTACGGCTGCCTAGGGAAGGGTCACTAACATTCATAAAGTATCAGGCTTACAATGCGATGGAGCTTGACTTTTTGGGACAATCACAAGGCACTGTAATACTGTTAAAGTGTCTTAGATATGTAGATAATTTATGGTGTTTTTTCCTCTGGCAGCAGCACAGATGGCAGAAGGACAACTGCAAGGAATATATTGCTATTTTCCCTACCAGCTGTCCCTTTGTCTCACTGTCTGGAAGTAATACACACAGTTCAACTTCCCGCTACCTAATCATGTGACCCAGTATACAGGCTGCAGGCACCAAATGATTAGGACAAGAAAAAGGCAACTTTCTAAACGTTGCATTTTCACAACTTTGACAAAAAATCTAACTATACCATTGAAGAGGGTTTAAATTAAAATTTATCGGACATCAAACTGGACATATCCTACTTGCTCCCAATTGAAAGTTATCGCTTACTAAATGTAATAAGGTAACCCAAATGTTATCCTGCAGGCGAGGTAGGCCTTGCATTAGTGAAAAACTAATTTAAGAGTTTTTCACTACCAGGACATGCAAAAGATTAAACTAGATATCTAGCATTTTAAATACACTGCACCCTGCCATAGGGATCTCCTAGGGCCTACCCTAGGGTGCCTTATTTCTAGGGTGCCTTATTTATATTAAAAATAATTGCCAGATCTAAATGGCAGCTTAAAGCTGAACACACAGGCTGCAATGGCAGGTCTGAGATATGTTTAAAAAGGCTAATTCAGTGGGAGGAACAGTGAGTGGAGCAGGCCCAATATTAGCACTTAATTTACAGGCCCTGGTTACATGTAGCACCACTTTACATGGGACCTACTAGTAAGTTAAATATGGCAATTGGGTGTAAGCAAATGTTATCATGTACACAAGACAGAGTGCAAGCACTTTAGCACTGATATATATATATATATATATATATATAATTACCTACTGGTGTTCGCCAGTAGGTAGTTATAGTTAGAACCTAGTTTCCATAGGAAAAGCATTTGTTGATTTGCCAATAACTTTGACGTCGTTTGATGAATCTTCCTGAAATTCTCAAAAAAAAGTCTATCCAGGTCAGCTCCTATCCTGAAAGTTTGGGGGTGATTCGTCAAGCGGGGGCTGAGAAAAAAGGGGGGTCCCCAAACTCGTTTTCTCCATGTTAATTTCCATAGGAAATTTTGCGACGAGCTACAGCTCGAACTGCTGAATGGCATTACCCCAAATTTGGAAGAAAGGTAGAGCTTGGTTCAGAAAGCGACCTTTTTTTAAATGGTGTAAATCCGTTCAGTAGTTTTTGAGAAATTCAAAAAATAAGAGTCAAAAAATCAATTTCCCATAGGAAACCTTGTGCAGGGCTACAGCCGAAACTACTGAACGGAATTACTCCAAATTTGGTAGAAATGTAGTGCTTGGGTCAGAAAGCGACCTTTTTAAAAATGGTGTAAATCCGTTCAGTAGTTGCTGAGAAATTAGAAAAATAAAAGTTTCGATATCTGGGCGGAGCCTAAGTCGCGTGCGCGAGCTTCACTGTGATTGGCTGCTAGCACTCCAAACCAGGAAGTGTTGGCAGCCATCTTGTGGCTCGGTAGAAGCGAGTCACCTGAAAACGGAGAAACAAAGGTATAAAACAAGAGAAGGGGGCAGGGTAGAAAAACCCTGACCCACTAGGTCTGCTCAGGGACCCCTAGGGCCCAAAAAATCATTTAAAAAAAAAAAATCGGCAAAAATTCGCGCTGGGGTCGCAGGTTCTTGCATTTTATTTTAATGAGGCCCTTGGGTGGGCTAGGTTGCGGGGGTATTTCTTAAAAAATAATAGCAGGGGCTCGCAGGGGTGGCGGGGGGCCGCTGGGGTCCGCGCAGCCCCGGGGCTTCACTTATGTTGGGAGGGGGTTGCGCGGCCCCCCTTCTGAAGCCTTGTATGTGCTTGTAACTTTGGCGTAGTTTGACGAATCTTTATGAAATTATCCAAAAAGTTTCTCTTTTTTGGATTAGCTCTTATATTGAAAGTTTGGGGGTGAATGGTGTAGAAAGGGCTGAGAAAAAAGAGGGTCCTAAAATGTGTTTTCTCCATGCAATTTCCATACGAAACTTTACAGAAGACTACAGGTGAAACTGCTGAACGGAATTACGCCAAATTTGGCAGGGAGAAAGGTGATGGTCCAGAAAGCACGCTTTTGTTTATATGGTGTAAATCCGTTCAGTGGTTTTTGAGAAATATCAAATTTTACAGATATCGATATTTGAGAATTCTGACATGTGATTGGCTGAGGGGTTACAAGCAGCAGCTTGCGGCTTATTGGCTGTGAATGGTTGAAACCAGGAAGTGTTGGCAGCCATTTTGTGATTTACTCCGTCAGCTCGCATCTCTCCGTGTAGAAGCCATCGGGTTCGTAGTTTTACCTCTGCGAGGCAACTCTGGCATCTGTGTCTGTGTGAGATATGCCTTTCAGGCTGCCTCTCCTCATATCACCAGGTCGCTGCTATGTCTTTAGAAGCCCGTCCGTCGGCTCGGAGCTCTGTGAGGCAGTCTGTCGGCACGACCCCCTACACTACCCAAAGACTACCCAAACACAACTGCACTGTCGTAAACTCGAAAACACTACCCCAGCACGATCCCCTACACTACCCAAACACCAGTGCACTACCCTAAACCCTAAATCTACCCCCAGCACAACCCCCTACCCAAACACCACTGCACTACCCTAAACCCTAAAATACTACCCCAGCACAACCCCCTACACTACCCAAACACCACTGTACTACCCTAAAGCATAAAACAGTAGCAGTCCGTCGGCTTGCAGCTGTGCGTCTGCGAGCCGTCGTGTCCCTAGCTGTACATGTCCGAGTGAGTCTGTTAGGTGATAGGTGTGTGTCTGCTAGCAGGGCCGTTGGCCCGTTGGTGTCCCTTTGCGAGTTAGACCGGAGCTCTCCCTCTGCGAGCCAGCACGCTGGTGTGCGTTTGCGAGCCGACGACCCGTAGCTCACACTGTGCGAGCCGAGCCGACGGCCCGTAGCTCTCCCTGTGCGAGCTGAGCCCACGGGCCGCAGGTGTCCCTCTGCGAGGCTGCTCGACGGCCCGCAGGTCTCCCTGTGCTAGCCAGATCGCAGCTGTCACTCTCCGAACCGATATTGGGAATATAAGGCGGCTCTAAAAAGAGCCCTTGTGTTTATTAGTTGGAGCTACATATAAGTGTGGATGCACAGCTTCAGGTTATTCAGAAAAACTCGATTTCCCTGATCTGTGAAGTGTACTCCATCACTTCTGTAGATATCAGCCATATGAAAACGTATGTTATTGTTGTAGATCGACCCCATTCTATTGTCTCTGAGGTATGCAGACACAGCTTTGTTGACATTCTTCCTAGATTTTTCAATCTGAGGACAAAATTGGTTTGACCATTTCCACTTCTGTCTTTGGCATATATTGGAATATACAAAGACAGTTTGAGGCAAAAGCAATATCAATTGTCGAAAGGTGTCCTTCATTAGCATTTCCAAACCTACCCCAGTCAATGTGCCTAGATCGTTTCCACCACAGTGCACAATCATGAGGTCAGGGTGTTGGAGATGCAAACAGGTTTTAACCAAAGGCAACAATTGGTGCCACTTCAACCCTCTTTGTCCAAACCATTTAATGTCCACATTTTGTAAACCTAGGTCTAAGTCAATACGTCTCTGTTCTGCATACCTCTTGCACCAGAAAACATAGCTATGTCCTACGATCCACACTAGCATTTTGAAGGTATGGCTGAGAGGAATGGATAGATGTCTGTAGCTCATGCAGTCCGTTCGTAGAATAAGAGATATGTTTAAAGATGGGGAACTACTTTTTTGCCATACAAAACAATACCTGATTGGGAGATGAAAAGCATTGTTTTTTAAAAGTAGGGTGCACATTCGTTTGGTGGAAAAGCATCTTTGTGATTGGTTAAGAAAAAGCAGTTTAAACGTGGAGTACATATCATAGGATAAAATTTGCTCAACTCAACCACACCTGCTACTTGCATTTGGAAGGCACTGTTCGAACTTAAAACAATCGTGAACTTTTAACCTGCACGTGCGTTAAATGTTCGAGAAAATGTTGCAAAAAAATATCGTTAGGTTTAAAAAAATTGATGAACTTTTAACCTGCACGTGTTGTAGAATGTTCTAGAAAGTGTGTTGATAGAATACGTTGCACTTCTGACTTCTATGTGTCCTTGAATATTAAAAAAACTGTTTATATGGAAAATGTTAAAAAACCAATAGAGAGAAGTTTTGAAACCTAAAAGAATCAAGGAACTATTCTAATTTGTTCATTACATGTATTTATGTGTGGAGCAACAAAATTACAGACACAACAGCACCAGGAAGAGGAAGAAGCAGGGAGTGGGGGACGGGGGAAGATGGCCACAATGGTACACATGCACAATTAAGTACAGCACAACTATAGACAAACCATGGCCAAAATGAAACACACCAACAAGAAGCACAAGTCACACAACCCGCCAACATCACACCACTGAACAAGCATAGAAGTGAAAACCACACTGCCGGAAAGGGAGAAGGGTGAACAAAAGCTCACATGAAGGGACATCTCACACACAATGCAGCACACACACACATAGGAAGCAGAGTACACCAACATCCAACACAATGTTTTCCAAACACAAAGATTCGCACAATCGAACACAGGACACAAATGCACTCGCCTGAGGTGGATAAGCGTCCAAAAGCGTCAGTACGAAACAGGCACATGAGAACGCATAAGTACAAACCCACAGTCCGGATGGGGTAGCAATTCACGTATGGTAGGCAGCCAGAGAGTCCGTGACACACACATTGGCATACAAATGAAGACACTACACATTTGGAGACAAGTGAAAATGTGGAAACTTTATAAAAAAAAGTGCAAGTCAGTACGGCCAAGAGTAGTGCCACGATATGCAGAGAAATGCAGCAGCA
Organism: Calotriton arnoldi; assembly: GCA_963921515.1. NCBI lineage: Eukaryota > Metazoa > Chordata > Amphibia > Caudata > Salamandridae > Calotriton > Calotriton arnoldi. The sequence continues at coordinate 449,186 of CAWUFW010010865.1, read as the reverse complement.
TGCCTGAATAAGGAACGTAGGAAAACGTCCATGTTCACCTCGGGGTAGTCCATCACCAACACACATCAGTGTCAAGCAGCATTGGTTGTCCGCGCTTCGGACATGATTCGACGCCAATGCAGCCATGTCCACTGTTGTTTTGGGACATGTGACCAGATGTACAACGTGCAATGATGCGGAGGGACACGTGCAATGTGGCACATCGAGTCGTGGTTGCAGGTACCTTGTCACTCATCCATGAACGCGAGTGCAGCTGCGTAAGCCACTATCTCTAATGAGTGATGGTTGGCCACAATATTTGACATGTCGTCGACGTAATCCATCAGCTGAACGGGACAGATGTGCTGACTCCAACCACTGTACCCAATGTGCACCAAAGCAGAATCGGGAAGTGGGTCAATTTGCTCACTGCATACTATGACACGTGCAATCTCCCAGGCCCAGTTCCCAACATGCATGCCAAACAGCCATGCATGCCATAAACGGGCATCACCATGACAGTCCTGGTCGTGGGCCAACAGGGGGCGCACACACCTGTCGTAATCCATGTCAGCTACCAACTCGTTGGAGAGGCACACGTCCATGCACCACTCGGATAGGCACGTGCGACATTGCAATACAGGTTGAACGCAGATAACGTCCGCAATGCAGAAGCACAGCCGGTAAGTGATCCGCAGAACTGCCAAAGGCAGTGCACCTAGGACATGCAGCAGACGTGCAAGGTATAGGTGGACGTGCATGGAGTTGACCATGTGTTCGGGATGCTCTGCCATTGCGTCAGTGGCTCTGCTTGTAGCTGCACTGGCTTGCTGTGTGCCAGTCTTGTGGATGAAATGGCACAGCTTGGTGCAATGAGCCGGGTCTGGGTGCAATGGGTGCAGGGCAGGGGTGTGGTGTGGTGGGAGTACGTGTGAAGGCCATTTCACTCCCGCTAACTACGACAAAGAACTTTTGAGTGTGGGATGTGTACTCATTCTCAAATTGGGCAGTACGTAGTGTGGGAGACAGATGCAAATATTATCGTATCTGTCGGGGGGGGCTGGCCACTTGCAAGTTCCTTCTCGGAGCAGCAGATGTGCTACTGCAAGATAGCTCAGACAAAGAACCTTTCATCCCTACAGTAAGTTCTCCAGCTGCATTCATACAGGATGTGTACAAAGGCCGGTCGTGGGTGTTGTGGGATGTCTGCGACCCTGGTCATCATGGATGAGATGCCCAGCACGTGGCACATGGGCGGGTTCATTGTGTGTTACGTTGCCAAACAGCTGCTCCTCCCTCCCACGAGCCCCGACACTTTTGTACGGTGCACTGTTGTATCCCATGCACTCCTTCGGCACACCATTGTAATGCCTATTCGTGCATGTCCTGCGGCATTCCAACCACACCGTGAGACTGCAGTTTGGAGGTGGTGCATGCCACTGTACAACATCGACTGCTGCGGCCCTTGTGGCGGCCACACCAGAACACAGAGACACACTTACCGCACTTCCTGAACACGGACATGTCCGAGACACCCCTTTCCCCTTGCCGGATAGGCATACCCCTGCGCTGACCTGTGTACGCCGGACCAGCACACGCCGCTTGTGCATGCAGGAGGATGCGTGCGTAGCTACATGTCCAGGCTCACTGCCAACGCTGAGGTGACATGGAAACGTCCGCTGACACTGTGATGTTGCAGGGCCCGTGCCTATCATGCTAACACAATGATCACACGGACACACTTGCTCAAATGCGGGTTCGGGGGGCGTTGGCGGTCCTGGGGTTGTTGCGATGAGTGTTGTGGACCTCATGGGTATCCGTGTATCATGCTCATTGACTGTATGGCACCTGTGGGTTTTTCGGTGTGGCTCTTGGCTGTGTTCCCTTTCATGCTGCAGGTAGTCTTCCTGCTTAACAGAAGCAGAAAGCAGGTGTAAAATCCCTGGTGCTAACGCAGCTTATCGCCGGAATTTGTTTTGCATCGCAGTTGTTGTCAAAGTTGTGATGTGGTTTTTTCGTGTACAGAAAAATAAACGAACTGGGCAGTGTATCCCGTCAAGATCCAGCACCTGACCCACTATTCCCATTCAATATAAATACAATGACATTTCTTCATTGATTTTGTGTGTACACTGTAAGTGCACCCACTACCACAGTGCAATTCAATACAGGATTTTAGTATTTAGAATAAATCGCAAAGGTGCACCTCGTGTCTTTTTGCACGGGAACGCCTACTCTGCATTTCATTATCAGCACTTTAATGCAATTAAAGTTGATATAAATATAACACACTATTCAGAAGCTGGTGCAAACTGCAGACATCACCAGTATTCCCGTAATAACTGCCCCAAAATTTAACACCATGGTGGACACCACGAAATAACAGTAATAAGAACGAGAAAGAGTCACACAGCACTTAAGTAACAACCAAAAACTTTATTGATTTTTTTTTTTTAAACAAACTTTATTTTTTCGTAAACGTATATATAAAGGATAAACTAAATTTAACAAACTGAACAAAAACAACAAGGCGGAAGACTCCTGTCGGGACCATGAATGTCGACGACACAGCCTGGAAAATAAAGCACAAAATAAGGACGTGTGTAATGCGCATATCAAAGGAGTGAGACACAGAGAAGGAAAAAAAAGCCAGAGAGAAAAAGAGAGGGAAGGAAAGAAAGGGAGAAGGGAGATAGAGAAAGAGAAGAAAAGGAAGGAAGAGAGTGAGAGAGAGAGTGAAGAGATGGAAGTGAGAGAGAGAGAGAGAGAGAGAGAGAGATACTGCCGCCCCTGCGCATCCATGACCAAATAATTACCTGCTGCCACCGAAGTGTCTACCAGTGGGCACTCCACGTGCCCGTCAAAGCTCCGCGGCCCGGCAGATCTCACAGATGTCGCTGAGTCCTGAGTCATGAATGGCAGAGACCAAATCAGCTTCTCCGCGGCCCGGCAGATCTCACACATGTCGCTGAGTCCTGAGTCATCAATGGCGGAGACCTCATCAGCTTTTGGTGCCGCTAACCCTGTGCAACGCAAGTCAGCGCCACGTGGTGGTAGGCCGCTGACGGCCATACAACTTAGGGTGCGACTAACCCTGTGCAACTCAAGTCCGCGCCACGAGGTCGAAGGCCCCTGACGGCCACATCAGCTTCGGGTGGCACTAACCCTGTGCAACTCAAGTTCGCGCCATGTGGTGGTAGGCCCCTGACGGCCACATTAGCTTCGGGTGGCAGTAACCCTGTGCAACTCAAGTCTGCGCCACGTGGTGCTAGGCCCCTGCCGGCCACATCAGCTTTGGGTGGCAATAACCCTGTGGAACTCAAGTCCGCCCCACGTGGTAGTAGGCCCCTGACGTCTATAGAGCTCAGGGTGCGACTAACCCTCTGCGCAACTTTTCATGGAGTTTTTATGATTGAGACCCGTGGAGCGTCCGCCATCCAGTCACCACCGGCAATAAAGGATGTGACGTTGTGGATCCATTATATTTGCGTGCACACATGGCCTGTGACGCATGTGCCGGATGGGTGTGGTGTGTGTGCAAACCTGCCCTCAGGGAGTGGCCGTGACATGTTGACAACTAGACCACTGACCTGCACACCAACAGCGAGTACGCCTGCAACAGGTAGCTATGTGGGGGGTGTGAAAACGTGTTTTCTCAATGGATTTTCCATAGGAAACTTTAGACAAGGCTACAGGTCAAACTGCTGAACGGAATTACGCCAAATTTGGCAGGGAGAAAGGTCTTGGTCCAGAAAGCGCGCTTTCTCGCATCGAGTGAAAATATAAAAGAAAGGTCTTGGGGGCAATTTAATATACCGGAGCTCTGTTTCTGCGAGATAACTCTTTCATGCTCCGTCTGCCCAACATCACCACTTCGCAGCTATGCCGTTAGAAGCCAGTCCGTCGGCTCGCACTCTCTACGTTTGCGAGCTAGTACGCTACTGTGCCTGTACCTCTGCGAGGTACTATGCTGCTGTTCCTTTGGGAGCGGACGGGTCATAGTACTGCGTGTGTGAGTCGAGCGGACGGGCCGCAGTTGTCCCTCTGCGAGCCTGGGTGCGAACTGTTCATAACTCACACTACATAAGCATTGAAAAACCATTTTGTGATTCAGTCCGTCAGCTGGCATCTGTCCGAGGCATTTCTGAAAACATATCGGAGTTCTTTCTGTGAGAGATACCCCTTTCACGCTGCCTCTCCCCACATCAGCAGGTAACGCACTCTCTTCCCACATTACCAACATACCCCCAACAACCTTCTTGGGCCCGGAAGTGTCCCTGTGCGGTTGGACAAACAAGAATCTTAGTCATGTATAGGTTTACATATAAAACATTTTATTTAAAGAAAACAACAACAAATAAAACTGAAGGGAGTCTGGTGCTGTGGTCGCTGCCACGAATTTGGGGTCACTGCCATTCAGGACTCAGGACACAGTTCCACATGTGGGATTGGCTTGTATTGAACAGGGTTAGTGGCACCACGTGTCGCGCCTTGTGTTGTACAGGGTTAGTGTCACCACGTGTCTCCGGCCTTCTATATGGAAATATGCTTCACTAACCAAAGGAAGTCTGGTGCTGTGGTCGCTGCCACAGACTTGGGGTCACTGCCATTCAGGACTCAGGACACAGTTCCACATGTGGGATTGGCTTGTGTTGAACAGGGTTAGTGGCACCACGTGTCGCCGACTTGTGTTGAACAGGGTTAGTGGCACCACGTGTCGCGGCTTGCGTTGAACAGGGTTAGTGGTACCATATGTCGCAGGCTTGTGTTGAACAGGGTTAGTGGCACCACGTGTCGCGGCTTGTGTTGAACAGGGTTAGTGGCACCACGTGTCCAAAGTTGGAATTGCGAGCTCTGCTGCCCGCAGTGTAGACTGCTAATGAGTGTTCGTTTGCACTTGAAAATGAATTTGGTCATTGTACTAAAGCTATAACTGATATAAAAAATGTTCTTGAAGAAAGGATACTAAGAGGATATTATGTAGATTTTAGGCCTGTGATAGTTACTTGCCTAGTGGACTCTGTAATTAATGAATCAATACTTAATTTTAATTGTGAGCCCTACTGACCGCAGTGTAGGCGTATCATGAAAAGATGAAATAAGTATAGAATACACTGACGAAGTGTTGTATTTTCTGAGTACAATCTTCTTGTTAGAAATTAGCATTTAAAAATCGAATTGCGAGCTCTGCTGCCCGCAGTGTAGACTGCTATTGAGTGTTCGTTTGCACTTGAACATGAATTTGGTCATTGTACTAAACTATAACTGATATAAAAAAGTTCTTGAAGCAAGGATACTAAAAGGATATTATGTAGGGTTTAGGACTGTGATAGTTACTTGTCTACTGGACTCTGTAGTTAATGAATCAAGAAATAATTTTAATTGTGAGCCCTGATGACCGCAGTGTAGGCCAGAGGTAGCGGTCAGCAAGGGCCCATAGCCACGTGGTGTTGAGTTGAGGTGCACAGTTAGTGGCACCAGAAGCATTGAGACTGTATGAGCCTGTGATGATGTTTGGTGAGGACGGGCCGCACTGGGAGCAATGTGTCTTGCCTACTGGTCTGCGTCATGTGCAATCGGGACTTTATGTGAATTGTGAGGCCTGCTGACCATAGTGTAGGCCAGAGGTAGCGGTGAGCAAGGGCCCACAGCCACGTGCATAGGTTGGTGGCCCCACCGGCCTGCGTAGTTCAGGTTCAGTGGCACCACGTGTCGCCGGCCTTCCATATGCAAATACCCGTCACTAATCGAAGGGAGTCTGGTGCTGTGGTCGCTGCCACGGACTTGGGGTCACTGCCATTCAGGACTCAAGACACAGTTCCACATGTGGGATCGGCTTGTGTTGAACAGGGTTAGTGGCACCACGTGTTGCCGGCTTTCCATATGGAAATATGCCTCACTGATCGAAGGGTGTCTGGTGCTGTGGTCGCTGCCACGGACTTGGGGTCACTTCCATTCAGGAATCAGGACACAGTTACACATGTGGGATCGGCTTGTGTTGAACAGGGTTAGTGGCACCATGTGTCACCGGCCTTTCATATGCAAATATGCCTCCCTAATCGAAGGGAGTCTGCTGCTGTGGTTCTCTCACAGAGTTGGGGTCACTGCCATTCAGGACTCAGGACACAGTTACACATGTGGGATCGGCTTGTGTTGAACAGGGTTAGTGGCACCACGTGTTGCCGGCCTTCCATATGGAAATATGCCTCACTGATCGAAGGGAGTCTGGTGCTGTGGTCGCTGCCACGGACTTGGGGTCACTGCCATTCAGGACTCAGGACACAGTTACACATGTGGAATCGGCTTGTGTTGAACAGGGTTAGTGGCACCATGTGTCGCCGGCCTTCCATTTGCAAATACGCCTCACTAATCGAAGGGAGTCTGCTGCTGTGGTTCTCTCACTGAGTTGGGGTCACTGCCATTCAGGACTCAGGACACAGTTACACATGTGGGATCGGCTTGTGTTGAACAGTGTTAGTGGCACCACGTGTTGCCGGCCTTCCATATGGAAATATGCCTCACTGATCGAAGGGAGTCTGGTGCTGTGGTCGCTGCCATGGACTTGGGGTCACTGCCATTCAGGACTCAGGACACAGTTACACATGTGGGATCGGCTTGTGTTGAACAGGGTTAGTGGCACCATGTGTCGCCGGCCTTCCATATGCAAATACGCCTCACTAATCGAAGGGAGTCTGCTGCTGTGGTTCTCTCACGGAGTTGGGGTCACTGCCATTCAGGACTCAGGACACAGTTACACATGTGGGATCAGCTTGTGTTGAACAGGGTTAGTGGCACCACGTATCGCTGGCCTTCCATATGGAAATATGCCTCACTGATCGAAGGGAGTCTGGTGCTGTGGTTGCTGCCACGGACTTGGGGTCACTGCCATTCAGGACTCAGGACACAGTTACACATGTGGGATCGGCTTGTGTTGAACAGGGTTAGTGGCACCACGTGTTGCCGGCCTTCCATATGGAAATATGCCTCACTGATCGAAGGGAGTCTGGTGCTGTGGTCGCTGCCACGGACTTGGGGTCACTGCCATTCAGGACTCAGGACACAGTTACACATGTGGGATTGGCTTGTGTTGAACAGGGTTAGTGGCACCATGTGTCGCCGGCCTTCCATATGCAAATACGCCTCACTAATCGAAGGGAGTCTGGTGCTGTGGTTCTCTGACAGAGTTGGGGTCACTGCCATTCAGGACTCAGGACACAGTTCCACATGTGGGATTGGCTTGTGTTAAACAGGGTTAGTGGCACCACGTGTCGCCGGTCTTCCACAGTGTAGGCCGGAGGCAGCGGTCAGCAAAGGCCCACAGCCACGTGACGTTGACGTGAGCTGCACAGATTGGGAGCATTTGATCTTGTTAACCCATTATAGTCTCTTACACAATTTGCATTGCTACTAATCTTGAATTGTGAACCGTGCTAACCCCAGTGTAGGCCGGAGGCAGCGGTCAGGATGGGCGCACAGCCACGTGGCGTTGAGTTGAGTTGCACAGTTAGTGGCACCTGAAGCACTCAGCGTGTGCGCACCCTGCGATGATACGTGGTCCCGGCGGGCCGCACTGGGAGCAATGTCTTTTGTCTAATGAATTCTGCCTTAATAAGGCCACGTGGCGATGACTTATGGTGCAGTGAGTTAGTGGTACCTTTGGCGCTCAGCGTGTATGCAGCCTGCGATCATGCGTGGTCCGGGCGGGGTGCAGTGGCAGCAATGTGTCTTGCCTACTGGACTGCGTGATCTGCAATCGCCACTGCATCTGAATTGTGAGCCCTGCTGTCCACAGTGTAGATCGAAGGCAGTAGTCTGTACAGACATAAGTCTGCGGTGCTGTGCCGCTGGGTTCGCAGGGGGCCTGTGTCGAGGAGGCCCGCGGTCATGGCGGCAGCCACGTGGCAGGGTGAGGGCCGCTGCTCTAGCAGACGCTTTGGCCTTCCCACAAGTGAACCACACCCAGAGCCCCAGCCTATTTATTCATACTCCTAAGCTGGAGTGCCGTACGTTAGACCAGCCCACTCTGCTTACGCTTCCAGGGGGGGACAACACAGCTACATGACCGAGATCTTCCCCATTGCCTGAGGTAACATGGTTGCGTCCACTGTGCACAACACTACAAGTATCAGTAGTATATGTACACATGGAGAGGTTTGTGCTCTGCATAGTGAGGTCTGTCCAGCACATCACCGCTACACTTGGTATTGTGTGCATTATTATTGATGGGTGACTTGCCTCCTTCACACATACTTGGTCCCACATGTCCCAACATTCAGCTATTGTGCGGCTGAGGGGCCATGGCATTTTGGGAAGGTCCGTTGTCCTGCTTTGCGCTGCCTCGGTGGTAGTAGGGGGGGTGGTCCGGGGGGAGGTCCTGGTGGTGAGGTCCTGGTGGTGGTGGCGGTGGGTGTTGTGGCCTTGTTGGGTGTCGGAGTTGCATAATCAGTAGCTGTATCACGTGTTGGTCTTTAGATGTGGCTGTGAGTTGGGTCCAATTCACGCTGTAGATAGTCCACCTCCTTACACCAGTTAAAGGCTGATGTTAATTTCTTACTGCTAACTCGGCTTATCGCCTGGTTTTTGGATCGCATTGCAGATTTGGCTGGTCGTTGAAAATATGGGGAAGTGGAGTTTTAGGGTTTTTTTTCCACGGGAACGCCTACTTTGCATATCATTAGCGTTAGTTGTGGCTCTCATTTGTGGCGATTTTTTTGGCAGAAGGCATCGATGGAAAAGTGGTGAGATTTGCAGTTTTGACCAGGTTGAGAATGGGATGATAATTTAAAAACACAGAAAAAAAGATAGGTTTAATGAACATTATAATTAGAAATTAGCATTTAAAAAACCTTTGAAATTCACTGAAAAACCATAGGTTTCAGGCACGTTATAGTTAGAAATTTGCATTTGAAAAACCTTTGAAATTCACTGAAAAAACCATAGGTTTCAGGGACGCTATAGTTAGACATTAGCATTTAAAAAACCTTAGAAATTCACTGAAAAAACCATAGGTTTCAGGGACGTTATAGTTAGTTGGACATTTCACTCATACAAAACCATAGAAATTCCCCCGTTATAGTTAGTTGAGCTAACTATAACTCGTGCCCCTGCAATGCACTGCTGATGACGTCACATATTACATCATTCATGACATGGTCAGTGACATCACTGATGACATCACTGATGACATCTCAAATGACATCACTGATGACATCACTGATGACATCATCCAGTGACTATGTGTTTCTATAAAATGTAAATATGTTTTATGTATATGCGAAGGTGTATTGAAGAATGAATGGGTGTATAAGAGTCAGGATGGATGATTTAGTAGATGTGTGACTGACTGTATAAGTGAGTGATTAATTGTGTCTTACTGAATGCATGTGTTAGTGACTAATACAGACATTCACACAGTTTAGTTTGTCAGTTGGTGTGTAAGCGGTTCCATGGGTTGGTGAGTACCTAAATGAGGATCTATATGGGTTATTGATTAGTTGTTTGAGTATCTCTATGGTTGCCTGAGTGTCTGTGTGGGTAGGTGGGGTTGGGTGTAACTGTCCATAAATGTGTGAGTGGGTGATTCACTGGGTGTATAGGTTCAAGAGTGCATCTGTGAAGAGCTGTATGGATGGGTGAGTGTGTCTATGGGTGTGTTGCTGAGTGAATGGATGCCTCAGTGGTACATGTGTGAGTAACTGCATATGTGAAAGGCAGTATATGTGAGTATTGGAGTGTATAAATGACTATATGTGAGAGTGAGTGATTGTGAGAGTGGCTGTATGGATCAGTGTGTGCTTGTATTACTTATTGTATTAGAGTGTAAGTATGTGTTAGTATATGTTTAAATAAGTGAGGTGGTGTGTGTATAACTGTACAGGTGAGTAAATGAAAGTGTGATTGATTATTTCCATGACTGACTAGGTGTGTGAGTAACTCTATGAATGAGAGGCGGTGTGTGAGTGTCTGTATAGATATGTGAGTGCATATGATAATGCAGTATTGATGGCTGACTGTATGTATGAGTGAATGTATGGGTGAATGAGTGGATGCGTGTGTAGAGCTAGGAATTAGTGAGTGGATATGTACTAACTGGTATTAGTGTGTTGATGGTTTCGAAAATGATACTCTGTATTTTAGAGTGGGTGTATCAAGGGGTATATTAGGGTGTGATGAGGTGCATCAGATTTTCACGTGGATGATGTCATCAGTGATGTAATTTGAGATGTCATCAGTGATGTCATCAGTGATGTCACTGACCATGTCATGAATGATGTAATATGTGACGTCATCAGCAGTGCATTGCGGGGGCGTGAGCTATAGTTAGCTCAACTAACTATAACGGGGGAATTTCTATGGTTTTGTATGAGTGAAATGTCCAACTAACTATGCAGAGTGTTGTAAAAGGGGCGTGGCCTCTGAACAGCTCTCTGCAACGCAGCCCCTGGCGCATACTGGAGGTACCTGGTGGGCTAGTTGGCCCCTAGGGACCCTCGGGATTGAGGAGGAATTAATTGTCCAACTTAAAACGCGCCACAGGGCGTGTTTGCAGACATGTCACCTTAGGCCCCACCCCCTTCCTTCACCATTGTGCAAATATTCCTCTAAAATCAGCCGAACTACGAATTCCTATTTACTCACCTGTTATCAGGAGAGACCTCAGTGCTGCATCTTTCAGCCCAGTACTGATCCTGAAAAGTAATTTTAACCGTACTTACCAGTAACTTGAATTTCCTTCCATAGGATATCATTGCCTGCTTTTTGCTGAAAAAGTTTCTAAGTGTCGATTTTTGAAACATACAAATATTCCTCTAAAATCAGCCGAAATACGAATTCCGATTTACTCACCTGTTATCAGGAGAGACCTCTGTGCTGCATCTTTCAGCCCAGTACTGATCCTGAAAAGTAATTTTAACCGTACTTACCAGTAACTTGAATTTCCTTCCATAGGCTAACATTGACTGGTTTCACTTGGAAATTCTTCTAAGTGTGGAGTTTTGGAACTTTATAATATTCCTCTAAAATCAGCCGAAATACGAATTCCGATTTACTCACCTGTTATCAGGAGAGACCTCAGTGCTGCATCTTTCAGCCCAGTACTGATCCTGAAAAGTAATTTTAACCGTACTTACCAGTAACTTGAATTTCCTTCCATAGGCTAACATTGACTGGTTTCACTTGGAAATTCTTCTAAGTGTGGAGTTTTGGAACTTTATAATATTCCTCTAAAATCAGCCGAAATACGAATTCCGATTTACTCACCTGTTATCAGGAGAGACCTCAGTGCTGCATCTTTCAGCCCAGTACTGATCCTGAAAAGTAATTTTAACTGTACTTACCAGTAACTTGAATTTCCTTCCATAGGATATCATTGCCTGCTTTTTGCTGAAAAAGTTTCTAAGTGTCGATTTTTGAAACATACAATTATTCCTCTAAAATCAGCCGAAATACGAATTCCGATTTACTCACCTGTTATCAGGAGAGACCTCTGTGCTGCATCTTTCAGCCCAGTACTGATCCTGAAAAGTAATTTTAACCGTACTTACCAGTAACTTGAATTTCCTTCCATAGGCTAACATTGACTGGTTTCACTTGGAAATTCTTCTAAGTGTGGAGTTTTGGAACTTTATAATATTCCTCTAAAATCAGCCGAAATGCGAATTCCGATTTACTCACCTGTTATCAGGAGAGACCTCAGTGCTGCATCTTTCAGCCCAGTACTGATCCTGAAAAGTAATTTTAAACGTACTTACCAGTAACTTGAATTTCCTTCCATAGGCTAACATTGACTGGTTTCACTTGGAAATTCTTCTAAGTGTGGAGTTTTGGAACTTTATAATATTCCTCTAAAATCAGCCGAAATACGAATTCCGATTTACTCACCTGTTATCAGGAGAGACCTCAGTGCTGCATCTTTCAGCCCATTACTGATCCTGAAAAGTAATTTTAACTGTACTTACCAGTAACTTGAATTTCCTTCCATAGGATATCATTGCCTGCTTTTTGCTGAAAAAGTTTCTAAGTGTCGATTTTTGAAACATACAAATATTCCTCTAAAATCAGACGAAATACGAATTCCGATTTACTCACCTGTTATCAGGAGAGAACCCAGTGCTGCATCTTTTAGCCCAGCACTGACCCTGAAAAGTAATTCTAACCGTACTTAACAGTAACTTGAATTTCCTTCCTTAGGAATCCATTGTCTTGTTTTCAGCAGAAAAGTTTCAAAGTGTCGATTTTCACAAACTACAAATATTCCTTAAAAATCCCATGTGTGACTTAAACGCATTCTTTCAACTGTTTACAGGAGATGCACCAGTGCTGGTTCCAGGATCCACCACTGAGTAAGAAAAAGTAACGATAACACTACTTACCTGCTAAGTGAATTTCCTCCCATAGGATAACATTGGTGATTCTATATGAAAAAGTTTCTAAGTGTCAACTTTTAAAATACAATAATATTCCTTAAAAATCACTACTGTAACCAAAACGCTTTTACTCAACTGTTTACAGGAGATGTCCCAGGACTGAATCTAGGATCCAGTCCTGTGGTTAGAAAAGTAATCCATAAAGTAACTAATTGGATTTAACTAGAAATTCACATTGAGCTCAATGTTGCTTTGTTTTTGAAATTGTGTTGCCCATTGCAACAACTGTAACTACTGTACTTAAAAGTCTATTGCCTATTTGCAAAGTATTTAAACTAAAGTAATTCATTCTGAGAAAGTATATTTTGTAATGTAATGTATAATGTAATTACAATGTAATTTAAAAAATAAAATATCTAAAACTAATAGTTTAAAAAAATGTTGTAAATCAGTATCAAAAAAATAAATATAACAATTAATACATTTAAAAATTGTCATTTACAAAACCTTTGAAATTCACTGAAAAAACCATAGGTTTCAGACACGTTATAGTTAGGAATTAGCATTTAAAAAACCTTTGAAATTCACTGAAAAAACCATAGGTTTCAGACAGGTTATAGTTAGGAATTAGCATTTAAAAACCTTTGAAATTCACTGAAAAAACCATAGGTTTCAGGCACGTTATAGTTAGAAATTAGCATTTAAAAAACCTTAGAAATTCACTGAAAAAACCATAAGGTTTTAGGGACAGTTATAGTTAGTTGGACATTGCACTCGTACAAAACCTGTGAAATTCCCCCGTTATAGTTAGTTCAGGTAACTATAACTCGCGCCCCGCAATGCACTGCTGATGACGTCACATATTACATCACTCATGACATGGTCAGTGACATCACTGATGACATCACTGATGACATCTCAAATGACATCACTGATGACATCACTGATGACATCATCCATGTGAGAATGTAATGCATCTTCTCACACCCTAATATAAGTTTTGATACACCCACTCTAAATTACAGACTGCCATTCTCAAAACCATACACTCTCCAATACCAATAAGTACATACCCACTCACTGATTCTTAGGTCTACACACACACATCTACTCACTCACCCGTACAGTCACTCATACTTACAGTCACTCAGTACAGGACTATCATATGCACTCAAACACCTATATAAACACTCACACAACGCAACTCATCCATAAAGGTACTCACATACCTAGTCAGTCATGCAAATAATTAATCACACTCCAATTTACTCACCTATACAGTTATACACACCAGCTTACTTACTCATAAAAATACTAGCACATTCTTACGCTCCTATGCAATCACTGATGCAAGCACACACTCATCCATATAGCCACTCTCACAATTACACACTCTCACTTATAGCCATTTATATACTCCAACACACATATATACTGGCTTTCACATATGTAGTTACTCACACATGTACCACTGAGATATACATTCAATCACTAACACACCCATACACACACTCACCCACCCATACAGTCCATCACAGACGCAACCTTGAAACCATGCACCCAGTGAATCACCCACTCACACATCTATGCACAGAGTCACACACACCCCACCCACACAAACACTGAGGCACCCATACAGATACTCAGAGAACCAATCCATAACCCATATAGACACTCATTTAGCTAGTCAGAAACCCATGCAGCTGCTTACACAACAACAGACAGACGGATACAGACATTCACACAGTTTAGTTACTCACCCATGCATCCAGTAAGATACGTTTAATCACTCACTTATAGACTCAGTCACGCACCTACTAAATCATCCATTCAGGCGCTTCTACACCCACTCATTCTTCAATACGCCTTTCCCTATATATATTAAACATATTTAAACTTTACAGAAACACACAGTCACTGGATGATGTCATCAGTGATGTCATTTGAGATGTCATCAGTGATGTCATCAGTGATGTCACTGACCATGTCATGAGTGATGTAATATGTGACGTCATCAGCAGTGCATTGCGGGGCGCGAGTTATAGTTACCTGAACTAACTATAACGGGGGAATTTCACGGGTTTTGTACGAGTGCAATGTCCAACTAACTATAACTGTCCCTAAAACATTATGGTTTTTTCAGTGAATATATATATATATCCATTCACTTGAAAAAACAAAGGTTAGAGGGACATTATAGTTAGGGTCAGATTTCACTCATACAAAACCAAAGTAATTCAGCAGTTATAGTTACCTGAGCTAACTATAACTTATGGCCCCGCAATGCACTGCTTATGACCTCACATATTACATCACTGATGACATGGTCAGTGACATCACTGATGACATCTCAAATGACATCACTGATGCCATCACTGATGCCACCATCCAGTGGGTGTAAGTATTTTGTAAGAGTTTATGATTACTAAACATATATTCTAAGCTACTACAAAAGTAGCGTACTAGGTGTACAAATAATGAGTGATATTACTTTTAATATTTATCATGTGAGTGGCTGTGTGACTGTATGTATCCTTTTGCGTATCAGTGTGTGAGTGGCTGTATGGGTGTATAAGTGGTTGTGTAAGCAGCTGTGTGAGATTCTGTGTGAGTGGCTGTATTGGTGAGTGAGTGGGTGTGTCAGTGGATGTATGGGTGGATGAGTGATGGTGTAAGTGACTCTATCAGTGGGTAAGTGGGTGTGTAATGACAGTATAGGTATGTGAGTGGGTATCTGAATGGTTCTTTGTATAAGTGACTGGGTGTGTAAGTGGCTGTATGGGTGAGTGAGTGGCTGTTTGAATAGGTGTTTTGTTATGTGACTTAGTGTGTGAGTGGCTTTATTGGACAGTAAGTGTTTGTGTGAATGGCTATATGGGTGAGTGCAGGAATGTGCTGTATTCCGCCTTAGGTGTCCGTATATAGGTTTTCCTGAAACATGTCCTTATATAGGCACAATTCGCATTGCCCTTATATAGGCATAAGATCCCAGTCCTTATTTAGGCATTAGCCATGCTATCCAAATACAGGCATGGTCACTTACATCCGTCCACCCTAACGTCACAACGAGTTTTAGAAACCAGACCCTTAAGCTCTTGGGAGTTCCCCTAGCACAGGATTATTGATTTCTCCAAGAACTCATTTATTATGCATGAACCGCTATACCTTAAGGGTTCATTCCTGACGTCTTCCTCTGCCTGACTTTACGTCAATGCTAACATTCCAAGGCACCTACCAGGTATAAATATACCTTCCCTTGCCCAAGCAAGTAGGAGGAGACCTTGACTTTAGAGGAGCCTGTGTCCCGGCCTGACGCACTGACAAGAGACGCTGTCATCCCTGCTCGCAGAGAATCCAGCTCCCAGTGTTCTGACTCCCTTCGCATGGTGTTAGAGTTCGAGACCCAGAAGGAGATTCCCACCTCTCTCATTCTCAAGGTATGGAGCTGACTAGAACCTAGAGGGACTCTTGGCATACCAGACTCTTAGTATACCATACTATAGAATACTTCACCTACTTCTTACCTTGCCCTACACCTAGGTTAGGTTAGGTACACTGGGGTAGAACTAGTTAGAGAAGCATCTTATGAGTACTCGCATTTTTAGCTTATGTTATTTATGTATATGAATATATGTGTCATAGCTAAATGATAATGCTAGCGCAGTATTATTTCTTTCCACTGCTTACGCTGTACATTATATATCTCGCATATTGTATTGTGATCATAACAGCTCATATCTCTTACACGAGAAACAAGACTGTTCAATAAATCCTTTTATTGAAACGCCCATCTATTCTTTCTGTGTAACTCTGAAGAAACTAAGCATGCACGATTAGCTGAGTGAAACTGTCATCTATTGTTTCCACGATTCTGAGAGTGTTCCGATTCTAAAGGGAAACAAAGTTGTCATTTTTATGCGGTTGCCAGAAACTACTCCCTTCTTGTTTACAAGGAGTTTCTAATGGCCTCTGAGTTAGCTGGCACAAAGTAATTAAGTTTAATATATTCGATAGGGACATATTGACCTCAGTCCTATGTCGAATCTATAGGGTATATTATTCCAATGCACAGAGCCTATTAGGGAAATAGGAACTACACTACCTTGCGCCCAACGGTTTGGTAAGGCACTAATTTAATGCTAGATACTGAGTAACTCAGTCGTGCTTTTCTCAGAGACCCCTACTCACATACTCCATAAGACGTCTGGAGAGGGTAGGGTTAAGTATCCGCCAAAGCTAAATAGGACAAAAAACCCTATATATTAGCTGTTTGGTTTGTTCAACGTTGAAGGATACAGTGTTCCAAAATATCGTGCACCTTATCTTTTGTTTCCTTGAAACTTGTTCTAAATTTTTCAAAAAACAAATGTCCCTACACGGGGATAATGGCACCTAGAACGTTGTAGCTGCGGCTGACCCAGTCGTAACATCTTTTAATTTTACAGGATTAAATGAAGGCGATGAGGGTGTTATAAACATCCATCCAAACTTAAGGAGAGCCATCACTCTAAAACTTATAAAACACGGCCTACCACCAAGAGGTGGTAGAGCAGTTTTCGTGATAGAGGCACACAAATCCTTTCAGACAGAGGTATTCTATTCATGGATAGTATTCCCAGAATCAAATCCAATAACAAAACTGTTTCACTTCTTTAAAGAATATGAACCACAAGAGGAATATATTCCTTACGAGGATATTGAAATTCCATTCACATACCAGGAGCATAATCTCTGGTTTAAAGGCGCCCCAAAACATCACAAAAACATTACCAGGCTTGGTCCACTAGGTAGACCAGGAGCAACATGGCCGATCCTAGCCGGCTACACACCTCATCCTGACATCGATGTAATGTCAGACGAGGAATTACTTACTCAACTACAGGAGTTAATAAAAATTTACAGACAATTAGTCCAATATGTCATGCGGACTTTCACAGTCCAACCACCAATGACCATTCCAAATCAAACCCCTCAAAAGGGGAATACACTAAAAATTACTCCACAGACTTTACACGCAGTCATGGGTAAAATGCCCACAAAACGTGAGCAAATTCCATTTTGGATAGCTCAAAAATTACTCAAATCGAAGCAGTATTTCCAAATACTAGCCCTTATGAGAAATACAGAATCCTAACAATCTGTTTACCAATGGGGATCACACCACAACTGGAAGATTGCACCACTTGGGGCGCAGTCTTTGCTGCCAGCTATACTAAAACATATGGTGTTCCGTCAATTGCAGTAATACCAGATGTCCTGAAACAAATTCAAAACGAATACGGGGCAGAGCCTGCTCTGAATTTAGGTATGAAATTACTGAAAAACTTCGACCAGGTCTCAACAATAATATTATCTAATATTAAAGGGGAGGCAGCATCAGTGGCGATCCGCCAACGCTTAAGGGAATTTGATGTAACAGAACATCAACATGAACTACCCAGAATAATAGAACAATCTTATGCAGAATTAGGCAGAGATAGTTTGGGTGGAAAACCTTTGAAGCCAAAACTATCTGAAAGTCCTGAGAAGGACTCTATTAAACAAACTCCTACATCTTCTAAAAAGAAGTGGGAAACTAATAAACAAAATTCAAACGAGACACGTTCTCAATCCCGAGGTAGGTCTCCTCAAAAGGAGCCCTCTGAAAGGAGGTATAACCTCAGGAATAGGGATAATTTAAGAAAACCTGACAGGTATCAAGATACTGATACACGTTCCTCTTGTACCTTTCAGATATCGTCACAGACATTGGAAAGAAGAGGACGGTTAGAATATAGAGAAGAACGCGTAAAATCGAAAGACAACAAACACGTTCAGAAAAATAAATCAAAACCTCAATTCACAAAAAAGAAGATAGCAGGTCTGAAGATGTAACATGCCGAGAATACTGAGAACACAGCTCAAGAACGGAGAATGGGCTCAGACAATGCTGGACAGTGCAGCAGAAGTCACAATACCTCGCCAGAACCTGAAGGAACTTCTGGAGATAGTGGACTTGAATGAGTACATCACAGTAGAAACTGTAGACACCAGGGTTAGTACTCCACAAAAGTTATATGAAATAACACTCCGAATGGAGGGAGACATACCAAGAAAAGTGAAAACACTCTTTTGGGAGAAACTTTCAAGGGGTTATGATATACTTCTAGCAGAAAAAGACTGGCCACCACACTTTGTCAGGGAGTGCCCACATGGTGAGGACATCATTATGCCTGCCTTCTCCAACCATATTCCAATTCACCTAAAATATACTTATGCCAGGAAATGGGCAGTTGCCCAGGCCCCAGCATTATACAAAAATCATGTAGGATGGGATGAGGACTCACCTCACCTCACCATAAAATACAGCTAAAAAATCAACCTACTGCACAAAGGCAGTACCCAATAAAGCAAGAAGCTAAAAAACAGGTCAGGGAGATCTTAGATCAACTTGAATACCAAGGGGTGATTGAAACATGCACCTCTTCAATGAACAATCCTTTGTTTCCTGTATCCAAACCAGACAATACATATCGTCTAGTTTTGGATTACAGACACTTGAACACTTGTTCTAAAACATTTGCAGTGCAAAATGCACATAGTACAGCATTAATGAATAACATTGTGCGTAAAAATATAAAACCACATTGGATATTTCAAATGGTTTCTTTTGTCAAAACATAGCACCTCAAAGCAGGTACTTAACAGCTTTCTCACTAATGGGGACTCAGCGTCAATTTTGTAGACTCCCACAAGGGTTCAAAAACAGCCCGGGGTTATTCTCAGCAAGAGTAACAGAGTTACTACAAATTTATGATAATGAGGCATTGTCATATGTCAATGACATCTATCTGACAGACGATGACCTGGATAGGTACTTGAACAGGGTGAGTACCATTATATTGGGCTTCGCCTCGGAAGGCTATAAATTCAACTTTAAAAAATCCAGAATTGCCCATCTCAATGTCCTTTTCCTAGGATATGAGCTTTCAAGTGCAGGCAAGAGCCTGGCAGCTAACTTTTAGAAAAGTGTGCGCTGCTCCAACCTCCAAAAACGCTGAAAAATGTACAATCTATCTTGGGTTTCCTAAATTTTGGAAGAACTTACATTCTAAATTACGCAGAAAGGGTTAAACCTCTCTACGAATTAATCAAACCTGATTTTTCAAGAAAACATTGGACACAGGGACACACAGAAATCCTGCGTTCACTCCAAGCTAACCTGTTAGCAACAAATCACTTAAAAACACGCCTAAATACGCGCAATTTAGTGATCCGAATAATTTCGGGTCAATGCGGATTCACCTATTTAACATTTAATGAGGGTGAAAAAGTACCAATAGCATACAAATCACATTTGTATACACAAGCAGAAATGCGCTTCACTTCAACAGAAAAATACTGACAGCAGTTCAAACCGCTGTAGCAAAAGAAAGAGCTCTAGCTCAAGGAAAACGCATTATTGTCGTAACCCCAGTACCAGCCTTAGAGGCGGTCACAAAAGCGAGCATTCCAAATGCAAAAGCTTTACATCCTAGATGGATACAATGGGTTAATTCTCTTGCTGCAACAGATGTTGAATATGTTTTTGATCTTGATCTAAAAACACAAGCGTTCCTGCAATATGAACATGAATGTCCTCTTCCCACTGAAATTTTGCCTCTAGATCAGTACGAATTTATAATTTATACTGACGGATCAGCACAACCCACTACAGGGAGTAAGCAAGCTTACAGTGCAGCGTGCGCAATCGTTAAAGGTCACATGCAAGATGGTAACTTCAGACCAATGGTCACTAAAACTCAATCTCTAGGAGATTGTACAGCTCAGCGAGCTGAACTACAAGCATTCAAACTGGCACTTGAAAATACAGATCGGGAATTCCCCACACTCATAGTGTGCGATTCTTTTTACTGTGTTCAGTCGTATAATGAAAATATACAGAATTGGCTTGAAAACGGGTTCAAGGATGCAAAAGGTGGCACAATAAAGCATAAAACGCTTTGGGAACAAGTAGTTCAGTTAAAAGACGAACTACCAAAAGCTCACGTGATACACACGCTGAGTCATCAATGTGATGGCGTTCACGTTGCAGGGAATTCATTGGCTGATGAAGCCGCAAAGGGGACTGTTCAGACGGCTTCCGTAGCTGCGATCACTCGTTCAAAAACGAAAATAGACAGTGAGATATTGTTGGCTGTCAATGCTTCAAGCAAAGGCAGTGGTGCAGCGTTACCAAAGAAATTTCCACTCAAGTACTCTTATGTAATTGATGAGAACAATGTTCCTTTTGCTCGAATCCCTGGAGTGGGGTATAGTGTAATTCCAAACATGGAACGTAGATTAGGACTAATCCTAGCAGCTCATGAGGGGATAGCCTCTGCCCATGCAGGTGTTTCTGCAACAGTATCTTTACTAAAACAAAGATATTGGTGGCCTGGCATTAGGAAACAGACCAAGAACTATGTTTTGGAATGTGAAATATGCCAACAGATGAAAGTCTCCACAGTGAAACGTTCTGCGCAGACACCCATGTTGATTTCAGACAAACCATTAGCTTGTGTTTACCTGGACCACTGCGGTCCCTTGCAAAGGGACGGTAACTATAAATATATAATGGTCGCAGTGGATTTGTGCTCAAGGTTCCTATGGATATGGCCTCAGCGCTCGGCTGACGCTCGAACTGTTATAAAAGATTTGCGAGTCTTTATCGGCACATACGCAATAGGCACACTACATTCTGACCAGGGCCCTGCGTTTAGCTCTCGGGCTTACAAAGAAGCCATGGCCAGTTTGGGCATTGCATTGCGGTACTCCTCTCTGTTTCATCCTGAGGGAAATTCTGTTGTGGAAAGGAAAAACCGGGACATAAAGCAGTCTATAACAGCTAGAGTATTAGGTTCGAGTGATGGGTGGGTCAAACATCTTTATGGGGTCCAACGCTCATTAAATAATTTGCCAAGAAGTTCTCTAGGGGGGGTCACTCCATATGAGGTCCTATTTGGGACAAGAATGTGGGTTCCTGATCTCGAAAGTAAAGGCACAGTGGTGGAAAATAAACCTTTTGATATAAAAGATCGTTTGGCTGTTTTACAGAATCTAAATGAACTAAGATCGAAACAAAGCAACGTGTTCCTGAAGCCAACCACCACTGGGGAAACACCGGCAGTCCCAGCAAGGCCTGTCTGGATCCATAAAGTTGGGGATCTAGTCAGAGAGAAGATTGTGGACAAGAAGGAATTTGGACCTTCGTACAGACAACCAGTACCTGTCCTAGCCGTCCACGGAACAAGAACAGTACTTCTGCCGCCCCTTGCTGGAAAAAAGGAGAAAAGATTTGTGTCAATCGACCTCATCAAACCAGAGTATGTGGCCAATACTAAATAGTAGGCCTCGTGTACTCCGACCTAGTAGCAGACGCACTCCTCTCGCTACTATCCAAGAGGTTCAGACTGAAAGACTCATAACCATCGAGAATTCAGCAGTTACAGATGAAGGACTAAGCAACAATGCTATGGAACTCATCCCTCTTGAAACTCAAGTAACAGTTCGTCCAGATACACCTGTCTACACCAACGTAACAAGTGATCAACTGGTTCCAGCGATTTCAACAAATCCTGATGCAATTCCAACAATTGACCGAACTGCTTCTGGCTATTTCATTAACTTTGATACGTTTTCTGAGAATCCGAGTGAGCCTGAAGCGATGCCAGCATCAAAAACTTTCAAGCAACAAGTACAAGACCTTTTTCATTTCCTGAAAGAGACTTATCTGGTTTCACCATGGATTGAACTATGGATTATATCTGGAATATTTTTCTTTCTGCTTTGGCTAGCTTTGGTTATGACTCTTAGCGTGCTTATAAATGGCAGATACATCCGTATGGACACTGAAAGTAAAAATGTGAACTTACTTTTAAAACCACACAAATCTTCCCATCGTGAAACAAGAGACTTGTCAACAGTGAACATCACAGCCGTTCCTATACAGGATGGTATAGTTTGGGACAAAACCGATTTCGACATATTCGGCCCGACGGAACTTTTGAAGATTCCACATTTATTTAAAATTTCATTAAGTGACTTTATTACCTCCAGTACCTATTCTGATGATTGGGACTTTGAGACTGTAAATGATATGATGTCTGATCTAGAAAGGTCTGCTGCGTTCTCTAACAATGAATACTTAGAGGGTTCATCAGACTATGAACAGCTTTATTGTTACAACCAGTATGGTCATCATTTCTTGCATAAATCTGCAACACCTAGAAATGTGTTTATGTATAACCAATGGGAACATTGTCCTACACCACCAAGGGTAGTTCAAAAACGTTTGCAAATAAGTTTCCATATTTTTCAGGGTACAATACATCTGATCCAGAAACATTTTACTATAAAAATGTAAACAAAACAGGACAGAAAATTATGTTAACTAATACAAAACAGATTTATTCTGCAGCCTTTATTACCCAACTGTCTAGACAAGGATTTGACTTTTGGAAAGACACAATTGACACAAAATCTGTCTGGGGTTCTAAAGAGTGGTAAGTGCAGGGGATAGAAGCTTTGTTTAGAGCATGTATAATCCCACATCAAATAATGTTTTTGAATGACACTGTGCAACAAACGTCTTGCCTTGGTTTAGCCAAAATCAAAGACATGAACACACCTTCTGTACCAACACCTGCAAGTAATAGCACTACACAGGGAGCGATCACAGTAGACACTATACTACAAAACAACAGATCAGATCCTGATTGGAAAAAATGGTTATTCTGGCCCACAGACACAAACATCTGGGTTAACAACTTTGTCATCCAGAATTTATTCATTGGACAACATTGTATCCTCTGCTATTGACATACTGGAACAAGATTTAGCCATGTTACAACAAGTCCAATCTCAGTTACGTTCTATTATGTTATTAGGCTGGACGCTGCAATCTTTGCGTGCAGGCTATGTGCCTTGGCGTTTTATCAACACGTCGTCTCTGTTTTCAGAATACAATCTAACGGATAAACAGATCGAACTGGCACAAAGGGGAGTAAAGTATACAGTGCTGAGCATTGAAAAACTGGAAAAATTACCATTTACGGTAGCAGAAAAACCAGCTACAGAATGGCTTATTCATGGCAAAATAACTCTGCCTGTCACTACTTTTCATTTTCAGTATTGCCTCAAACAAATGCAAGCAGGCAAATATGAAAGGTTGGGTAAGGAGTACATTAAGACATCCTGGGATTTACCTTACGATTACAGATGTTGGAGTGGGGATCGTGAAGTGTTTCTAAGCGGTACACACTGTGAAAATGCACTAAGCGGTTCACTCATATGTCAGGACATTTCTTTACACAGGGCTTGTAATGGTTCTGTGGCAAACTTGTCCCGCCACCAGCAGGGTACACCAGCTACTGTGATTAATCCAACGTTTGGCCAACTTTCTAATGGGAGTTACCTCATGTTGAATGATCAGAGTTGCTGTGGCATGTTGCCAGGCATCCCATATCTGGTAACGGTCGGCTCCAGGGTTACTTGTTATATGCAAGTATTGTTCCCCCAATAGACACAGTCAGGAGACGCCTCTATGGCCTTCATTGAATGTTTCTTTTATACGTTTTGATACTTTAAGCAGAATGAAAGCCATGCTTTTGCAACAGACCGTGCCTTTGACTTCGGCCAAAGAAATCTATGATTTACAAATTGCAAGGACTTCGGCTGAGATACAGGCTTTAATTCGTACAAACTGCCCTATACATTTCGTAGAAATGATGGGACGTATCTTAAACATGTCTGATACGAGCGGAATTGTACATGTATTTAAGACCATCTGTTCAGGACTGTTAACACCTTTTCAGGCAGTCCTCAGAATCATTCCAAACTTCGCACATTCGGTGTTTGGTGGTGTGCCATTAATTCTAGCACTGGTTGCGGGAATCCTGTTTTTATTCCTACTGCTACGCTATGGCAAGCCTATCCACCAGCGTCACTCCCAGCAATTTAGAGAAAGCTCTTCTAGAACGGAAGTGCAGTGAGCGCATAGTGCAACTTTTGGGCATACCTCGTCTACGGGAACTTAATACAACATGGTTTCTGTCATTTAGACCAATCTGGCTAGATTGCATCTTACCTGTTCTACGCTGCCTGCTTTGCGGTGAAGAATGTGTGCTAGACCCCTGTGTAACACTCCCATCAGTCATGCCAACGGATATCGATACTCTGCTGGACCCGATAACGGCCCATGCTCTGTGTTGTCCCCAGAGGCTACCAATCCTGATGACGGCATTCCTTGAGATCTCACAGATGCTTCCTGCTGCTGCTGAGGTACGAGATGGATCAACAGGCACACAGGTAACAACTGACGCAAACATTGCTGCGGCATCCTATGCTGAAGGCGATGCATCACATCTCTGTGCAGTTAACCTTCTAAATGAGGTATTCCAACTGTCACCGACATCGGTAGACGATCTTTTGTCTACAGAAATAGATGATTTCATGTTTACACCAGACCCATACACTGACTTTGATTCGGCTCACAGTGTACCAGGGAAGCAATGAATTTGGCCTCCATATTTTCAAAACAGAACAAAACTTGGAACTCTTCCTAAAAATTGAACTTTTTTCTTTTTCTCTATTTTTGTAAAATACATGGCAACTCAATCTGCTTACAGTAGAACTATTCATATAAAAGGGACTTCTTTGAATACTTCCAGGGACACATTGTCACCTTATTTTACTATAATTTCATTTTAGCACCATGTTATGAAATGGCTTTGATTTTTGAAATACTTGTCAACCAGTTTGTCATATGTATATATTTCTGTTTATTCATTCATGGTGCATTTATTTTCAATATATGCTTAGAATGAAAAAATGCTTTAAAATGTACAGTACCTATTGCATTCAACAGTTTATTTTAAACTTCTTTTAATATGCTTTTAGAAATGTTTTTAGCAACATGTGGTACTCAGATTAATGTTTAGCATTTAGTACTATCGTTCATTCGAAAGTGGAGTGGGTGTTGTATTCTGCTTTAGGTGTCCGTATATAGGTTTTCCTGAAACACGTCCTTATATAGGCACAATTCGCATTGCCCTTATATAGGCATAAGATCCCAGTCCTTATTTAGGCATTAGCCATGCTATCCAAATACAGGCATGCTCACTTACATCCGTCCACCCTAACGTCACAACGAGTTCTTAGAAACCAGACCCTTAAGCTCTTGGGAGTTCCCCTAGCACAGGATTATTGATTTCTCCAAGAACTCATTTATTATGCATGAACCGCTATACCTTAAGGGTTCATTCCTGACGTCTTCCTCTGCCCTACTTTACGTCAATGCTAACATTCCAAGGCACCTACCAGGTATAAATATACCTTCCTTGCCCAAGCAAGTAGGGAGGAGACCTCGACTTTAGAGGAGCCCGTGTCCCGGCCTGACGCACTGACAAGAGACGCTGTCATCCCTGCTCGCAGAGAATCCAGCTCCCAGTGTTCTGACTCCCTTCGCGGGGTGTTAGAGTTCGAGACCCGGAAGGAGATTCCCACCTCTCTCATTCTCAAGGTATGGAGCTGACAAGAACCTAGAGGGACTCTTGGCATACCAGACTCTTAGTATACATACTATAGAATACTTCACCTACTTCTTACCTTGCCCTACACCTAGGTTAGGTTAGGTACACTGTGATAGAACTAGTTAGAGAAGCATCTTATGAGTACTCGCATTTTTAGCTTATGTTATTTCTGTATATGAATATATGTGTCAAAGCTAAAAGATAATGCTAGCGCAGTATTATTTCTTTCTACTGCTTACGCTGTACATTGTATATCTCGCATATTGTCTTGTGATCATAACAGCTCATATCTCTTACACGGGAAACAAGACTGTTCAATAAATCCTTTTATTGAAACGCCCGTCTATTCTTTCTGTGTAACTCTGAAGAAACTAAGCATGCACGATTAGCTGAGTGAAACTGTTATCTATTGTTTCCATGATTCTGAGAGTGTTCCGATTCTAAAGGGAAACAAAGTTGTCATGTTTATGCGGTTGCCAGAAACTACTCCTTTCTTGTTTACAAGGAGTTTCTAGTGGCCTCTGAGTTAGCTGGCACAAAGTAATTAAGTTTAATATACTCGATAGGGACATACTGACCTCAGTCCTATGTCGAATCTATAGGGTATATTATTCCAATGCGCAGAGCCTATTAGGGAAATAGGAACTACACTACAAATGTGTGAGTGATTGTATGGATATGTGAATGGGTATCTAAGTGGTTGTGTGAGTGAATGTATGAGGGCTCTATGGGTGAGTGAGTGGCTGTGTTGAGAGGCTGATTGGGTGAGTGAGTGGGTGTGTGACTTTGTAAGTGAATAAGTGGATGTGTAAGTAGCTGTGTGGTTATGTGTCTGGCTGTATGGGTGAGTAGCTGGTTGTATGAGTTGCTGTATGGGTGAGTGAATGGTTGTGTGAGTGAGTATACAAGTGAGGGAATGGGTGTATGAGTAGCTCTATGGAGGACTGAGTGGGTGTGTGAGTACTGGTATAGGTCTGTGTATGGGTATGTCAGTGGTTGTATGGGTGTGCGAGTGGGCGTACAAGAGGTTTTATGGGGGTTTAAGTAGATGTGGGAGTGGTTCTGTGAATGATGTCATCATTGGTGGCATCAGTGATGTCACTGACCATGTCATGAGTGATGTAATATGTGAGGTCATAAGCAGTGCATTGCTGGGGCGTAAGTTAATGTTCACTTAACTGCTGAATTTCTCTGGTTTTGTATGAGTGAAATCTGACTCTAACTATAACATCCCTGTAACCTTTGTTTTTTCTGTGAATTTGTAAGATTTTTAAACTCTATTTCCTAACTATAACGTCCCTGTAACCTTTGGTTTTTTAAGTGAATATCTATGTTTTTTTAACTGGTAGTCGCATTTGCAGAGTGGTAGAGACAAGGCAGGCCTCAGACCAGCTCTCAGGAATCCGGCTGTGTCGGACATACTGGAGGTAACAGGAGGGCTTCTTGGCCGCCAAAAAGCCTCAGCAACCAGGAGCACTTCATCTCCCAACTAGTAGTGCAGCAGGAGGCGTATTTGCAGAGTGGTTTAAAAAGGGTGCATGGCTCTAAAGACCTCTCAGCAATCCCTTTGTGCGGTGCTTACTAGAGGTAACCGAAGGGGTTCTTGGCCACCAAGGACCCTCAGCATCTAAGGACACTTAGTCCCCCACACAGCAGGGCACAAGGATCCGAGTTTGCAGAGTGGTGAAGAAATGGGGCGAGGCCTTCCAAGACCTCTCAGCAATCCCACTGTGTGGGACTTACTGGAAGTAACATGAGGGCTTGTTGGCATCCAAGGACCCTCCGGAGCCAAGGGGACTTCATCTCCCTCACAGCAGTTCATGAGGAGGTGAGTTTGCAGAGTGGTGGAGAAATGGGGCATGGCCTCCAAGACCTCTCAGCTATCCCACTGTGTGAAACTTACTGTAGGTAACAGGAGGGCTTGTTGGCCCCAAGGATGCTTTGGAGCCAAGGAGACTTCGCCCTCCTACTAGTAGTGTGCCAACAGGCGCATTTGCAGAGTAGTGGGAAGGGGGGGTGCATCCGTGACTGTTTTTTAAAAAAAATTATTGATTTATTTTTATTAGGGGAGATGGACCGCGTTGCTCCCCTTTTATTTTTGATAAATTGCCCTGGGATGGTGGTGGTCCCAGGGGCTGTGGGGGGCCACACAGGCCCCTGCATTCATTAGATAACTATCCCCAGATAGATGGCGGTCCCTGGGGTTGGAAGGGGGAGGCTGGATGGCCCCCGCATTAATTTTAAGTTCAGCCCCCAGGGCTGCGGGAGGGACAGATGGGGCAACCACATTTTTTAAAGATTATTTGCACCAGGAAGACTGGGTCCCCCGGGGCTGTGGAGGGAGGACCCACACATTATTTTTCAAAATTGTGCCCCAGAGAGTAGGTGGTCCCCAGGGATACAGGGGGGCCACGCGGGCCCCCTGCATTCATTTACATATGCCCGGGGGAGGTGGTGGTGGTCCTCTGGGCTGTGGGTGGGCCCAGTGGCCTTGCCATATATATATTTAAAGTGCCCTTGGGAAGTGGCGGTCCCCTGGTCTCCCTTCATATACATATGTCCCAGGGAGGTGGCGGTCCCAGGGGCTGCAGGCAGAACCAGTGAGCTTTCATAAGCCTTAGGAGGGGTGTCCTGTGCACCCCCTTCAATTTTTTGATATGCCCCCAGGACCTAGCCCAACCAGGGATTATTTGAAAGAAAGAGCAGAAGGCCGTGCTTGCTTTATTTTTATTTTCAGCGGAAAATTCACAAATATCTATTTGGTTGACCTTGGCACATGTAGGAACCCCAAGAGGGTTATATATCTAAACCTCCTGAAATCTTATAATGACACGGCTGACATCACCATGCTCATGGTCACAGATGAGGATCAAGAAGCAGAGTAAACCTCTCCCTGGCCTCCTCTCTCACAACCCTAAAGATGGATCAGTTGAAGGAGTGGTCTTGATAGACACCCTCACTGACCAACAGCAGATTGATTGCAGGCAAGTCCTAAATCAGTTTGTTTAGCTTTTCTCCCGGACCCCTGGTCTGACTAACTGGTGTACACATGATGTGGACACTGGTGACAACCTACCTGTCAAAAATAAAATCAATATGCAGTCTGACCATGTCAAGGAGAGCATCAAGGCTGAAGTAAGCAAGCTGCTGGAATTGGGTGTCATTAAACCCTCAGAGAGCCCCTGGGCCAGCACAGTTGTTTTAGTCCCCAAGCCTCATTCACAGGGTAGAAAGAAAGAAATTAGGTTTTGTGCGAACTATAGGGACCTCAATGCAGTCACAAAAACTGGCGTACATCCAATTCCTAAGGCTGATTAACTAATTGACAGGTTGGGGGCAGCCAAATATCTGAGTACTATTGATCTCACATCAAGGTAATGGCAGTTAGGTCTGCCCCCTGAGAAAAAGAGAAATCAGCCTTCTCAATCCCAGATGGGCACTTCCAGTTTACTATGATGCATTTTGGATTGAAGAATACCACTGTCACCTTCCAGAGGTTGGTGAATAAAGTCCTAGTTGGATTGGAATCCTTTAGTGCAGCATATCTGGATGATATCAATGTCTTTAGCTCCACCTAGCAGGATCATCTGATCCCCTTGGGAAGGTCCTGAAGGCTCTGCAGAGTGCATGCCTCACTATCAAGGCAAGCAAGTGCCAGATAGGGCAGGGCAAGGTTGTATACTTGGGCCACCTTGTGAGTGGAGGCCAAAGTTAACCCCTACAGCGCAAAATCCAGACCATCCTGGATTGGGAAGCTCCAACCACTCAGACTCAGGTAAGGGCATTCCTTGACTTGACTGGGTACTAAAAAGGTTTGTACAGGGTTATGGGTCCCTCACAGAATTCACCTCCAAGAAAATGCACAAAAAGGTTAACTGGACAGTGAGCTGTCAAAAGGCTTTTGACAGCCTGAAGAAAGCAATGTGCTCAGCACCCATTCTAAAAGCTCCAAATTATACCAATCAGTTCATAGTGCAGACGATACCTCTGAACATGGGTTAGGAGCAGTCCTATCCCAGACCAATGATGATGGCTACAACCAACCTGTTACTTTCATAAACAGGAGGCTTCTCCCCAGAGAGACGTATTGGAGTGCCATTGAGAGGGAAGCCTTTGCTGTGGTTTGATCCCTAAAGAAGCCATACCTGTTTGGTTCTCACTTCCTTGTCCAAACCGACCACAGACCTCTCAGATGGCTCATGGGATTAAAGGAGAAAACCCCAAATTGTTAAGGTAGCCCATATACCTACAGTGAATAGACTTTACAGTGGAACATAGACCTGGGTCTGACCATCCCTACGCAGATGCCCTTTCCAGGTTCTTTCCCTTAGATGATGAAGACTCTCTAGGGAAAGGTTATTTTCATCCTCTTTTATTTGGGGGCTCATGTAAGAAAGTGTCTCTTTTGACATAGTTAGCTGACACTTTTTGCTTGATGCCTGATGTGATTTTGAACTGTAAGTGTACTGGGTCCTTGTTAACCAGGTTCTCAGTGCCAGATCTCTTTCTCAAAACCAAACCACGATTGGCATAACTTCAGCCACCCCTGTAAATCCCGAGTAAATGGTACCCTTGGTACCTATGGCTTGGGTACAGAGGTGGGTCCATGGGGGCTGCAGCACAAACTGTGTCACCTCAGAGACCCCTTACCAAGACCATGCACACTGCAGGCTGCAAGTCTTGGTGCAGAGAAAACCAAAGAGTCGACATGGCACACAGCCCTGTGTGGCATGCCCTCATATACTACAAGAGATATAGGTAAATCACCCCTACTGCAAGCCTTACAACCCTAAGGCAGGGTGCACTATACCCCATGTGTGGACATAACTGCATGAGCAGATATGATCCTGCAATATCTGAGCCATTCTTAGATATTGTAAGAGCACAGGAAGCCACAGAGAGTACAAGGGCTAGATACTTGTCATTACGATTTTGCTAGCTTCATGATGGCTTCACTGTACCCTAAGGTGTTTGGTAAAAAACATCTTCTCCTAATAATTCCTCACTGATGCCAGTGTTGGATTTATTAATAAATGCACTCAAGAGACCTTTTAGAGGGTCCACTGAAAACCTACCAAGCACTGGGGTGGTCGCTGACTAGTCATAACAAAGCAAACACAAGGAGATGATAGACGGAGTGCTGAAACTTTTCAGACACTCACCTCCAGTCACAGATCTGGGTTGAATCCATCATCATTCTTTAGCTCACTTCGCCACCCCAGTTCAGACACATCTATATGCAAATCAGTCTTGACCCTGTGCCTCATGGGAATAGTCCAGCCCGAACTGCCAAGCCATGTCTTCCCTGGACCCGAAACAAGCATCCTGGGACCGGTTTCGGGCTAAAAGCCCTCATCGGCCAGGCTAGCTTGAATCCAGTGGCAAAGTGAGCAAGGGACCCACATCTGGGCATATCCTGCCAACTTAGGGCAAATAAAGCAAACACAAGAAGATGATGGACGGAGCGCTGAAACTTTTCAGACACTCACCCCTAGTCACAGATCTGGGTTGAATCCATCATCATTCTTTAGCTCACTTCGCCACCCCAGTTCAGACACAGCTATATGCAAATCAGTCTTGACCCTGTGCCTCATGGGAACAGTCCAGCCCGAACTGCCAAGCCATGTCTTCCCTGGACCGGAAACAAGCATCCTGGGACCGGTTTCGGGCTAACAGCCCTCATCAGCCATGCTAGCTTGAATCCAGTGGCAAAGTGAGCAAGGGACCCACGTATGAGCATACCCTGCCAACTTAGGGAGAACAAAGCAAACACAAGGAGATGATGGAAGGAGCACTGAAACTTTTCAGACATTCACCCCCAGTCACAGATCTGGGTTGAATCCATCATCATTCTTTAGCTCACTTCGCCACCCCAGTTCAGACACAGCTATATGCAAATCATTCTTGACCCTGTGCCTCATGGGAACAGTCCAGCCCGAACTGCCAAGCCATGTCTTCCCTGGACCGAAAACAAGCATCCTGGGACCAGTTCCGGGCTAACAGCCCTCATCAGCCAGGCTAGCTTGAATCCAGTGGCAAAGTGAGCAAGGGATACCATGTCTGGGAATACCAGCCAGCCAGCCATAGCCAGCCAGCCACCACCAATCATGTGTATGACCTCATGTGGTGAGAGCCAGTGCTTTCAAAGACCAGTAACAAAGCCTGCTTTGGGGGGTAGTACTGCACAGCTCCTCCATGCTGGAATGGTCTTCCAGGGCGGGAAGCTTCAAAGGTGATGCCGCTTTTGAAGCTCAATACAGGCTTCCCTGGATAGTGGAGGATGCCATCCCACCTGTCTGGGTCAATATTTGGTGGCGGGACAGGCAGGAAAATTAGTTAGATAAGGAAGAGTGCCCACATTCAGCCAGCACCAATTCTAAGGTGTGGCAGGCGATATGTACCCCTCTCTTGAAAATCCACCATCTTGAGATGGTGGGAAAACAATCTATCAGAGCTATGGTAGTGACAGGAAGTGGTCACTCAGAGGGTGTGGACACCCTAAAGGTAGGTAGCCCATTGGCTACTACCTGCCTCCTTTTATGCCTCTAAATTTAATATTTAAGTGGCATACATGGACCTTGAACCTTTGATTTGATGGAGAAGATGAAGATTTGGAGAAAGAAGAGCTGCTGCCCGAGAACTGAAGCCCTGCTGCAGAGAAATGTGGTGCCAAACCCTGCCTGCTGCCTCAAGGACTCAACAATCATGGTTGTGTAGTCTCATCCAGGACCTGCGAGCACTCCAAGAACACCAGCGCTCCTCCAGGCATCTTGAAATTTCCAAGACCCCGCCTTGGACTGAAGGTATCACTCGCCTGCACACCACTGGCTCCAAACCCGCTAAGTCCAGTTTGTCAGCTTGCTTCCCTCTGTTGACCTTGAAGCAGCACCCAAACCAGATGAAGGACATCACCTCCAGAGGGTAAGATCCATCTCCTCACCATGTTTGGAGACACCAGGACCTACCAGAGCTGCACTGTACCTATACCCGAGGTGCCTGACCCCCTTCAGTAAACAGCTAGAAAAGAGTCCATTAAGGACTCCAGCTACCCCAGAAGCAACCACCAATCGAGGGACATTGAGTCCCCTGAGACCCACCCTGTGAGTGGCCCAGCTGTTCAGGATTCACCTCTCCAAGTTGTCTGCTCCTAACCACGAGGACATCTCGATGAAAGGCGCCCCGCTGACCTATATACTCAACACCTGGCTTGACCAGCCTTTTTAAATGGCAATCCAGCTGTGCTCCTGAGACCCTTGCAACCTCCTCCCTCGAGTGGGAACTCCCAAACGTACCTTTAAGTCTTTCTGTGTAGTGTTTTTAAAATTGGCACCCTTTGTCATGGTGTCATAGTGCACCAGCTGCCAATAACCTCAACACCCTGTTCACAGCCGAATCCAGGATGCTCCCGATTTTCTGCTGGTAGAACATTGGATTTGGTCCTGCTATCAACCTAAAATGAGGTGAACTTCATGAAAGCATTGCCTGATTTTATATTAATTTTCCTACTTTTCTCCGTTGACTCCAAGAGTACGTAATTGGGCACACAAGTGATATATTTAGTGAACTCTGAAAAATCATAACTTACTGTAAATCAAAGTTATTGGTCTTAAAAATCAATACTATTTTAATGAATTGGTCTCAGATTTATTCTTGAGTGTGTGTCTCATTTATTTCCACTGTGAGTACAAAAAATGCTTAACACTACCCTCTGATAAGCCTCACTGCTCACCCACACTGCCACAAATAGAGCATTAGTATTATCTACTTTAGCCTCTGTGTACAAGTAAGGAAGCCACTGGACACTTTGCACAGTGTACTTCTTTTTAGTACACAATATAGAGAGCCAGCTGCCTACAGAGTGGGTGCATAAGTGGTGTATGGGTAAGTAACTGGGAGTGTAAGTGACTATGGGTGAGTGAATGAATGTGAGAGTGGCTGTATAGGTGACTGTGTACTTGTATCAGTGACTGTATAGGTGAGTGACAATATGTGATAATATCTGTATGACTAAGTGAGTGGGTGTGTGAGCAACTGTATGGGTGAGTCAGTGGCTGTCTGAATGACTGTATGGGTGAGTGAGAAGGTGTGTGAGTAGCTGTATGGGTGACTCACTGTGTGAGTGACTGTCTGGATGTATGGGTGTGTAAGTGTGTGTGTGAATGGGTGCATGAGTGGCTATATGGATGAATTAGTGGCTGTATGAGTGAGTGGATATATGAGGGGCTGTATGGATCAGTGTATGGGTGTGTGAGTACTTGTTTGGGTCTGTGAACAAGTATGTGAGTGGTTGTGTGGGAATGGGAGTTGGTGTATGAGACATTCTATGGAGGGGTGTGAGTGGTTCTGTGGATGATATCATCAGTGATGTCATTTGAGATGTCATCAGTGATGGCACTGGCCATGTCATGAGTAATGTAATATGTGAGGTAATAAGCAGTGCATTGTGGAGGTGTAAGTTATAGTTAGCTCAGATATCTATTTTGCTGTATTTCTAAGGTTTTGTATGACGGAAATCTGAACCTAACAATATTGTTCCTGTAACCTTTTGTTTTTAGTGAATTTCTAAGGTTTTATTTAATGTTGTTTCCTAACTATAACATCCCTGTAACCTTTTGACTTTTTAAGTGAGTTTCTAAGTTTTTTAAAATTTTATTTCCTAACTGTAATCAGTAATCTTTGACAGCGACTGAGTGAATGAATGTATGAGTTTCTCAGTAGGTCTGTGAGTGGGTGTGAGAGTGTCTGAGTGGGTCGGTCAGTGGGTATGTGAGTATCTGAGTGGGTCTAGGAGTGACTGCATAAGGGTCTCTCCGGGTGTGTGAGTGGGTCCCTAAGTATCAGAGTGGGTCTGTGAGTGGGTGCGTGAGTGTCTGCATGGGTGTCTGAGTGGGTGGTGCATGAGTGTCTGAGTGGGTCTCTGACTGGGTACCAGAGTATCTGAGTGGGTTTGTGAGTGCCTCCATAAGTGTCTGAGTGGGTTGGTAAGTGGGTGTGTGAGTCTCTAAGTAAGTCTGTGAGTGGGTGTATGAGTCAGGGAGTGGGTCTATGAATACATGAGTTTCTGAATGGGTCTGTGAGTGAGTGCATGAGTCTCTGAGTGGGTCTGTGAGTGAGTGCATGAGTCACTGAGTAGGTTTGTGAGTGAGTGTGTGAGTCCCTGAATGGGTTTGTGAATGGGTATATGAGCCTCTGAGGGGGTCTGTGAGTGGGTGTGTAAGTGTCTAAGTGTACCTGTGAGTGGGTGCATGAGTCTCTGAGAGGGTCTGTCATTGAGTGCATGAGTCTCTGAGTAAGTTTGTAAGTGGGCATGTGAGTCTGAATGGCTCTGTGAATGGGCACATGAGTCTCTGAGTGGGTCTGTGAGTGGGTACATGAGCATTTAAGTGGGTCTGTGAGTGGGTGTATGAGTGTCTGAGTGGGTCTGTGAATAAGTACATGAGCCTCTGAGTGGGTTTGTGAGTGGGTGTGCAAGCATCTCAGTGGTTCTATGATTGGGTGCATAATTCTTTGAGTGGGTCTGTGAGTAGGGGTGTGAGTATCTGAGAGATCTCTGTTTTGCTCTCTTGTGCTCTGTTTTGTCTTTTATGTTTGTTTTCTGCCCTCTGTTTTGCCTTTCCTGCTCATATTTCTGCCCCCTGTTTTGCCCTCTTCTGCTGTGTTTTGCCTTTCCTGCTGATTTTTCTACCCTGTTTTGCATTTTCTGTTCTCTGTTTTGTCTTTTCTGCTTGTTTTTCTGCATCTTTTTTGCCTTTTTACTGCTCATTTTTCTGCACTGTGTTTTGCCTTTTCTGCTTGTTTTTCTGCCCTCCTTTTTGCCTTTTCTGCTTGTTTTTCTGCCACCTGTTTTGCCCTCTTCTGCACTGTTTTACCTTTCCTCTGTTTTGACTTTCATGCTAATTTTTATGCCCTTTGTTTTGTCTTTCCTGCTCGTTTTTCTGTCCTTTATTTTGCGTTTGTGTGCTTGTTTTTGTCTCTCTAAGGTGGAGGGGGGCTGTCGTAATTTCAATGCAGGCTCGGCTTTAGGGCAGTGTGACAGGCACAGCTGCACCTGGTGCTGACCTCGGGGGAGGCGCCGTGTTCAGAAATACCTTTTGGTTTTATTAGCACCTGCTGTTTTCTTTCATCCAGCAGCTTTCTGGTAACAACAAAAATTTTGACATAGGTGTAGCACGGATACCAATTTACCTTAAATAATGAAAATACAAGAGGCACTTGGCATAACAGGAACACGTTGGTTTAATTAAACACAGAGGCCATGGGAGTCTCAACAGTTTTGGCTGACAATTTATACATCTTGTGAGATACAATAAAGCCATTCTGCATTCTTGAAAACACATCTCATTCATAAATTAACAAGTTTGGGCATCTGAGAAGGGCACAGATGGCTCTTGACCTCAGGGAGAGCTAGTCTGGGCCAGTGTCTATGTGTCCAGATGTCCAGTGTGGGGGGTGCATGTTTACGTGTGGTGTGCATGTCATGTCCTGATTCGTTGAGTGTTCCTACCTACATGTGGCATCTAGCTTTGTGATATTTTGGGGAATGTGCCCCTTTGGCCAAATTTGTTTTATTGGAGTCGATTTCCTCGGACCTGTTTTTGGTGCAACTATCTGTGGGATCGATCAGGTTTTTCCATGGGTGTGTGTTTTTCTTTGGGCTAAGTGAGACCCCACCTGTGACCTGTCACTTGATAGGTGTGGGTTGGGGGTCACAGGACCTGTCTAACCACCTATCTCTGACTTGGGGTTGATGGGGAGGTCACCTTGGGTGAATCCGACAGCAATGATACAAGTTCACTAGAACTCCTGAAAATAATATGGCAGTCATTGATATAATTTTTATCGACATTCTCAACATTGTGAGTACAGTTGTCATAGCGTCCATCAATATTATCTTTACTGGTATTAGTTATGCATGCCTAGCTCATGGCGCACATTGGCAGTGTTTCTACTGGTAACAGCACTGTTATGCATGCATGGATTATGGCATGCATTGGCATTGTTACTGCTGGTATTGACAGTGTTGTGTGGGCATGAATTATGACATAAATTGATATTGCTTTTATCGGTATGGGGCATATTGACATTGCATTTATTGGTATTGCCATTGTCTGGCCTGCACATATTGTGGTATTCATTGACATTGTATTCACCCATTCCAACATTGGTGATTAATGTTTCTGCTGGGAGGAGATCAAAGTTTAATCTAGTGGCAGTTTGGACTCATTATAAAGTAGCCTAGAGAGTTAATATGCCTCCTGCAAAGAACGTGTACCATGCAGATTAAGGAACAGTAATTCTCGTTGTTTTGTATAACATTTCCTGTAGACTTATTTACTTAGCTAAGCTTCATTCCCTTTGTATAAAGTGTGTGTGATATAAAGTGCACTGACACCCTAGGGTTGGTATGGGTAGTGCTATAAAATAAAATAAATACACGTGAGTGAGGGTTGTGGATAGATGAGTGGCACTGTTGGAATGTGGTAGTGATGGATTCTGTGGAGAAGGAGGTCATGGGTGGCAATCAAAAGAGATTGTCACACAGGGCACCTCTAACTCTAAAGCCGGCCTAATTTCAATGGGGAAGGGCGGCCATGCAGCCCCCCCTCCCCAGGTCGATTTTGTTTTGTCTTTTCTGCTTGTTTTTCTGCCTCTGTTTTGCCTTTTTACTGCTCATTTTTCTGCTCTCTGTTTTGCCTTCTCTGCTTGTTTTTCTGCCCTCCTTTTTGCCTTTTCTGCTTGTTTTTCTGCCTGAGAACAGTAATTCTCATTGTTTTGTTTCTGCTCATGGCCTACATTGGCAGTGTTTCTACTGGTAACAACACTGTTATGCATGCATGGATTATGGAGAAGGAGGTCATGGGGGCATCAAAAGAGATTGTCACACAGGGCACCTCTAACTCTAAAGCCGGCCCTATTTCAATGGGGGAAGGGCGGCCATGCAGCCCCCTCCCCAGGCCGATTTTGGTCTCGGGACGCCATCCCATGGGGCCTATCATAATTCAATGGGGGGCCACGTGGCCCCCCTCACAAGGCTGATTTTGGCCCTGGGGACCCCAACCCCTCTGGGCCTAGTCTTCTCTCCCTGGGTGCCCTAGAGCCCACCCAGTGTGCAGGATGGGAACTTTGGTGGGAGCCTCAAGACCCCTGCGGTCCCAGCTGGCTCCCATCTCCTTTGGGTACCGGTACTGCTCTTGCATGTAGGGAGCTGCT
Organism: Calotriton arnoldi; assembly: GCA_963921515.1. Lineage (NCBI taxonomy): Eukaryota > Metazoa > Chordata > Amphibia > Caudata > Salamandridae > Calotriton > Calotriton arnoldi. Next base: position 411,082 of record CAWUFW010010865.1, on the reverse strand, counting down.
ATAAATGATCTCTGATCTCTTTCCCTGTCCGCATGTCTGAGGGCAGGGAAAGAGATGAAACCTCTGCTTCCAGCAAGCAGGAGCACTTTGACAGCTCCTGCTTGATGGAAGTGGAGTGTTTGACTATGCTTCGCGGGAGCTGGTAAAGCTCACGCCAAGCAGAAGCAAAAAGCTATGTTTCATAAATAAAGCCCCAGGGAGGTGGTGGTCACTGGGGCTCCAATTGCCTCAGGAGGGTGACCCATGCACCCCCCTCCTTTTTTTAAACAATGCCCCCAGGACCTTGCCCCCCGGGATCTCTTTCCAAAACAAGCATGGGAACCAGGCTTGTTTAAAAAAAAAATGGAATTGTAGATTTGTCATGATGTCCAGCAACCTTTTTGTTAATAATTCTTTTTTTGCCCTGGCGGGGTCCCTCTGGGACGCCAGGACCAGAGCAAAGGGGTGAAGGTATTCCAACCCTGCGCCTTTTTTTAATGTTTTTTCAGGGACTTGACTGAAGTTGAGTACCAAGATGGCTGGCAACACTTCCTGGTTGAAGTGATGACAGCCAAACAGATCTCAGCACTAGATTGGGAGGGTCTGCGGATTATACATATATATATATATGGGGATGTACGGCTAGGGACAGTAAGACTGTGGCATCTTTTGTACGGGAGAACAGAGGCCTCTCATTATCTCAAAGGACTGCATTGATTTGGCCTGCGTGACAGGTACAACAGACATTTCGTTTCCCACTCTATGCAGGAAAAAATGCTGCATGTGGTCATCTAAGACTGTGAGAACTATTAAATTATGAAAAAAGAAATGTTATCCATTTGGTTTAAATGTCATGAACTAACATACTGGCATGGCGGCCAGCAATACTGGTATCTGGACTTGGATTAACAGTCCTTTTTGTTGGATACATTTCTGTCTCCTCCAATGAAAGTATTTAAAAGCAAATGCAAACCATTGTGCTAATCAATGAGCACTGAAGAAGGCAGTGTGCCAAAATGCATATGCTCAAGACTGAAATCCTTAAATGTCCTGTGAATGCTCCATGCCTTTTTGTCAATCAAATCAAATTTGAGATGTCCTCAGTGATGTCATCAGTGATGTCACTGACCATGTCATGAGTGATGTAATATGTGACATCATCAGCAGTGCATTGCGGGGGCGCGAGTTATAGTTAGCTTAGCTAACTAAAATGGCTGAATTTCTCTGGTTTTGTACGAATGAAATGTCAGCATAACTATAACGTCCCTGAAACCTCTGTTTTTTTAGTGAATTTTTAAGATTTTTTAAATGTTAATTACTAAATATAACGTCCCTGAAACCTGTGTTTTTTTCAGTCAATTTCTAAGGTTTTTTAAATGCTAATTTCTAACCAGGTCTACATAGGTAGAATATGTACAGAAAGAGGAAGAAAGGCACAGATAGAAGCAAGAGAAGTGCAGAAAGAAGCAACAGAGGTGCAGAAAGAGGCCTACGTTGACTGTACCTTTCCACAGACTCATACAAAGTAGCCTAATCACTAATCCTTCTCCCTTTATGTCTTAAACCTCACTTTTCTCATGAAGGTTCACTATTCATCGACTGCTCAGAATGTTAGGCCTACCAAATGTAAAACAGCAATCCTAACCATATCACTGTTGTAAGTCTGACCAAGTTAGTGAAGGTATACATGCCTGTGTTTGTGCTTTTACCCAGTGACATATTACATAAAAATAAACAAGCAAATACTTGAATACATTTCAAACAGCATACTCTATAAATTTGTGTACAAAAAGGTGTATGTATTTCTTTCTGCTCATAATACAGGGCACATGGGTATTCAATAGTATATTTATGGGGCTCTATAACACCTATATACATAAGACATGTCTGTCTGTGCAACCGAATGACAGAGCAGAACTAAGAAAATTTGACCACCTATAAGAGAAGCTATCCGCTTTTTAAGCTACCATCTTCAGATCATAACACGTGAGAATACAAGTACAAGTAGGCATATACCTCAGTCACAAGAGCACGCAGACCTTTAAACTTGACAGCTTGCACTTCCCATTTGAATATAGAAACAGGTGAGAGAAGTACAGAAAGAAGCAAGAGAATTGCAGAAACAAACAAGAGAGGTGCAGAAAGAGTAAGAAATGTGCAGAAAGAGGCAAGAGAAGTGCAGAAAGAGGCAAGTGAAGTGTAGAAAGAGGCAAGAGAAGTGTAGAACGAGGGAAGAGAAGTGCAAAAAGAGGCAAGAAAGGAGCACAAAGAGGCAAGAGCGATACAGAAAGAGATAAGTGAGGTGCAGAACGAGGCAAGAGAAGCGCAGAAAGAGGCAAGGGAAGTACAGAAAGTGGCAAGAGAGGTGCAGAGAGAGGCAAGAAAGGTAGAGAAAGAGGGAAGAAGGGTGCAGAAAGAGGCAAGAGAAGTACATAAAGAAGCAAGAGAGGTGCAGAAAAAGGTAAGAGAAGTACAGAAAGAGGCAGGAGAGGTACAGAAAGAGGCAAGAAAGGTACAGAAAGAGGAAAGAGGGTACAGAAATAGGCAAGAGAAGTGCAGAAAGAAGCAACAAAGGTGAAGAAAAGGGCAATAGGAGGGCAGAAAGAGGCAAGAGAGGTACAGAAAGAGGGAAGAGGGATGCGGAAAGAGATAAGTGAGGTGCAGAACGAGGCAAGAGAAGCGCAGAAAGAGGCAAGAGAAATGCAGAAAGAGGCAAGAGAGGTGCAGAGAGAGGCATGAGAGGTACAGAAAGAGGGAAGAAGGGTGCAGAAAGAAGCAAGCGAGGTGCAGAAAAAGGTAAGAGAAGTACAGAAAGAGGCAGGAGAGGTACAGAAAGAGGCAAGAAAGGTACAGAAAGAGGAAAGAGGGTACAGAAATAGGCAAGAGAAGTGCAGAAAGAAGCAACAAAGGTGCAGAAAGAGGCAATAGAAGGGTAGAAAGAGGCAAGAGAGGTGCAGAAAGAGGGAAGAGGAATGCAGACAGAGGCAAGAGAGCTACACAAAGAGGCAAGAGGGGTGCAGAAAGAGGCAAGAGAGGTGAAGAAAGAGGCAAGAGAGGTGTACAAAGTTCGAAGAAGGGTGCAGAGAGAGGGAAGAGAAATGCAGAAAGAGGTAAGAGAGTTGCAGAAGCAGGCAAAAGAGGTGCAGAAAGATGGAACAGGGGTGCAGAAAGAAGCGAGAGAGGTGCAGAAAGAAACAAGAGAAGTGCAGAATGAGGCAACAGAGATGCAGAAACAGGTGAAAGAGGTGCAGAATGAGGGAACAGGGGTGCAGATAGAGACAAGAGACATGCAGGAAGAGGGGTGCAGAAAGAGGCAAGAGGGGTTCAGAACTTTGCAAGAGCAGTGCAGAAAGAACCAACAGAGGTGGAGAAAGAGGCAAGAGGGGTGCAGAAAGAGGCAAAAGAAATGAAGAAAGAAGCAAAAGAGGTGCACAAAGTGGCAACAGGGGTGCAGAAAGAGGCAAGAGAGGTGCAGAAAGAGGCAAGTGAGGTACACAAAGAGGGAAGAAGGGTGCAGAAAGAGTCAAGAGGGGTGCCGAAAGAGGAAAGAGAAGTGCAGAACGAAGCAAGAGAGTTGCAGAAACATGCAAAAGAGGTGCAGAAAGAGGGAGCAGACAAAGGCAAGTGAGGTGTACATAGAGGGAAGGAAGGTGCAGAAAGAGGCAAGAGGGGTACAGAACGAAGCATGAGAGGTGCAGAAAGATGCAAGTGAAGTGCAAAAAGTTGGAAGAAGGGTGCAGAAAGAGTCAAGAGGGGTGCAGAAAGAGGAAAGAGAAGTGCAGAAAGAAGCAACGGAAGTGCAGAAGAAGGAAAGCGAACTGCAGAAAGAGGCAAAAGAGTTGCAGAAACAGGCAAAAAAAGTACAGAAAGAGGGAACAGGGGTGCAGAAAGAGGAAAGAGAAGTGCAGAAAGAAGCAACAGAGGTGCAGAAGAAGGCAAGAGAACTGCAGAAAGAGGCAGGAGAGTTGCAGAAACAGGCAAACGAGGTGCAGAAAGAGGGTACAGGGGTGCAGACAAAGGCAAGTAAGGTGCAGAAAGATTGGAAGAGGGGTGCAGAAAGAAGCAAGAGGGGTGCAGAAATTTGCGAGAGGTGCAGAAAGAAGCAAGAGCAGTGCATAAAGAACCAACTGAGGATCAGAAAGAGGCAAGAGGGGTGCAGAAAGAAGCAAGAGAAGTACAGAAAGAAGCAAAAGAGGTGCAGAAAGAGGCAAGAGAACGCAGGAAATAGGCAAGAGAGGTGCAGAAAGAAGCAAGAGAGGTGCAGGAAAAGGTAAGAAGGGAGCAGAAAGAGGCAAGAGGGGTACAGAAAGAGGCAAGAGAGGTGCAGAAAGAGGGAAGACGAGGGTGGAAAGAGGCAACAGAGGTGCAGAAAGAAGCGAGAGAGGTGCAGATAGAAGCAAGAGAAGTGCAAAAAGAAGCAACACAGGTGCAGAAAGAAGCAAGAGAAGTACAGAAAGAGGCAAGAGATATGCGGAAAGAGGTAGGAGGGGTGCAGAAAGAGGCAAGAGGGGTGCAGAAAGAAGGAAGAGGTACAGAAAGAAGCAAGAGAAGTACATAAAGAAGCAATAGGGGTGCAGAAAGAGGCTAGAGGGGTGCAGAAAGAGGCAAGAGAATTGCAGAAAGAAGCCGCAGAGGTACAGAAGGAAGGAAGAGAACTGCAGAAAGAGGCAACAGAGTTGCAGAAACAGGCATGAGAGGTGCAGAAAGATGAAACGGGGTGCAGACAGAGACAAGAGAGGTACAGAAAGAGGGAAGAGGGGTGCAGAAAGGGGCACAAGGGGTTCAGAAATTTGTAAGAGGTGCAGAACGAAGCAAGAGCAGTGCAGAATGAACCAACAGAGGTGCGGAAAGAGGCAACACGGGTGCAGAAAGAGGCAAGAGAAGTGAAGAAAGAAGCAAAAGAGGTGCACAAAGTGGCAAGAGGGGTGCAGAAAGAGGCAAGAGAGGTGCAGAAAGAGGCAAGTGAGGTACACAAAAATGGAAGAAGGGTGCAAAAAGAGGCAAGAGGAGTGCAGAAAGAAGCATGAGAGGTGCAGAAAGATGCAAGTGAAGTGTGCAAAGTTGGAAGAAGGGCGCAGAGAGAGGCAAGAGAACCGCAGAAAGAGGCAAGAGATTTGCAGAAAAAGGCAAAAGAGGTGCAGAAAGTGGGAACAGGGGTGCAGAAAGAAGCGTGAGAGGTGCAGAAAGAAGCAAGACAAGTGCAGACTGAAGCAACAGGGGTGCAGAAAGAGACAAAAGGGGTGCAGAAAGAGGAAAGAGAAGTGCAGAAAGAAGCAACAGAGGTGCAGAAGAAGGCAAGAGAACTGCATAAAGAGGCAAGAGAGTTGCAGAAACAGGCAACAGAGGTGCAGAAAAAGGGAACACAGGTGCAGACAAAGGCAAGTGAGGTGCAGAAAGAGGGAAGAGGGGTGCAGAAAGAGGCAAGAGGGGTGCAGAAATTTGCAAGAGAGGTGCAGAAAGAAGCAAGAGTAGTGCAGAAAGAACGAACAGAGGAGCAGAAAGAGGCAAGAGGGGTGCAGAAAGAAGCAAGAGAAGTGCAGAAAGAAGCAAAAGAGGTGCAGAAAGAGGGAAGAGAACTGCAGAAAGAGGCAAGAGAGGTGCAGAAAGTGTGAGAAGTTGGCCTGGCATATGCTGTCCACTAATTATAGTGGGCACCTTGCACCAGTCCAAACAACCCCTTATTGGAGATAGGTTAAAGACAACCTTATTGAAAGCTATCCTAGTGGTAGCTATGGAGAGCAGCCTTCAGGCTAAGTCTTGAAGGAATGTAAAGCAGCTTGTTTTACCAATCTATAATCTCTTGAGTGATCAAATGAAAGAGCACCACACCAGGTATATATTCAAAATATATGTATTTATTGCTAAACACACCCCTCTAGTCTCTTTATGAGGCTAGAGTTCGAAGTACATAAGTTAGAAGTTATTTAAACACAGTAATAGCACAAATACACGTTTGGGCCCTAGGGGCGTACCAAACCATATACCAATAAAGTGGTATAAGAACCACGACTGAACTAGACACTAGGCCTAGAGCCTCTAGAAGTGCTTGGACCACAAGGAACCACCCAAGGTAGTGACACAGGGGACCCACGGGGGATGCGTGCACTGTAAATACACAACCGCGATACGCCGTTGACTTCTATGGAGAAAGTCGTGATCGGGAAATTAAAGAAAAGGGACACTTAAAGGAGGACTTGGAGCAAACCCTTTGAGAACTAGTACTTTGAAGAGTCTCTACCCACGGGAGCACTGGAGTACTCGTGTTACCTCACCCTGGGAAGCCGGGTGCATAGGTGTCTTTCGGGGTCGGGTTTCGTCGTCGATTTGAATGGCAATCTGCTGCAAAGTGCTGCTGGCGACCAAGTGGAAAGTGTCCGGGTGGATCCAAGAGTGGATCGGAGATCTGAAGAACCTGAAAGCAGAGGGGACAGAGTCTGGGTCACTAGCCAGTGACCAGGATGGCGATGAGCGGATGCCCACCGATGTTGAGTGCTTCAGGTGCGTTGACGGTCATGTTGACTCTTCAGCCACGAGGTCCAGGAGGCGTTGTCGGTGACCAGGAGCAGGATTCGGGCTGGAACACAATGTCTGTCGAGTGCTGAGGTGTCGGCGACCGGATTGGACGCAACAAGTCTTGGCAACAGCAAGTCTCGGTGAAGATGTAGATCGTCGATGGTGCAGACCAGCAAGGTCTGAGGAACTCACCCTGTGAAGGTAAGTGAGGGCAGGCCTGGAGCAACCAGGATGCTAAGTAAGAAAAAGATTGGCCTTCGTTAAGGGCTACTAGCCAATGGGCTAGCAACCGCGAAGGAGCCTCGAGACATCACATGTGGAACTAGCTCACAGGACACTCGTGGAGTGGAGGCCAGTGATCTTCGGTGCAGTTGGTGCTGGAGGCTAGGGCTGCTTGGAGCCTAAAGCCTGACTTTGTGAGAGACCCAGAAGAGGATGCACTTGCAAATGTGCTCGGTGTCCAGGGGTCATGGTCTCACGTCACCCACGAGAGCTATGGGCCTCATCTTTGCTGGGGACTCAGGGTAGCCTCGGGGAAGTCTGAGAATCTACCTCTGGTGATGCGATGACTTCGGCGTCCGACAGGAGCTTCAGAAAGGCGAACTGGACAGATGCTTGTTTGGTGCCTGCCAAGCAGGGGAGTCACTCCTTGACCCCAAGGGAGATTCTTCTGTCCTCTAATCTTGAGTAGAGCATCGAAGGTCCAGGATTCTGTTTCAGAGTTTCGTCCAGGGATAATCTAAAGTCCTAAGGACTGGGTTCCTATACTTATACTAAGTATAGGGGTTGGACTACTCTGTGGCCCCACCTATGGGTGGGTCAGGGCAGAGGGGTGGCTACACCCCTTTCCCTTTGTCCAGTTCACGCCAAAGCAGGGGCTGCAAGCCCCTGATCCGGTTTGAACTGGGGTATGCACTAGGGACACCAAATGTGCCCCCAGTGCAGGACTTCAAAGCACCCGAAAGTGCTCCCGCCCAGCCCCAATACACATTACCCTGTCTGGGGAGGTGGTCACACCTCCCTGGGACAGGAAACCTATTGTCCAGGCCTACCCTGCCGGAGTTTCGTCCAGCAGCAGGAGGCCAGACTCGTGTCTGTGGCAGCAGCATCCATTTTGTGATGCCAGGGCTTTAGAAAGAAGTTACCGGGCTAGCCAGAGTTAACATGTCTTTCCCTCTAGAAGGGTGGAATGCTACCCCCGCCGCCAGAATTGGCGGGGGTAGTATTCCAAGATGTTTGACACCAAACACGACATGTTTAGGTGCAGCCATTCCAAAGTTAGCATTTAACGCGAGGTTATAATGCGCTTAAGAGTATATGGTCAGGCTGCACTACAAACAGCATCAGAGAAGGGTCTCCGAACGCTGCAGAGGGGCCCTGCTCATGCAGGGGCACCCTCTCACATAGGAACCACGCACTCTGCCTTCAGGATTGATAAGGCCTGCCATAGGAGTGACTTATAGGTTTATATGTGTGTATGTATTTAGTGATATAGGTAACCTATATCACAGTAAGGGGTGCATGCACCACCTTACCCAGACTGCAGTAGCAGACCTGTGGTGTCAGTTTGGATGGCCTTCCAGGGGTGGCATAATACATGCTGCAGCCCCTGGTAGGCCTCTGAGGTACCTATGCCCTTGGTACATAGTATACCATATACTAGGGACTTATAAGGGCACTCCAGATTCCAATCAGTGATGTGCCTAAGGCACATGGAAACCATTTTAGAGAGGAAGCAGCTAGGCTGGGGTTCTGATTAGCAGGGCCCCAGCCAGACTAATGTCGAAAAACAGTGAAGCATCAGCAAAAAGTGGGGGTACCCATGTGAAGCAGATCCTACTCTCCTACACAACCCCCCCAAACGTAGGGACATTAAACTAACCTTGCCCAGTTAAGTCTTCATGTTCTAAGTGGAAGTACCTAGAGAGTCCATCTGCATTGGCATGGTTACTCCCAGGTCTATGTTCCACTGTAAAGTCCATCCCCTGTAGGAAAATGGACCACCTAAGCAGTTTGGGGTTTTCACCCTTCATTTGTTTTAGCCATAAGAGGGGCTTATGGTCTGTCTGAACCAGGAAGTGTGTACCAAACAAGTATGGCCTCAACTTCTTCAGAGCCCAGACCACAGCAAATGCCTCCCTCTCTATGGCTGACCAACGTTTCTCTCTAGGGGTCAGCCTTCTGCTAATGAAAGCTACTGGCTGATCCTGACCTTCTTCATTCAATTGTGACAGTACAGCCCCTACCCCCAATTCAGATGCATCAGTTTGAACAATGAACTTCTTGGAGTAATCAGGACTCTGTAGAATGGGAGCAGTGCACATGGCCTGCTTCAGGTCATCAAATGCCTTTTGACAGCTAACTGTCCACTGAACCTTTTTGGGCATTTTCTTAGAAGTTAAGTCATTCAGGGGTGTCACTATTGATCCATAGCCCTTGACAAATCTTCTATAGTACCCAGTCAGGCCTAAGAAGGCTCTCACCTGAGTCTGGGTAGTGGGAGCAGTCCAGTCCATGATAGTCTGGATCTTGCTCTGCAAAGGTTGAACCTGGCCTCCACCCACAAGGTGGCCCAGGTACACAACCTGACTCTGCCCTATCTGGCACTTAGTGGCCTTGATAGTCAGGCCTGCCTTTTGCAGGGCCTGTAAAACATTCCTGAGGTGGACCAGGTGATCCTCCCAGGTGGAGCTAAAGACAGCAATATCATCTAGATATGCTGCACTATAGGCTTCCAGACCTGTGAGAACTGTATTCACCAACCTCTGGAAAGTGGCAGGTGCATTCTTCAGACCAAAGGGCATCACCACAAATTGATAATGCCCACTAGGGGTTGAGAATGCTGTTTTGGGCTTTGCAGTATCAGCTAGTCTGATCTGCCAGTAGCCAGCTGTCAAGTCAAATGTGCTGAGATATTTGGCTGAGGCCAAAGTATCTATGAGCTCATCTGCCCTTGGTATTGGATGGGCATCAGTCCTAGTGACTGCATTGAGACCCCTGTAGTCCACACAACACCTCATCTCTCTTTTCCACCACTGGTGTGAGGTTTTGGTACAAGGACCACTGGACTAGCCCAAGGGCTATCTGAGGGTTCAATAACTCCCAACTCCAACATTTTCTGGACTTCAGTCCTGATACAGTCCCTGACATGGTCAGGTTGCCTATAAATCTTATTTTTAATAGGCAGACTGTCCCCAGTGTCCACTTCATGAGTGCACCAGGTGGTCTGACTGGGTGTCAGTGAAAACATGTGTCTAAACTGATTGAGCACCTGTCTACAATCAGTTTGCTGCTGGGTAGTGAGGCTGCCTGCCAAGGCTACACCATCAACTGACCCATCGTCAGGGTTCTGTGAGAGCAGGTCAGGGAGTGGGTCACTCTCTTCCTCCTGCCCTTCATCAGTAGCCATGAGCAAGCCCATGTCTGCCCTGTCCACATATGGTTTTAACCTGTTGACATGGAGAACCCTGTGGGGACTCCTGGGTGTTCCTAGGTCTACTAAGTAGGTAACCTCACCCTTCTGCTCAACAATAGTGTGGGGTCCACTCCATTTGTCTTGCAGAGCTGCTGGGGCCACTGGCTCCAACACCCACACCTTCTGTCCTGGCTGGTAAACAGTCAGAACAGCCTTTTGGCCATGCCAGGCCTTTTGAAGTTCCTGGCTAGCCTCAAGGTTTTTGGTTGCCTTTTTCATAAACTCAGCCATCCGGGAGCGGAGACCAAGTACATAGTCCACTATGTCTTGCTTTGGGGGCTTGAGAGGTAACTCCCATCCTTCCTTCACCAAGCACAGTGGACCCCTCACAGGGTGGCCAAACAGAAGTTCAAAAGGGCTGTAACCAACCCCCTTCTGAGGCACCTCCCTATATGCAAATAAAAGGCAGGGCAAGAGTATGTCCCATCTTCGCCTAAGCTTTTCTGGGAGCCCTTTAATCATGCCCTTCAAGGTTTTGTTGAATCTCTCAACTAAACCATTGCATTGTGGGTGATAGGGTGTGGTGAACTTATAAGTCACTCCACACTCCTTCCACATTGCTTTTAAGTACCCAGACATGAAGTTAGCACCCCTGTCTGATACTACCTCCTTAGGAAAGCCCACTCTTGAGAAAATTCCCAGGAGGGCCCTTGCCACCACAGGTGCTGTAGTGGTCCTGAGGGGAATAGCTTCTGGGTACCTGGTGGCATGATCCACTACCACCAGGATAAACCTGTGCCCAGATGCTGTTTGGGGATCCATGGGACCAACAATGTCAATCCCTACCCTTTCAAAGGGCACCCCCACCACAGGTAGTGGTATCAGGGGGCCTTTGTAGTGCCACCTGCCTTGCCACTGGCCTGGCAGGTTACACAGGAGCGACAAAACTCCTTGGTGTCTTCAGACATGTGGGGCCAGTGAAAGTGAGGGACAATTCTGTCCCAAGTCTTGTTCTGGCCCAGGTGACCTGCCAAGGGAATATCATGGGCTAGGGTCAATAGGAAGCCCCTGAACTTTAGAGGTATAACCAACCTCCTGGTGGCACCAGGTTTGGGGTCTCTACACTCTGAGTACAGGAGTCCATCATCCCAATACACTGTATGGGGACCACTAGCTTTCCCAGCAGCCTCAGCAGCAGCTTGCTGTCTGAGGGGTTCAAGGGAGGGGCAGCTCTGCTGCTCCTGGCTCAGATCTGCCCTAGAAGGTCCCCCTGTCCCCAAGAACTCAACCTGGTCAGGTTCAAGTTCCTCTGGGACAGTTCCTTCTTCAGGACTGAGATCATCCCCCTCAAGGGACTGATCTTCCTCCTGAGCCAAGGGGGAAGGCACTGCCTTAACCCTACTACTCCTCCTCTTGGAAGGCACTTGGTCCATTCTTCCAGAATCCAAGGCCTGTTCAGTGCTAGACATTTTGGCTTGTGACCTGGTCACAGCAAACACATCTGCAGGGATCCCCAGCATTTCTGCATGGGTCCTGAGCTCCACTTCTGCCCAAGCAGAAGTCTCTAAGTCATTGCCAAGCAAGCATTCGACTGGTAGGTTTGCACTTACCACAACCTTCTTAAGGCCAGTTACCCCTCCCCAGGAGAAGTTAACAACTGCCAGAGTATGGTCTGTTCTGACATTGCTAGCATTGGTCACTTGGTACATTTCACCAAGTATAACTTGCCCAGGATGCACAAGGTCTTGTGTCACCATTGTGACACTTGCCCCTGTGTCCCTAAATGCCAAAGCCTCTCGTCCATTGATTAAAGGCTGTTGTCTGTACTTGCCCAGATTACTGGGACTCACAGAGGAGGTCACATCCATGCCTCCATCACAGACTAACACAGCCTGAGTCAGTTCTCTGACTAGGTCAGAGCCCAACTCAGTACCCAGGGTGAACCCTACTAAACCCTTGGCTGGAGCACTCCCACCAACTGTAACTGTACTAGGGGGAACAGGTGCCTTAGGGGCATTGGTGGGTGCTGGACTTGAGTCTTTGGACTTGGTGCAATCACTGGTCCAGTGGGTCTTTTGCTTACAGACCTTGCACCATGGTTTTCTTTGGCCTTTCCCTTTGGTAGACTGTGAATCCCCACCTGAAGAAGATTTTTGGGGGCCTGATGAAGACTTTTGATCTTTACCCTTCTCCCCACCCTTTTCAGAGTTCTTAGCATCTTGCTTCTTAGTGTCCCCACCTTGGTTCTGTACTTTCTGCTTCACCCTGGTTCTGACCCATTTGTCTGCCTTCTTTCCCAATTCTTGGGGAGAGGTCAGATCAGAGTCTACCAGGTATTGATGCAACAGCTGATTTTGACAGTTATTAAGAATCTGCTCCCTCATTATCAGATTGTACAATCCTGAGAAGTCACACACCTTACTGCCCATCAACCAGCCTTCCAGAGCCTTGGCAGAACAATCCACATAGTCTACCCAGTCTTGAGTCTGTGCTTTTTGGGTATCTCTGAACTTCAACCTGTACTGTTCAGTGGTTAGGCCAAACCCATCAATAAGAGCACTCTTCAAGACCTTGTAATTATCAGCATCCTCCTCTCTAACAGTGAGGAGCTTATCTCTACCTTTGTCAGCAAAGGAGAGCCACAAGATTGCTGCCCACTGCTCCTGAGGGACCTTCTGTACTTTACAGGCCCTCTCTAGAGCAGTTATCCACTTGTGGATGTCATCCCCATTCTGATAGGGAGGGACAATCTTGCTCAGGTTCCTATGGTCATAGGACCTATCCCTATCTCTAGGGACATGGCTGCCACCATGGGACTCTAGTCCCAACTTTCTTTTCTCTCTAAAGAGATCTAGGGACTCCCTGTCTAAGGCTACTTGCTTCCTTCTGAGTTCAAGCTGAGCTTCCTCATATTGAATCAGCCTCTTTCTTCTCTCATGAGAGGATTCCCTCCTATGAGATGAGACAGAGCTCCCTATTGAGGTGCCAGAGTGGTTAGACTCCTGAGAAGGAGATCTAGACTTCCTGGGCACACTCATAATCCTTCCTGGGGGGACAAAGAGGGCATCATCCTGATCATCCTCTTCATCTTCCTCAGGAGGGATTGGGTTATCCAGGTCAGGGTCATTTTCACCCTCCTGGCCAGTTTCAGAGGGGGGGCTGGGGGTACTTCTACCCCTGGTCCCATCCTCATTTTCTGCCCCACCCTCTGCTCCTACCCCTTCAGTCCCCAAGGGCTTACTAAGGTCATAAGCTACCAACAACTCCTTAAGGTGTTGGGTGGTGGGACTTTGGCCTGTCTTTATTTTTCTCAAGTTACATAATGCTCTCAATTCCAAGAATGGGAGTGTATCATACTTGGAGGGTGGAAGCTCAGTGGCTTCCTGCAAGGATTCTTTAGATCCTACCCTTAAAGACATTACTAGTGTGGTGTGGTGTATGCACTACCTACTCTAGTGTGGCCTACTAAACTCTCTTGAGTTGTAGAAAGGGTTGTGCTATCCCTTAACACACAACTCTAAGTTCAGTAGAACTTACTGTATTCTAAGCTTAAATTATATGTACCTTAGGTACCTTTAGTGGTTTTCAGTTGATCAATTCAATTGAGATTATCTGGTAAAACAATAGCAAGCTGGAATCCCACACGCTGCACACCAATGTGAGAAGTTGGCCTGGCATATGCTGTCCACTAATTATAGTGGGCACCTTGCACCAGTCCAAACAACCCCTTATTGGAGATAGGTTAAAGACAACCTTATTGAAAGCTATCCTAGTGGTAGCTATGGAGAGCAGCCTTCAGGCTAAGTCTTGAAGGAATGTAAAGCAGCTTGTTTTACCAGTCTATAATCTCTTGAGTGATCAAATGAAAGAGCACCACACCAGGTATATATTCAAAATATATGTATTTATTGCTAAACACACCCCTCTAGTCTCTTTATGAGGCTAGAGTTCGAAGTACATAAGTTAGAAGTTATTTAAACACAGTAATAGCACAAATACACGTTTGGGCCCTAGGGGCGTACCAAACCATATACCAATAAAGTGGTATAAGAACCACGACTGAACTAGACACTAGGCCTAGAGCCTCTAGAAGTGCTTGGACCACAAGGAACCACCCAAGGTAGTGACACAGGGGACCCACGGGGACGCGTGCAGTGTAAATACACAACCGCGATACGCCGTTGACTTCTATGGAGAAAGTCGTGATCGGGAAATTAAAGAAAAGGGACACTTAAAGGAGGACTTGGAGCAAACCCTTTGAGATCTAGTACTTTGAAGAGTCTCTACCCACGGGAGCACCGGAGTACTCGTGTTACCTCACCCAGGGAAGCCGGGTGCATAGGTGTCTTTCGGGGTCGGGTTTCGTCGTCGATTTGAATGGCGATCTGCTGCAAAGTGCTGCTGGCGACCAAGTGGAAAGTGTCCGGGTGGATCCAAGAGTGGATCGGAGATCTGAAGAACCTGAAAGCAGAGGGGACAGAGTCTGGGTCACTAGCCAGTGACCAGGATGGCGATGGACAGATGCCCACCGATGTCGAGTGCTTCAGGTGCATTGACGGTTGTCTTGACTCTTCAGCCACGAGGTCCAGGAGGCGTTGTCGGCAACCAGGAGCAGGATTCGGGCTGGTACACGATGTCTGTCGAGTGCTGAGGTGTCGGCGACCGGATTGGACCCAACAAGCCTTGGCAACGGCAAGTCTCGATGAAGATGTAGATCGTCGATGGTGCAGACCAGCAAGGTCTGGGGAACTCACCCAGCAAGGGTAAGTGAGGGCAGGCCTGGAGCAACCAGGATGCCAAGTAAGAAAAAGATTGGCCTTCGTTAAGGGCTACTAGCCAATGGGCTAGCGACCGCGAAGGAGCCTCGAGACGTCGCACGTGGATCTGGCTCACAGGACACTCGTGGAGTGGAGGCCAGTGATCTTCGGTGCAGTTGGTGCTGGAGGCTAGGGCTACGCAGAGCCCAAAGCATGACTTTGTGAGAGACCCAGAAGAGGATGCACTTGCAAATGTGCTTGGTGTCCAGGGGTCACGGTCTCACGTCACCCACGATAGCTACGGGCCTCAGCTTTGCTGGGGACTTAGGGTAGCCTTGGGGAAGTCAGAGAATCCACCTCTGGTGATGCGATGACTTCGGCGTCCAACGGGAGTTTCAGAAATGCGAACCGGACAGATGCTTCTTTGGTGCCTGCCAAGCAGGGGAGTCACTCCTTGACCCCAAGGGAGATTCTTCTGTCCTCTAATCTTGAGTAGAGCGTCGAAGGTCCAGGATTCTGTTTCAGAGTTTCGTCCAGGGATAATCTAAAGTCCTAAGGACTGGGTTCCTATACTTATACTAAGTATAGGGGTTGGACTACTCTGTGGCCCCACCTATGGGTGGGTCAGGGCAGAGGGGTGGCTACACCCCTTTCCCTTTGTCCAGTTCGCGCCAAAGCAGGGGCTGCAAGCCCCTGATCCGGTTTGAACTGGGGTATGCACAGGGACACCAAATGTGCCCCCAGTGCAGGACTTCAAAGCACCCGAAAGTGCTCCCGCCCAGCCCCAATACACATTACCCTGTCTGGGGAGGTGGTCACACCTCCCTGGGACAGGAAACCTATTGTCCAGGCCTCCCCTGCCGGAGTTTCGTCCAGCAGCAGGAGGCCAGACTCGTGTCTGTGGCAGCAGCATCCATTTTGTGATGCCAGGGCTTTAGAAAGAAGTTACCGGGCTAGCCAGAGTTAACATGTCTTTCCCTCTAGAAGGGTGGAATGCTACCCCCGCCGCCAGAATTGGCGGGGGGTAGTATTCCAAGATGTTTGACACCAAACACGACATGTTTAGGTGCAGCCATTCCAAAGTTAGCATTTAACGCGAGGTTATAATGCGCTTAAGAGTATATGGTCAGGCTGCACTACAAACAGCATCAGAGAAGGGTCTCCGAATGCTGCAGAGGGGCCCTGCTCATGCAGGGGCACCCTCTCACATAGGAACCATGCACTCTGCCTTTAGGATTGATAAGGCCTGCCTTAGGAGTGACTTATAGGTTTATATGTGTGTATGTATTTAGTGATATAGGTAACCTATATCACAGTAAGGGGTGCATGCACCACCTTACCCAGGCTGCAGTAGCAGACCTGTGGTGTCAGTTTGGATGGCCTTCCAGGGGTGGCATAATACATGCTGCAGCCCCTGGTAGGCCTCTGAGGTACCTATGCCCTTGGTACATAGTATACCATATACTAGGGACTTATAAGGGCACTCCAGATTCCAATCAGTGATGTGCCTAAGGCACATGGAAACCATTTTAGAGAGGAAGCAGCTAGGCTGGGGTTCTGATTAGCAGGGCCCCAGCCAGACTAATGTCGAAAAACAGTGAAGCATCAGCAAAAAGTGGGGGTACCCATGTGAAGCAGATCCTACTCTCCTACAGAAAGAAGCAAGAGAGGTGCAGAAAAAGGTAAGAAGGGAGCGGAAAGAGGCAAAAGGTGTACAGAAAGAGGCAAGAGAGGTGCAGAAAGAGGGAAGATGGGACAAGTGCGGAAAGAGGCAGCAGAGGTGCAGAAAGAAGCAAGAGAAGTGCAGAAAGAAGCAAGAGAAGTGCAGAAAGAGGCAAAAGATGTACAGAAAGAGGTAAGAGGGGTGCAGATAGAGGCAAGAAGGGTGCATAAAGAAGGAAGAGGTACAGAAAGAAGCAAGAGAAGTACAGAAAGAAGCAATGGGGTGCAGAAACAGGCTAGAGGGGTGCAGAAAGAGGCAAGAGAAGTGCAGAAAGAAGACACAGAGGTGCAGAAACAGGCAAAAGAGGTGCAGAAAGAGGGAACAGGGTGCAGACAGAGGCAAGAGAGTTGCAGAAAGAGGGAAGAGGGGTGTAGAAAGAGGCATGAGGGGTTCAGAAATTTGCAAGAGAGGTGCAGAAAGAAGCAAGAGCAGTGTAGAAAGAACCAACAGAGGTGCAGAAAGAGGTACGAGGGGTGCAGAAGGAGGCAAGAAAGAAACAAAAGAGGTACACAAAGAGGCAAGAGGGTTGCAGAAAGAGGCAAGAGAGGTGAAGGAAAGGGCAAGTGAGGTACACAAAGAGGGAAGAAGGATGTAGAAAGAGGCAAGAGGGATGCAGAAAGAAGCATGAGAGGTGCAGAAAGAAGCAAGTGAAGTGCAGAAAGAGGCAAGAGGGGTGCAGAAAGATGGAACAGGGGTGCAGAAAGAGGCAAGAGAGGTGCAGAAAGAGGGAAGAAGGGTGCAGAAAGAGACAAGAGGGCTGTAGAAAGAAGCAAGTGAGGTGCAGAAAGAGGCAACAGATGTGCAGAAAAAGGCAAGAGAGGTGCAGAAACAAGCAAGAGAAGTTCATAAAGAGGCCAGAGAAGCAACAGACATGCAGAAAGAGGCAAGTGAGGTGCAGAAATAGGCAAGAGAGGTGCATTAAGAGGCAAGGGATGTGCTTAAAGAGGCAAGGGAGGTACAGAAAGAAGCAGCAGAAATGCAGAAAGGTGCAGATAGAAGCAATAGAGGTGCAGGAAAAGGTAAGAAGTGAGCAGAAAGAGGCAAGAGTGGTACAGAATGAGGCTAGATGGGTGCAGAAAGAGGCAAGAGAAGTGCAGAAAGAAGCAACAGAGGTGCAGAAGGAGGCAAGAGAACTGCAGAAAGAGGGAACAGGATACAGACAGAGGCAAGAGAGGTGCAGAAAGAAGGAAGAGGGGTGCAGAAAGAGGCAACAGGGGTTCAGAAATTTGCAAGAGAGGTGCAAAAAGAAGCAAGAGCAGTGCAGAAATAACCAACAGAGGTGCAGAAAGAGGCAAGAGGGGTGCAGAAAGAGGCAAGAGAAGTGAAGAAAGAAGCCAATGAGGTGCACAAAGAGGCAAGAGGGTCGCAGAAAGAGGCAAGAGAGGTACAGAAATAGGCAAGTGGGGTACACAAAGAGGGAAAAAGGGTACATAAAGAGGCAAGAGGGGTGCAGAAAGATGCATGAGAGGTGCAGAACGAAGCAAGTGAAGTGCAGAAAGAAGCAACAGAGATGCAGAAAGAGGCAAGAGGGGTGCAAAAAAAGGCAAGAGAGGTACAGAAACAGGCAGGAGATGTGCAGAAAGATGGAACAGGGGTGCAAAAAGAGGCAAGAGAGGTGCAGAAAGAGGGAAGAAGGGTGCAGAAAGTGGCAAGCGGGGTGCAAAAAGAAGCAGTTGAGGTGCAGAAAGAGGCAAGAGAGGTGCAGAAACAGGCAAGAGAGGTGCAGAAACAGGCAAGAGAAGTGCAGAAAGAAGCAAGAGAAGTGCTGAAAGAAGCACAGACATGTGTAAAGAAGCAAGAGAAGTGATGAAAGAGACAAGAGGGTTGCAGAAGGAAACAAGAGAGGTGCAGAAAAAAGCAAGAGAAGTGCAGAAAGAGGCAAGTGAGGTGCAGAAAAAGGCAAGAGAGGTGCATTAAGAGGCAAGGGATGTGCATAAAGAGGCAAGGGAGGTACAGAAACAGGTAAGAGGGATGCAGAAAGAAGCAACAGAAATGCAGAAAGAGGCAATTTAGCAATAAGTAACAGGTTACCATTCTATGTTTGCAAAGGGCCTTCTACCATGCTGTAACACGCTGCATTTTTAGTAACGTTTGAGCCGTTTGAGTTTATAGTGTAGCTTCTATGGAAACGAGGATGACAAAACCTGAGGTTACCACTCCACAATACAGACTACCATACCACCTAATTACTCTCCATATCACATAATCCCACCCTATATAATTCCTATATACTAAATACCACATACTTTCTATCCACATAATTTCACTGTACAACATACCACATAATTTCACTACACACAACGTATATCCACTCCACTCCAAAAAACATTAGTAAAAACGTTTACATTTACAACACCAATAGTTCTAACTCTTGCAAATCCGAGACCTATTACAACTAGTAGTCGTGTTTGCAGAGTGGTGGAGAAAGGGGGCTGGGCCTCTGACCAGCGCTCAGGATTTCCGCTGCGAAGGACTTACAGGAGGTACCAGGAGGGTGGTGAAAGGGGGGGCGTGGCCTCCAAAGACCTCTTAGCAATCCCACTGTTTGGCACTTACTGGAGGTAACAGGAGGGGTTGTTGGCCCCCAAGGACATCCCGGGGGGCCAACTACCCCTCCTATTACCTCCAGTAAGTCCCACACAGCAGGATTGCTAAGTTCTCATAGCACGCCACGCACCCTTTTCCCACCACTCTGAAAACGCGCTCCCTGGCGCACCCTTGGATGGGGATTGAAGTCCCCTTCGCTGCAGGGGGTCCTTAGGGGCCAACTAGCCTACTTGTTACCTCCAGTAAGCCCCACACAGTGGGACTGCTGAGAGGTGGACACACCACGCCCCATTTCTCCACCACTCTGAAAGCATACATTCTGGTGCACTCTTGTTTGGGGGATGAAGTCTCCTTGCCTCCTGAGGATCCCTGGTGGCCAACCAGCTCTCCTGTTACCTCTAGTAAGCCCCACACAGCTGGATTACTGAGAGTGGACAGAGGCCACACACCCTTTTTACACTACTCTGCAAACACACCTCCTAGCCCACTGCTGCTTGGGGGATGAAGTCCACCACAGTCCTGAGTTCCTCAGGACACAAAGGGACCTCATCGCCCCACCACCAGTGTGCCAAGAGGCGCATTTGCAAAGTATTGTAAAAAAGGGCGTGGCCTCGGACCACCTCTCAGCAATCCCACTGTGTGGGGCATACTGGATCACCTGGCGGGCTAGTTGGCTCCCAGGGACCCTCAGTAGCAATGGGGACTTCATCCCCCAACCCAGTGCGCACCAGGAGGCATGTTTGCAGAGTGGAGCATGGAGGGGGCAGGGCCTCCATTGAATTGCTGGTTTCTTTTTTTAAATTTTCTTTTAGGAAGGGGGGCTGTGTGGCCCCCCTCCCCTTGACACTTTTGTGCCCCGGGGACCCCATCCCCAGGGGCCTGAGCCTTTAAAAAAATAAAAATTGAATAGGGAGGGGGATGTGAGGCCCCCCTCCCGAGGCCGATTATGGCCCCAGGCACCCCATCCCCCAGGACTAGGCCTTTCTTTCTTTTTTTTTTAAAGGGGCAGGAGCCCCCTCCACCCCTTATTAATTAAAAAAAAAGCCCCGTGGAGGTGGCGGTCCCCGGGGCTGCGGGAGGGTGCGAGGCCACCTGCATTTAAATATTGAAGCCCTGGGGAGGTAGTGGTCCCCGGGGCTGCGTGGGGGTGGGCAGTAGCCCCCCCCACGCATTTTATTTAAAAGAAAGTCCCGGGGAGGTGGCGGTCCCCGGGGATGTGGGGGCCCTGAGGGCCCCCGAGGGCCCCCACACCATATTTTGACATTGCCCCCAGGACCTGGCCCACCCGGGGGCTTAATTAAACAAATTGCGGGAGACCGCGCTTCGTTTTTAAAAAAATGTTGGCGGGATTCGCGGACCATATGCGAATCCTGCCGAAAATATAAATAAAATTGGTTTTTTGGCCCTCGGGGGTCCCTGTGGGATGCTCTGAGAAGGCCTAGGGGGTCAGGGTGTTTCTACCCTGCCCCCTTTTCTTGATATTAATACTTTTTTTAACCTTTTTTCTTGTGACTCAGTTCAACCGAGTCATGAGCTTCATTTACATTTGGCCCCTGGGTGGGCCAGGTCCCAGGGTGAATAACAAATGAAGATGTGGGGGCCCGCACAGGCCTCCTCAGCCCTGGGGACCAACTTCTCCCTGGGGCTAATACTTTGAAGTGTTTGGGGCCATGCGGCCCCCCTCCAGCCCCAGAGACTGCCACCTCCCTGGGGCTATATTTCATTGTAATGCGTGGAGGGACTCTGGCTCCCCCATGCAATCCTGGAGTCTGCCACCTCGCCGGGGCTAATTTTTTTAAATACGTTGTGGGCACATGGCCCCTCTGCAGCCCTGGGGACCGCCACCTCCCCAGAGCTATTGTGAAATAAGATGCGTGGGGGTGCTCCAGCCCCTGCAGGCAGCCCCGAGGACTGCCACCTCCCTGGGTCTACTAAACAAAAATGCAGGGGGGCCACGCACCCCCCGCTGCCCCAGGGACCAACACCTTCCTGGGGCTATTTTAAAAATGGTAGGGGAGGCTACTCCTGGAGCTTTAAATGGCCCTGGGGACCGCCATCCCCCAGGGCTGGCTACAGCAATGTCCATGGGTGACCACCCCCGGGACATTGCAGTTTGCTATCAGATGGCGGGAGCACTGCCCCCACATCCCATAGCAAACAAGTGCTCCGGTTTGAACAAGCGAGACAATTTTGCTCTTGCTAGTTCAAAGTGGAGCACTTTGCTTTTTACACCCAGGGAG
Organism: Calotriton arnoldi; assembly: GCA_963921515.1. Classification (NCBI taxonomy): domain Eukaryota; kingdom Metazoa; phylum Chordata; class Amphibia; order Caudata; family Salamandridae; genus Calotriton; species Calotriton arnoldi. The sequence goes on along the minus strand of CAWUFW010010865.1, from coordinate 389,908 downwards.
CTGCGTCTTAGCAGGTCCCTGGGAGTAAAAAGCAATGCCAATGCCGGCTCCCGCAGAAGGCGGAAGCTGGCCAGGACAGCGGGGTCTTCAGGCACCCCCGTGGTCCCCGAGGAGATGACCATGCCCCAGGGATGGGGTCCCCGGGGCCCAAAATGGCCCAAGAGGCCTTTTTTTCCTTTAACAAAAAGATATGGCTGGGCCCCGGAGGATGGGGTCCCCGTGGCTGAAATTGGCCTGGGGAAGGGGTGTTGTATGGCCCACCTCCCTTAAAAGAAAACAAAAAAAAGAAATGGCCAGGCCTGGAGGATGTGGTCCCTGGGGACGAAATTGGGCTGCTTGGGCCCCCTCCCTTTTAAAAATAAAAATAGAAACAAAGGCCTAGCCCCAGGGGATGGGGTCCCTGGGGCCAAAATAGGCCTTGTGAGGGGGGCCACAAAAAAAAAACGAAGCTGGCAACTCCCTAGAGGCCCCACCCCCTTTCTCCACTACTCTGCAAAACCACCCCCTGGCGCGCTCTTGTGGGATGAAGTCCCCTTCACTGCTGGGGGTACTTAGGGGCCAACTAGCCCACCTGTCACCTCCAGTAAGCCCCACACACTGGGATTGCTGAGAGGTGGTTAGAGGCCATGCCCCTTTTTCCACCACTCTGCAAACTTGCTTCTCAGCGCACTGCTGGTGGGGCGATGAGGTCCCCTTGCATCCTGAGGGCCTCAGGACTGAAGTGGATTTCATCCCTCAAGCAGCAGTGCACCAGGAAGCGCGTTTGCAGAGTGGTGGAGAAAGGGGGCATGGCCTGTGACCACCTCTCAGCAATCCAGCTGTGTGGGGCTTACTGGAGATAACTGGAGGGCTTGTTGGCCCCAGGGACCCTCAGGAGGCAAGGGGACTTCATCTCCCAAATAGTAGTGCACCAGGATGCGCATTTGCAGAGTTGTGGAGAAAGGGGCGTGGCCTGCGACCACCTCTCAGCAATCCCACTGTGTCAGGGCTTACTAGAGGTAACACTTGGCCTTTTTGGCCCCTAAGGACCCTCACCAGGAAATGGGACTTAATCCCCCAACCAAGAGTGCGCCAGGAGGCACGTTTGGAGAGTGGTGGAGAAAGAGGGAGTGGCCTTCTATCAGAACTCAGCAATCCTGCTGTATGGGACTTACTGGAGGTAATAGGAGGGGTAGTTGGCCACCAAGGACGTCCTTGGGGCAACTACCCCATCTGTTACCTCCAGTAAGTCCCACACAGCAGGATTGCTGAGTAGTTGTCAGCGGCCACAGCCCCTTCCTCCACCGCTCTACAAATGTGCCTCCTGGCGCATTACTAGTTGGGGGCTAATGTACCCTTGGCTCCAGAGAGACCTTGGGACCAAGAAGCCCTTCTACTCAGTGGAATTCCTGAGAGCTGGTTGGAGGCCCAGCCCCCTTTCTCCACCACTCTGCAAACGTAACTGCTAGTTAAAAAACCTTAGAAATTCACTAAAACAACCAAAGATTGCAGTGACATTATAGTTAGAAAATAGAATTTAAAAAACCTTAGAAATTCACAAAAAAAAGCCAAAGGTTACCAGGACATTTTAGTTAGGCTGACATTTCACTGATACTAAACCAGAGAAATTCAGCTGTTATAGTTACCTGAGTTAATTATAACTTGCGCCCCGCAATGCACTGCTCATCACCTCACATATTACATCACTCATGACATGGTCAGTGACATAACTGATGACATCATCTAGTGAGTGTGAGTGCTTACTAAAAGTTTTGAGTGTTAACGATATATACTAAGATACTACAAAACTTAAATAAGTATAGTTTCTGTACTACTAAAGAGCTAAAGAGAAATACTATTTGTAACACATATTAAGTGAGTGGCTGTATGACTGTGTGTATCCCTGTGTGAGTAGGTGTTTGAGTGGTTCTATGGGTGTATGAGTGGGTCAATAAGTGAATGAGTGGCTGTGTGAGTGGATGTATGGGTAAGTGAGTGACTATATGTGGATATGTGGGTGAGTGAGTGGGGCTGTCAGTAGTGTATGGGTAAGTGTGTATTTGAGAGGCTTTATAAGTGAGTGATGTGGTGTGTAAGTGGCTGTAAGGGTGAGTGAGTGAGTGGGTAGTTAAGTGGTGTATTGGGGAGTATGTGGGTGTGTGAGTGACTGTATTGGTGAGTGTTTGCTTTAGTCAGTGACTGTATAGGTGAGTGAGTACATGTATTAGTATATTGATGAATATCTGTATGGGTGAGTGAGTAGGTGTGTCAGTAGCTATATGGCTGACTGACTCAGAGTATGAGTGGTGGTATGGGTATATGAGTGGGTGGGTGTATGTCTGTATGGCTGGATGTATGAATGGCTGTATTAGTGAGTGAGTGGATGCATGGGTGGCTGTTTGAGTGAGTTAGTGGTATTGTGAGTGGCTGTATGAGTGAGTAAATGTGTGAGTGGGTCTATGAATCAGTGAGTGGGTTTGTGAGTACTTGAATGAATCTGTGAATGGGTTTCTGAGTGGTTGTGTGTGAGTGGGTATATGTGACGTTGGATAGGGGTGTGAATGGGTGTGTGAGTGGTTTTGTGGATAATGTCATCAGTGATGTCATTTGAGATGTCATCAGAGATGTCACTGACCATGGCATGAGTGATGTAATATGTGAGGTCATAAGCAGTGCATTGCAGGGGGGAGGTTATAGTTAGGTCAGGAAATTATAACTGCTGGATTTTACTGGTTTTATATGAGTGAAATGTGAGCCTAAATATAATGTCCCTGAACCCTTGTTTTTTTCAGTGTATATATATATATTTATAATATGTGAGTATAATATGTGTACATATATCTTGGGGCTAGGCTTGTAGCTGAGTCCCATAAAAAGAGTAAAAAATAAAGAAAAGAGGGAAGGGTAGGAATAACTTGACCTCCCAGACATGGCTTCTTTTCCAATTAATGTGGGTGAGGCCTGTATGGCCTCCCTCGCTGCCCTGGGACCACCACCTCCCTGGGGCTTCTTAAATTTTAGTAAGGGGGATCCTCTAGGATTGCCACCCCCACAGGGCATTTCTTAAAAGACTGCAGGGGGTCCACGCGGACTCCCACCCCCCCTGGGGGTACCACTTCCCCGGGACTTTAATTTAGAAAAAAAGAGGGGTGACGCACGGACTGCCTCATAGCCCCAGGGATCACCACCTCTCTGTGGCACATGACAAAAAAGGGGGGGCACCAGCCCCCATCCTGGAGCCAATAATGGCCCTGGGGACACCCACCCCCTAGGGCCGTCTTCTGCATTGTCTTGGGGTGCCCACACCCAGGACATTGCAGTTTGCTATGGCTTGGCAGGAGCTTTACCGCTCCCGCCAAGCCATGGCAAACACTGCTAAAAAATTGCTCTTGCTTGCTAAAATCAGAGCAGAGTTGCTTTTGGACAGAGGGAGCTGTAAGTTCAGCATCTCCTCTGTCCAAAAGCAATGCCAGCTCCCGCAGGACACGGGGAGCCGGCAGGGACCGTGGGGGCCTTCAGACTCCCCTGTGGTCCCAATGGTGAGTGGGTGCCCTGGAGGCACCTACTTTAAATGGCCAGGCCTCGGAGATGGGGTCACCGGGCTGAAATCAGCCCGGGAGGGGAGCCACACACAAACATTTATTAAAAAGACCAGGCCACAGGGGTTGGAGTCCCTGGGGACGGAATCAGCTGGGGAGGGGTGCAGTGCAGCCTCCCTCCCCTGTTTTGTAAAATAAATAAGGAAGTGGCCAGGCCCCAGGGGTTGGGGTCTCCGGGGCTGAAATCGGCCCAGGGAATGGGGCCCAAGCAGCCCCCATCCCATCATAAAGCAAAAAATTAATAAACAGACCAGCAAGGTGCCGGAGGCCCTCCCCTTTTCTGCACCACTCTGCAAGTGCACCCCCTGGTGCGCTGCTGGTTGGGGGATGAAGTCCCCTTGGTTCCAGAGGGTCCTTGGGGTCCAACAAGCCCTCCTGTTACTTCCAGTAAGTCCCGCACAGCAGTATTGCTGAGAGGTCTTTGGAGGCCACGCCCCCTTTCTCCATCACTCTACAAATGCGCCACCTGGTGCACTACTTGTTGGGGATGACGTCCCCTTTCTCCTGAGAGTCCTTGGGGCCAGAAACTCAGTCTCTTACCTTTAGTAAGTCCCACAAAGCGGGATTGCTGAGATGTGGTCAGAGGCCACACCCCCTTTTCCCACCATTCTGCAAATGCACCTTCTGGTGCACTACTAGTTGGGGGATGAATTCCCCTTGAATGCTAAGGGTGCTTGGGGGCCAACAAGCCTTCCTGTTACCTCCAGTAAGTTCCAAACTGTGGGATTGCTGAGAGTACTTCTGAGGCCACGCCCCCGTTTTCCACCACTCTGCAAATGCTCCTCCAGGTGCACTGCTGGCTGGGGAATGAAGTCCCCTTGGCTCCAGAGGGTCCTTGAGGGCCAACTGGCTCTCCTGTTACCTCCAGTAAGTCCCACACTGTGGGATTGCTGAGAGGTCTTCGGAGGGCATGCCCCCTTTCTCCACCACTCTGCAAACACGCCTCCTAGTGCACTGCTGGTTGGGGGATGAAGTCCCTTGGCTGCTGAGGGTCCTTGTGGGCCAACTAGCCCTCATGTTATCTCCAGTAACTCCCACACAGCTGGATTGCAGAGAGGTTGTCGGAGACCATTCCTCTTTTTTCACCACTCTACAAACGCACCTCCTGGCACAGTGCTAGTTGGGGGATGAAGTTCCTTCGGATGCTGAGGGTCCTTGGGGGCCATGAACCCCTTCTGTCACCTCCAGTAGGTCCCAGACAGCGGGATTGCTGAGAGCTGGTCGGAGGCCCCGCCCCCTTTCTCCACCACACTGCAAACGCGATTAGTTAAAAGACCATAGAAATTCACTGAAAAAACATAGGTTACAGGGACGTTATTGTTCGGAAATAGAATTTAAAAAACCTTAGAAATTCATTGAAAAAATCAAAGGTTACAGGGACATTATGGTTATGATTTAGCAGTTATAGTTAGCTGTCATGTCATGAGTGATGTAATATGTGAGTTCATAAGCAGTGCATTGTGGGGGCACAAGTTATAGTTAGCTCAGCTAACTATAACTGCTGAATTTCTCTGGTTTTATATGAGTGAAACCTTAGCCTAACTATAACGTCTCTGTAACCTTTTTTTCAGTAAATTTCTAAGTTTTTTTTAATTCCACTTCCTAACTATAACCTACCTGTAACCTTTATTTTTTTCAGTGAATGACACTAAGGCTGAAGTGGGAGATATGCACCCATCCACACACAATTTCATGTATACATACATACATATATGTGTATATATGTATGTATGCATGTATGTATGTATGTATGTGTGTGTGTGGGTGGGTGCATATGTCCCACTTCAGCCTTAGTGTCATTCACTGGAACAAAACAGTAAATATGTATGTATGTATTCATGTGTGCATGTGTGGGTGGGTGCATATGTCCCTCTTCAGCCTTAGTGTCTTTCATTTACATGGTGCTTTCATCCATGGGCTGCATGCTTCAATTCACATCAGTCATTGGCTCGCTTGCCCTGTGAATGATCCCATTTTCTGATCACATGTTCATATCACCTGAAAATAAATGTTGTTCACTGTCAAGGCTGGTTGGCCAGTGCTTTCCTTTTCAATATTCTCCTTTATAGTTACTCTTTAATTTATTTACTTCTCCACTTTGTATTTCAATTTTACTCACAGTGATACTACAGCCGTCCATTGGCTGCTATTGGGTTGGTTGTTTGACAGTCATTTAATCCCCAATGCACTTCTTCTAAGGTGGCCACTTCCTCTAACCCAGGCAGCCATTATCAAATGTTCTTTTTCCACGATGTATCCTAGTTTACCATTCAAAGATGGACAATATGTTTCCTCAAAATCTAGCAGCCACGCTGGAACATTAAAACCATTAAAACAATGATAGACTGTCTATAATATCTCTGCAAGACAGATACCCTCAGCTATTTTTAGTTTCATTATTTAAAGCATATACCCGCTGTGTTTAGACAGCAGCCTGTTGTCCTTTTTCTATTTATATTCTTTTAATTTATCTTACAATGAGTTTGTCCGTGTTTTATTGTGGCTCTGTCTGAAGTTGAATGCAAGAATGAGTTAGTGAATGGACGAATGGATGCATGAGTGTAAAGTGAGTTACAGAGTTGATCTATAATGACGTTTTTTGAGCGCTTCATAAACCAGACCTATTGTTATTGCCAGAGTTTGTTAATATTTTCTCTTTTTCTGATGATTTTCTCATTGTTGTGAGTAGAGATTCTTGTAAATGAAAACTGAAAGAACGTGTGTCCGAGCGAACTGGCAAATATTATACTGTTACAAAAATAAAATAGGAATTAAGGTACATATGGTATAGTGTGACATCTGTAAGCTCGAAGCAGATGCTCCAGATAATGTTACCAGTTATGTCATTGTTTAAGTCATAATGCTGTATGTGATGTCGTTAGATAAATAATTGAACAGTGCATTGGTGATTTAGATTTAGATAATCACTTTAAAGTTTTTTAAAGTTCCTTTAAGGTGTGCATAATAGACACGTTCGCCTTTACAATTATTTGTTTCATTCTGTTTTGAAGGGTTAGTACTAAAATAGCAAAGATTCCCTAAAGGCATGAATTCCTTCATTTACCTCAACTAAGAATTTTTTGTGCATAGTGAAAAAGAAAATGTTTGTGTGTACACTCATATAAAATTATTTATTGGAAGTAATCTGAATAAGGGCTCGGCATTACAATATTACAGCTCAGATCCTATTTAAATTTTCTACTAAATTCTTCTCCTCTGTAGATGTTATACAAAAAGAGATTTTCGCACAAATTGTTATAATTCGAAGTACGCCCAGTTCATCGGAAAAATACACGAATGAAGGAGAACATTTAGAAGGAAAGGAAAATGAGAAGAGAGGTAATAAAGTGGTACATATTAGAAGAGGGCCTACTGCTTCAGAACTTCAAGACTTCGGAAAAGCAAGTAACGAAGAACAAAATGGGCCAACTCCTAGGGCAACAAATCATGGCTTAAAAGTGAATGTGGAGAAAATAGATGGTAGTAATCATGACAGTACAAAACAAAGCCAACGTAAGCAAATTGGAAAAAAACATAACGGTAAGTTTTTTACGCGCTATGTTGTGTTATACTGTATTAGCACTGTTCATGATTGCTTTACATACCACATCAAGGAAAATTCTGTGTAAGGTTTAAGATATGAATGTTCAAACTTCATGTCTACATCTAAAATATTGACATCAACTTTGCCATTTCTTTGTTTTTTTACAAGATCAAATAATCAACAACTTCTATATACACTGAAGTTCCAATCATAACTATTTAAAAGAGGTAAAGGTCAAATTCAGAAGTACTACCCAGCAAATGACTTTCCTGAGTGTGGCTGATTTGATACTTAAATCCCAGTAACACAAGATGTTCTGAAATGACAAAATAATGTCTGGGACTTGTTCTTGTCAGGTACTCATGCTGGAAGTTCAATATCTTTATGCTGTAAATAAGGGGCGTGGCAGCTAGGCCAAGATGGCAGATGGAATTTAAGGTAGCTCCGACGGGAGACCCATGATCCGCATCACCTCCCCGCCATCCACGCCTGGGTGCCCAAATTTGACGGTCTCCTGGGGTGTATTGGCTGGCGGGGCACTGCAGATACCCTTTTTGCAGCCTCCCCAGATCCAGGGAAGCCGCTAGAGGGGAGCTTTCTTCAGCCTGTGCAGCCTAGTCCCACACGGCAGGCCTGACCAGCACATAGATCAGGGGGTAGAATGCATCTGCCGTGCAGTCTGGATGATACTGACTGAGACATGAAGGCTGTGATGTGGATAGCGGCTCCTTCCCTGGGCCCCCATCTGCTTCCTGCGCACTTGGTGCCTGAAAACACGCACTGGGCCAGGCGGCCATGGAAGGCCTCCTCTGGCGACTGGCACGCTTATAACATTTCTGGATACCCGCAGTGAGTGCAATTGTGCGGGGTGTAAGTCAGCAATTCCCCCTAACCCCACCACCCCCCACCCCCTCGCTGCCGCTCTGCATTACTCTGCTGGGACCCTTGCTTCTCCCCCCCTCTGGCCATTGTATTTGACACATGGAAAAGCGCGGCAACCAGGACCCCAGTAGCATGGGAGTGGGACCTCAGGGTCAGCCCTGCGACCTTTCTCAGCCATACTGATGCACGACCTCTACCATTTCCACCTCTGTGCCGCACTGTACAGACTGCACAATATTGGGGAAACACTGGGTAGGTCATCTGGCCTCAATGGGCCTGGTGTGATACATGGATTGGAGCACGAGGCCCTAATAGTGGGGAGCCCGCTAGCCGCAAGAGTACAGGGGTGAGACTTTTGGCCCAGAGGCTGCCATTTGAAGGGACCCTATCGGGACTGCACCTGCCCCCCTTTTAATGCGGTGGATTTCGGCGTGAGGCGGGTCCTGCACCGTTACTGTCTTAATTGACCCACAGCTGGGTGATATCCCCAACCTGGTAGTGGGCTACATACACTCTGTGTGCAGATACTTTGCAGGATCTCTGGGGGAGAGGCCTGCAGGAACTGTCTGGACCCAGAGGGTCGGCGCAAGTCTCCCCCAAACTCACCAGTACTCTTAGACTCTGAGGGACTGCTCGTGCCACCCAATTGAACTGTGCAAAGGTGATTAGGTGCCTGGTGAGTCCACTAAATGGATTTGCTTCTGCTGGGGCATCAATAGTGTGGAGGATCGCATTTCTGAGTCCCCGCTAACCCAGGCGTGGAGCATAGCCATGGGGAGTAGAGGTGAAATTGGTCCACAGCAACAGAGTGCTCAGCCTGGTGAATTAGTAAAGGTGTCTGGTGGGGGTCCGCCACTGATCGGGTCATGGACGGAAATGCGAATGGATCTCAAACTTGACAAAACGTCATTGCAATTGAAGACTTGAGGCAGGGCTTACGCACTAAAGTGGATGCTGTGGTGATGAGCTGGGGCTTCACGAAGATCCACACAAACTGACAGAACGGGTTGCTCATACTGAACATGAGATCACAGAAATCTACCCGTCCATGAAGGAATTTGAGAGTACGTCCCCTCTCTCACTACCAAGACCCAGGAGTTGGAGGCGCAGGCGGAGGATTCCGAGTGGCACTTGCCCTGGAATAACCTTTGCATAGTGGGCTTTCCGGAAAGGGCAAAAGGGGACGACCCTGTGAAGCTTTTGAAACCTGGCTGTCACAGGTGGTGGCTCAGAAACAATTATCCACGCACTTTCTGCTCGAGCATGCTCCCGCGTCCGGGCGCAGCTGCCGCCAGTGGGGGCTCCTTCCAGACTGACTGTAGCCTGGGCCTGAACTACAAAGATAAGGATGCTCTGCTGCAGGCTGCCAGGATGATCTCACCACTCAAATATGAAAATACACAAGTATTTATCTTTCTGGACTACACAATGTTGGTCCAATGCAGCAGGGCCTCCTTCTTGGGGGTGAAACATACTCTGCGGCAGGTGGGCCTGCGCTATCCTGTGTTTTTCCCTGCGAGGCTTAATGTGATGGTAAAGAATAAGAGCTATTTCTTCAAAGAGCCAGGGGATGCCTGGGACTGTTTGGAGCAATGTCACTATGAGGCCTCCGCCCCCTCATCATCAGTACGACACTGACCTTCATCAGGTTCTTTGAGCCCCCTCAACAGGAGGTCCCACAGCCCAGGTGCTGCCAACCTCCAGGGGCCCGTACTCTGGAGCAGCCAGGGAGGAACAAGCTCAGACCTTGTCGGCGGCAGTTGCCTTGTGGGTAGATCGTAGATCAACAACGGTGCATCCTTCTAAAAATGAAGACTCGGATGTGGACTTGGCTCACTCCACGAGCAGTGTGAACTCGTCCGTTCTTCCAGTCATAACGCCACAAGCAGGGGATGAAATCCTGTGAACACACCAGAGACGATGAAGCAACTCACCTCAAAAGTTCTCCTGTACTTTAATACAAGATTACAGAGAAGTAAAGGGTCTCCCCGATGAACTTGGTACAGGTACTTAAAGCAACCCGGATAAGGTACGGTTCGGAGATGCACTGGCCACACCCCTTTGTCTGGTTCCTAGACAATTCTGATGTGCATAACCATGCACTCAGGAGCATCCCTGGTATGGGACTTTTTTTTCTCCATGTTTGAGTGATCAATGTTCTTGGGTTGCCCTGGGTGGGGAGTTATACGTTCTACTGTTATAGTTTGCTATGTCATGTGACATACTTCTTTCTGTGGGTCATTGCTACTGTAGAGCAGAGCACAGTCAGAGTGCAGCGCTCTGTTGCTAATTTTAGGGTACTGTCTCTATTCTGGTAACACTTAGATGGCTAAGATTACTATAATTACGTGGAATGTGCGCAGTATGGGTACCTTCAGGAAAAGGCATGAAGTTCAACAATATTTGAGTCGGCGAGGGGCACAAATCGTCTTCTTACACAAGATTCATGTGGCGGGTTGGGAGGATGTCCGCTTGCAAAAGCGTTGGCGTGGGCAATGTTTTTGCTCAATATATTCTGGCTTTTCTTGGGGTGCATTGATCTGGGTCTGTCCAGGGATTCGCTTTAGTCCACTGAGATCAGAGACTGACCCTGAAGGGCGCTATGTATTGGTGGAGGGGCAATTGTATGGTAGGGAGGTCCTTTTAGGAAGCATATATGCCCCCAATGTAGTGCAGTCATCATTCCTCTTTTGTATCTCCATAACACTTTCAAAGTGGGCTCATATTCTGTGGATTCTTACCGGAGATTTCGACTGTGTCCTAGATCCGTGTCTTGATCACTCACATCGCGTCTTCCAACATCCCTAGTGGTCACATCCGCGGCTTAACTCATGCAATGGCTACAACACTGGTCCTTTTGGATTGTTGGAGATCGCTCAATCTGGCCACTAGGGACTACTCCTACTACTCCTGTCCGCATAGGCCTGCATGTCTGCCTTGATCAGTCACCAGGCTGGTAGCGACAGGTGCAGAGTACTTAGGGAAGACATTTTCCAACTATAACTCATTGCACTTGCAATTGGTGTGGGGTGCGGTGTGGCCACCGGTCCCCACCTGGAGACTCCAGCCTGCTCTATTGGAGGACCAGGTCTTCCGTGATATCACAGATAAGACCCTCTCCCAATACCTCTCTGAAAACTGGGGCACATCTTCTTCTAGAATAATAGATTGGGAGGGAATGAAGGTAGTTCTTTGGGGACATTGCATCCGCTGGGGCCAGGGCTGTTTTACATGGAGATCTTTTACTTATTGAGTCCTTCCTGACTAAATTAGAGGTAGACACTTACGAGGACCACACAAAGCAGAATGCATTGACGGTCGATCTGGGAGCATTTGCATCTTCTTAATTTTCGTGCATACCAGGTCAAGATGCAAGAGACACATTGGACTGCCTATTAGCATGGTTATTGCTCAGTGCTACCCCGACTTTGCCTATTGCTATGGTCGGGACTCCTCAGGGATCTCCATCCAAGGACAAGGTGAGCATCCATTAGGCATTCACAGTGCATTACCACGCTCCTAATGACCCTTTATTTGAGGACCATCACGATGCCATGCACTCTTTACTTGACTCTGTGGCCTTCACAGAGACAAGCTCAATTCTCCTCTTACTCTGCAGGAGGTTAAGGCAGTCATTAGGGGAACAGCGACCAACAAAACCGTGGGACTCCATGGGCTCCTGATCAAATTTTATAAGATGTAGGAGCACCACTTGGCTCCTAAATTGCTAGAACGATACCAAGACGTCCAGACGAGTGGCTGTCTCTCACACACTGTGTGAATCCTTGATAGTATCCTTCCCAAAACCAGACAAGGACTCATTAGACCTCACCTCTTATCAGCTATTATCAATGCTGGGTAATGACTATAAGATCTTAAGTGAAATCATAGTGTGCAGAATATATGAACACATTCCCTGACTGGTACATCCATATGAGAACGGTTTTGTGCCCAGGAGATCCACTACCTTAAACATTCGCTGACTGCACGGAGTGATGGAGTTCTCCAAAGTCCAGTGGACATATGGTGCTGGACTTGGAGAAAGCCTTTGAGACAGTAGAGAAGGGGTACCTGTTCTTTACACTAACTGCCTTTGGCATACCATACTGGCTACATGGGCTAATCCGGCTCTGATATACTAAACCCACGGCACATGTAAAAATTGGCCAACGCATCTCTCTTTCCTTCCCAGTCATTAGAGGGAAGCAACAAGTTTGCCTGCTGTGCCCTCTGCTATTTCTCCAGCGCAAGACCTGGGTTATTCCATTACCGGATGAAATGCATGTCATTTCATTATATGTGGATGACGTTCTCATTTATATCTGTGATAATTGGTAGGGAATTGCCAACATTCATGCCATGTTACAGGAGTTCCGTGCTGCCTCTGGGTTGGGTGTGAATTGGGCAAAGCCCTCATATTTCTCTTGCACCAAGATTGCCCCTGGTAAGAGCTGCTAGCGGAATCACAATTCTTGTGCTGGGAACCCCACACATTTTCCCTATTTGGGAATTAACATCTATCACCCAACTGAAGACCTAACAGATGGCAATCTAACTTGGGCCATAGTCTCATTGCGGCCCCAGATGACATTCTGGACCACCTTGCCATACACAGTGCAAGGTAGGATCTCCTTTTCAAAGATGATAATGCACTCCCGGCTGCTTTATTACTTCCATAACCTACCTGTCCACATCCCAAATCTAGACTGCAAACTCTACACTCTGCAATGGGTAGCTCATTTGGAGCTAGGGGAGGCAGTGAATTAAACTCCACAAACTGCAGCTACTGCTTGAGAAAGGGGGGCTAGGGGCTCCAAACTTTGAGCATTATTATTTGGCGGCGCAGTGGCCTGCACATTGTCTGGCACGCCGCTTCATGGAGGAACTCGGCTTTCCCGCATCTGACTGACCACATAGACTGATCCACCAGCTTGCCCTTACCCAGGCCAAACTCCCACACAAGGCCAATGGGTTAATAAATGTGGCGCATAGTAGCTTAGCTTTCAACGCAGTCTGCGACTTATGCCATGTATGCCCCGGTACTTCCTGAATTCTATAACCCCTTTTACTGAACGGTTAAACACAGTGGGGATGGAGGCTTGGGAGACGTCTGGAGTCACTACACTTGATGCATTATTCCAGGATGGAGTGCTCATACCCTATGATGGCTTGCACGAGGAGTATGGGCTTCTGGTTGGTCACTCTTTGGCTTATGGAAGCCTATTGGCTGTGCTGAAGAGCTTGTGGGGCATAACAGACACGGAACCTGACCAACAACCATTACTGCACACACTGTATATAATGTGCAGCAGGCATGGACTCATAACATGGTTCGTACATGCCCTTGCATATACTACACATGATCTGCTTGGAGGGACCTGCAGATGTTGGCAGGGAGTTGTTGGTAGAGCTTTAGCACACAAAGAGTGGGAAAGAGCACTTCATTACCACATGAAAAGTACCACAGAATCCAAAGTTCCAATATATCCAGCTTAATCTCCTTCATAGGGCTGACCTCACTCCAGCGTCACTTCATCGTATATTTGAGACTCCTTTCATATGTCCATGCTGTCTGCATTTGGGGGCTGATATGGGACACATGTTCTGGAATTGCCCGGCTATTAGAGCGATGTGGGATGCGGTTTCTGCGGCACTGACGGAAGTACCAGCCGCACAGGGGTGTGCACCCTGGAAGGCTAATTACTAGGACTATTTAAGCGACCCAAAGAAACAAAAGCTACATAAATAGATTCATTGACTCAGCATTATTAATTCCATGCACTCTTCTGGCCATGTATTGGAAAGCTCAGACACTGCCCAGTGAAGCTCCCAGGTGCAGAACAACTATTAAGTTGGGACAGGTGGAGGCTGTGGCGCTCAGACGTGAAGAAGCTTGAGGGCTGCGGAAATACCCTATAGCTGCAGAGTGGGACACTCTATTAGCAAACCTGCAAGCTTATAGTGAGGGCCGCCCAGTGTAGCGCTGTGTAATACTTTGCTAGTTGACGTATATTCTGTCCTACCTATGCTTTTATGTTTTTTCCTTGCCTTTTATCCTGTCACTGCCGTACCTGCCTAGGTTTCCCATGTGCAGTTAGATTAATTCAAGCCTAGATGATACTGTATAATAATCTACGGACAAATGGTGGCACTGTGGGTATCTCACTTCAACGCCAATAAATATGTGATTGATGTAGGCTGGAAAGGGTTTTAGGCAGCGCCTCGATTTATCCTGCATGGTAGTAGTGTTGCCTCATGTTCTTAAAAGTTTGACTGGTTAGATAAATTGATGATAAGAATCATGACTTCCTTCATTTTTGTACGATGCCACACTGACCCTGTTCCAGTGATGGATATACACATACTGTCAATGTACTATGTCCATGTGTAACATTGAATGATGCTTTTATGAAAATGCAATAAAATGGTTAAAAATAATAATAATTTATGCTGTAAATGGAAGAACATAGAAGATCTTCCTGTTACCCCAGCCATAGGTCATCTAAGGCTTTCTCAATACTAGATTATGGGTCTCATTTGGAGTTGTAGGAGCAGGGCAACCTCCAGAAAAGTGGTGCCTTGGTGCCAATCCTGTCAGACAAACTCTTGATTCCTTCACTGTATTTTTGATGGTGGGGAGTGTGCTGACTCCACTGATGGAAATCTTTGACCAATGACCAGTCTTCCATTGGGCAACAACACTGCATTGGGCAGTCGGTCAATGTTCCTCAGACCATCCATCCTATTTATTGCGGATGTTTTGATATAGCATGAATGTCACAATGAGGAAACAAAAGAAATGACCCCCAGGCACTGGGAGAAAGCTGCAAGTATGCCAGTAACCTTTCTTTTTTGTTTTACAGTAATAAACTCTTGCTTTGGGAGTTTGTTTTTGAAAAACAAAAATTGACTGAGCTGGATTATTAAATATATCACCTGACCAGCAAATCTTCAGTGCCCTCAGAAGAGTTTCTGCAATGGTGACTCTTCTAAAAGCACAGAGATCTCTGCCTTCCTGGTGGAAATCTCTATGGGACAGATTCACCAAAATACCACGGAATGCAGGACAGCAGCCAAAAATGTTGCACTGCTCTGCGTTGCGTGACACGGAGGGCAAGCAGGAGACCACCATATGTACTGAGATATGGCACTCTCGTCCCCTCTCCCTAGCGCCGATGCAGAATTTTACTGCCGAGCAACATGTACACACATTTGTACCATAGTGCAAAGGTGTGTGCATGAGTCTAGCATAGGTTTGTACTGGAAGGATATGCCTAGAGAACATTTAAAACTTTTCCCTCTTTCTAGTGTGCTGGACAGTGCAGCACACATGTAAAGTCAAAAAAGAATGGAGAAATGAAAACATTTCTCCTTTTAACGCCTGCTTTTAAATGGCATGAATTTTGGATGCAAAACCCTGTCTTGACAGATAGGGTTTTGTGCCAAAAGAATGGGTGGTTGCATGGGAACACTCATGTAATGCCCCGTTGACTCTAAGTAACACAAAGTAGCGCAAATACTTTTAGGCAATTTCCAGCGAAAAGCACGTTTCGTGCTGGAAGTAAATCACCCAAAAAACATTTTGTGCAGGTTTGTGTCACTTTTGTGATGCAAACACAGCACTAAATGTTGGTAAATATTCCCCTAAGTTTGTTGATCTTTCTTCTGCTAGGTCAGTGGAGCTCATTCCTCTGCTGCCTTGGCAGAACCGGCGTGCCATCTGACAAGCTCGAATTAAGAGCCAATGCTTTTAAATCTATTGAATATCTCATTTAAGTTACCTCAGTAAAGAAGCAATCTGATTAGATAGTGTCCATTGTCCACTTTTTGTTCGCTTGAGCATTAGTATTGATAGAGGTTGACTCATGGTTATGTGGATACTATGTTTAACAGCCTAAAAGTTGAATAAAATAATAAGTACTGGAGAAAGAAAACCTATCATTATTTGGCAAAATTACTTAAGAAAAATTCAGCAGTCTGGAGTATCATCTGCTGCCCGAATGAGAAAGGTTAATTGAAGAAGTGATCGAGTATAAATAGGAAAGATGACGCAAATATACTAGCAGAAAATGGTGGGAGAATAGCAATGTTTAGTGTGTTGAATATATAAATTAAAATGTATTTTCAAAGTGCATGGATATATTGACATTGAATTGACATGAATAGCACATGTACTCATTTTATGGACCTCAGGAGGATGAAAGACTGAATTGCCCCACTGGGATTGAACGTGTGATCTTGATGTCAAACCCAGGTCCCCGCAGTGGATTCATTACCCCACAGAAAAAGTCTGGTTTGTGTAACTAAGAATCTTCAACTTGGAGAGGCTTACAGAGACATTGTCAGACATTTGAAGACCGAATATAAGAACATCAAAAACAAGCATGCATATTGGGAAGGACAATGGGATCTTTTAAATAAGGTGCCATTATCTAGCAATATGATATCTTCTGGGGTTGTGTGGCAAGAGTGAGCGAAGCACTTATTAAGGTTGTCATGTATTCTCACAGAGAATCGGTAATGTGCACACTAGAGTTTAAATCCAGTTATTTACTGATTCCAGCTCTTGCTAGGTCATAGAAAATTCCTTGTCACAGTGACAGAGCTCCAAGAAGGCTTGTCACCGGAGCAGCACTGTCTCTTTCCTCTGATGTAGAGGGGAGAGCACAACTTCGAAGGGGAAGGGGTGAAAGCTGCAGAGGGCGATGAGAGTGAGTATCTGACGGACAGGTTTTTTAAATATATATATTTGAGTTGTGGAAGGAATTGAAGGGAGGGTGGTGTGGGTGTGTGGCAGGACCTCATTTAAAAAAAAAAAAGTGGTGGAGTGAAGGTGGTAAATGTGCAGAATGCAGATGGCAGGACACCAGGTATGTTTTTTAATATTTTGGAAGGGCAGGTGATCCTAATGGTGAGAGTGGTTGGGGAGGGTGGCACCATGCCGGGTATTCCTTTGTTCGAGATGTGATGGCCAGAGGATGGTGACAGTAGGTGGGAAGACAACAGGTGTCTGGGGGTGAGGTTTGAGAAGCCATGCTGTGTGAGACTCCCTCATTGCTGCTCTACTCCTGCATAGAGGTTGAAAGCAGATGCTGCTTTTGTGGGCGGGCCACACATTGCATAACATTGCAAATGAGTAATTGTAAATAAAGGGAATGTTTTCCACTCAATTGACATCATAGATACATTAGGCTTTGTTCTTCTTGTTTTCTATTTGATGTCACTCAGAATCCCTCGGTGAAAAACAGCTATGTTATTCTCTGTCAGCCATATGAGATTCTGTATAAGTCCTCATCTGTTCAATAACTAAATTGACTAGCTTTTTTTTTTTAGACCTGAAATCCTAAATATGAGCCTTCGACCTGCAATGTAGTGAGGATAAACAGTGTCAGCCAGGACAGTGATAAATAGCAGCACATTTGAATACCCATCACGCAAGGCCATAGTCAATTTGATTTTAAGTGCTAATCATCAAAGGGTGTTGGGACCAAACAGATTGTCAGTTTAAGTTTTCATTGTGAAGAGAAGATCTGCATTAAGATTATGGGGTATATGTACAAGGACTGGCGATAACTATCGCTAACGTTAGTTAGCAGCAATTTTTTTATCGCCGCGTACTGCTGAAAACTATCGCCATGTTAGCGACGTATATATAAGCCGTCACTACATGGTGATAGTTTCTCATCTCGGCGGAAATTGTCGACGCTAACAACAGCGTTTCGGCAATAAAAATCTTGCCACTAACGTGAAAAAAGTGGCGGCAGGCCAGTCAGCGGTCAGAAACGGCACACTAATTAGCGTGACACCACTTTTTTTCAGGCGGTAAAAGCGACTACAAAACGCCCGCAAAGTATCACAAACAGAAAAAAAAAAAGAAAAAAATTCTGAAGAACCATGGAGGAAGCTGGACCCAGTACTGCAGGAGATGACAATCCCCCAAACATCCAGGAGTACCAGCCAGAGAGCCAGGAGAAGGGCAAGGGGAAGAGGAAAACCAGGTTCAGCCGGCAGCAAAACCAGGTCCTGATTGCGGAGGTGACAGAGAAACAACACCAGCTCTTTGTCAGCTCCACTGTGTCATTGGGGATCAAAAATGCAATATGGCAGTCCATCGCAGCCAAGATGAATGCTGTCGGAGAGGTGAGGAGGACAGTGACCGGCTGCAAGAAGCGCTGGCATGATGCTAAGCGCAAGACCAAGGAGAAACTGTCGGCCAATCGCAAGGCAGCACTGCAGACAGGAGGTGGGAGTCCAGCGCCACAGGAGGAACTGGATGCGTTGGAGGAACAGGTGTCCGCAGTCATCTGCGAGGAGTCGGTGGTTGGAGTCCAGGGACAGGATACTGCTGAACATGACCAGCCACATCAGCAACAGGGTGAGTAACAACCAGGGACTGGGGGGACAGGGGTGGATGGGCCCAATGTCACTCATGCACAATTAAATATCTCCCAGTGCACATCCACAATGACTGCAGATCTTGTCCCAGATACTCCTGTCCCTGGGGGTATAGACACATCACCGTAGTCAACAAATATATTTCAAGACACATATTGGTGGGGTCACAGACTTGGAAATCTGCACAGAAAAGTAAATCAAAATATAGCCAAAGATTCATATCAGACCACAAAATAAGGGCAACATGAAAGAGCAAAGGGGCACATTGCCTGGAGATGCGGCAGGCTGCCAAAAAGGCCCCCTTGCCTCAACACCACGCATATACAATTTGTCTGCACAGGGATGCATCTCTTTGATGACAATATGAGGATGCACTGTGAATGCGACTGATTATGTACATAAGTGAGCATGCCACCACCAATGTCAGCACACATGCACCATTGTGCAAGGGTGTCTGAGTTGATTTGAAGATTGTAGATGTGCATGAAGGGGGACCTTACTGCAAATACAGATTCTTGCACACAACTCAGACACAAGTGCACAATGGTGCATGTGTGCTGACATTGGTGGTGGCATGCTCACTTATGTACATAATCAGTTGCATTCACAGTGCATCCTCATATTGTCGTCAAAGAGATGCAGCCCTGTGCAGAAAAATTGTTTATGCGTGGTGTTGAGACAAGGGGGCCATTTTGACAGCCTGCCGCATCTCCAGGCAATGTGCCCCTTTCCTTGTTCATGAGATGCGCCCTGTGTACACCAAGTGAGACAGCATGTAGTGAGTCTGCATCCCATAAACACATGCATTGTCACAACATAGTGATCATGCAGCCTTCTGGCTAAAAGGTGCATATCCCACAATGTACACATTCAGCACAGTTGAGTCAAAAGGTGATGTCATACCATACGCAGGGGGGACATGCCTTCAACAGTACAGTGCATGGACTACGCATATCAGGAATGTGTCACCATTATGTTTTACTACATGTCTTGTCTGTGTACCATACTCACAGAAGTAAAAAGTCCCTGTAAAGAAGTATGACAAGTCAAGTATGACACCAAGCAAGAATAGCAATTTAGCACCAAAGAATGTCAAATAGATAAATGGCACCATCACCCCTTTGCTCAAAATGCACTCCTCTACTCTCAAGTGTACACATGTGCCATACCTAAAACTGGATTATACATTAGTCCTGGTGTGATTTGCCCATTATACCTTGATGTGCATGTAAACAAGTATTTTGGGAAAGTCAACAGTGTCAGTGAACAAATATGCAGTCATGTCTGTTATCATCTGCACACAAACCCCGGCAACAAATAATCTGAAACAGGACAGCATGTATCATCCATGTGAGCATCTGCCTGGCATATTCCCAAACACACATCACCCTGCCAATGGCGCCTGATGTGATGTGGGAGGGGGGGTGTTAGGGCCTGAGCACCACTAATAAGCCGTTGGAAATCCACAGCCCTGAAATCTAGGCCCACTTACACACTACACGTGGTATCAACGTTGAGGGTAATGGGTGTTGTTACTGTCTGTTCAGCCAGCAACAACAATAGAAAGTCACGCTGCACCATACTCCCAACGGTTAAGCCAACAGGAGGGCAGTAAGCAATGCTTGCAAGGAAAAACATGACCGACGACATACACAAGAGATATCACAATAGCCAAAGCTATTTGGATGTACATGTGCACTGCATTGTGCAGCACACATAGAAACAGCAATTAGTCCATCATTGCCAATGTGCCTGAAGGGGTCCCTCCTCACACATAAACATTCTCGCACCAAACCCATGCACATGTGCACTACCCAGCAAAGCTGCCTGTCTGTGAGCCAAACTGACAAGGCAAGTGACCGTGCATGATGAAATGCATGCCTGCACCATAAACATGTCAACATGTTGCAGGCCACGGTCACTGAAGTGGCTGAGTGTGGAGTTCATCCTTAAAGGAGCAGGTCACACTCTGTCACTTCCTCGTGTTCATACAACGCCTGATGTAAGAAAGACATCTGCTGGACAACAATGCACAAGTGTCCCAACTGTGACCAAGACCCATATTTCCTCAAGCTTGCAACATCTCACCATTGGAAATGCACATAAGTGAAAGGGTCACTGGGTGAAAGGGATAAGGGGCAGTAAAGCCAAAGCTGTACCATACCTGCAGATCAACCTGCATCCATTAAGATGTCATAACTCCCCTTGACTTAACAAAATGAACAAGTATCTACAATGTGTGTATCATGGCAAATCAAGCATACCTCCCTGCCCATATCATGTGGCACATCACATCAACCCAGATCACACCAGTGGGATAGCCCTAATCATGGCACAACAACAATCATGTTGCATTGCCCACAGCAAGGTGTGGCACCATGCAATCCACCTCTCCAAAAAAGAGCAATCTTGAAAACGTATTAGGGTGTATTGAGTAGGGGTGACTCTCCCACAATGCAGTGCACAGACATATAAATCTGAGCTAATCAACATTGACAACAATGTGGTATAAACTGCATCACAGTCACTACTGAGCAGAGGACACAACTGGTGCTGCATGTGTGTAGAAATTGGTCACTCCACATCCATGCTGTTGTACAATGAATCACTATCCGCCATGTAATAGGCATCTCCTCCTAAACATTCTGAATAGACATTGTCATGCAGTCTGCTTGTAAACTTATCCAATGCATGATCATACTTGAAACACACATACAACTGCATCTCCCCTT
Source organism: Calotriton arnoldi (assembly GCA_963921515.1). Classification (NCBI taxonomy): domain Eukaryota; kingdom Metazoa; phylum Chordata; class Amphibia; order Caudata; family Salamandridae; genus Calotriton; species Calotriton arnoldi. Next base: position 368,777 of record CAWUFW010010865.1, on the reverse strand, counting down.
TACATTGCAGAGGGAGAAACATCACCTCCTGTACAGCAGGCTGTCCCACTCTTCAATGATGAAGAGGAAGACCTCGCAACCATCGACCAGGCCACCCTCCAACAGCTGCTCGACTTTATTAGCACCACATCTCTGGAAACAGGGCCATCCAGCAGTGTTGTGGAAACTCCACCCCCTGCACAAACCACCCAGCAGCAAGCACCAACCACCACAGCTGTCTCCCAGTACCTTGAGGACCCACTTCCGGCATTTCAACGTTGTGCAGTAGAGGTCCAGCAGGAGATGGCTGGTCAGGGGCGGGTGGGGTTTGACAGCCTGGCGGCCAAATTAGATGGGGTATGTGCGTGTCTCAGTCCCATTTGGGACCACCTAAAGACCATCACAGACACCCACAGTCTGCTCCATGCTCTCCAGCATTCCATGGCTGACATCGCTGGAGTACTGACTCAGAGACAAGAACAACTGTCCAGTCAGAGTGGCTCCAGCGATGTCAGCAAGGAGTTGCGTCACATGCGAATGATCATGGAGAACATGGAGCAGATGCAAGCCTCACAAATGGCTGCCATTGCTGCACACCACAGACACGTTGCTGGAATCTTTCATGCCCTGCAGCTGCTCATCACAGCAGTGCTGCCTCAAGGTTTGGCACAGATGAATGCTGCTGCTGCTGCTTCAACATCCACATCTCAGCCCCCCGATGTGTCAGTGCCTCACAGTGCCGCAGCCAACCTACCACCACGCACACGGGAGGCACATGACACATCAGAGGACGAAGATGTGGATGATTCTGCATTATTGCTAAGAAGAAAGCGGTAGCATTCAACTATGCCAAATGGACTGTTTTGCCTTGGATCTGTGCTTACCATCATGCCCCGGAACATCAGCTTCCACTGTCCTCAGATTCACACTGCGACACTCACCTTGGACCTCGATATGGACTGCCATATTTTGTGTTGTTCCCAGTGACACTGCAATCAGCCTGCTGACTGAACTCTGCCTCTTTCTCTGGACATGTTTCCCCAAAGGACTCTCTCAGGCCCTCCACTGGGCATCCATGGAATGTGGGGGCTGTTTGACCAAGTACTGGGCCAGTCTTCACCAAAGACAATTCACATGCAAATACAAATATTTAAGTTACAGAGATGTGTGTTTCCCATAACCATTCAGGTTTAGAAGTCTGCAAAAAATTTGAGCCAGTGAATCCATCAAACGTACAGCGAGGGACATATGATAAATGTTCATGTTCAACTGTGTCCCAGATAGGCAGTGAGATGACCGGGCATGTGTGGACTAGCCGTGCCCTCATTGCGCAAATACAACCTTCTAGCAAGATTCCAACATTGCCCCACGTACATGATGACAATAGGCATGTGCGGAAATATGTCCAAGTCAGTCGCATGCCACAAGTAGTGTCTCCACTTAGCATTGCTAACAAGTCTCACTTGACAGATCTACTCACACTCTATGGGCTGGACAAAGCTTGTTGTGATGGGGGTCATTGCATGTCACATTCCAAGATAGAGCACACCATATTCACATAGATGAAGATTCGTAATGGCACATATATACCACCCGCTATTTGAACCACAATGTCCGTCTCAGTGAAGTTGTGTTGGCAATAGGGACTTAACCTAAAGTGCAAGTCCTCAGTCAGCCCCTTCCTGTGGCTTAACAATGCCTTGGAAATAAGGAACCCTCTCATGCTGGGCTCACTGTGAAAGGAGAGGGCTATGTGACTAGGGATGTGTAGTGCAATGCAATTAGCATATAGTCAGATGCTGTACCACCATTTCAAGGGTGGCATCACTATGAGGCAATGACAAAAGTAACAGCTGGGAAAAGTGGGTATGACATTGGCACTACAGGGAGCATTGCTACATTTCTCCTCCTGTTTTCATCAGAACTGTGTTCTGCCATATGCCATGCACATTTGATCCGCAAAATGAAAACATTCTGCTAGGGCAGGAGGGTGAGCCTCCATGCACAGGAACATCCAATTTCAATAATGCTGATGCACTTGCCCTATGCAGCAAGTGTACCTATGTGTATGCATGGTAGATGGACTCTGCGACAGGCTCATGTGATATGCAGGGTATGGACGTAATCTGTGGAACACGGTGCATACATCTATTTTCATGAGGGATAAGAGTTGCAATGTCAATGTCTGCTCAAGGCCATGTTTCTACATTGTGTTGTAAATGGGAAACAATGTGCTGTCCAACTCTGTGAGTCACACATAAGATGTTAAACTTCACAAAAGAGTGTCCCTACCTAGGCCATAACTCCTGCTTGCCACCCTGTAATCCATGCAAGTTTACTGTGCTCAAATCAAAAGGATCCTGACACTATCTGTCCAGCTAAGTAACATGTCATGATCACACGTACACATTCAAATGATAGTTCTGTGATTGAATAAGTTGTATACAAGGTAAAAAGCAACACTCCACCAAATCACTTCAGACATAAGTGCAACCAGATTTCAAAAACAGTAAAAATGTATTATCAAGTAAAAAAATTAACTACCCTAAACTAACACTAAGCACTACTACAACTAACCTAATCTTAACTAAGTGGAACAAAGTGAATGCTAATCTAACTATCTAATGTAACTACTCCTAAACACGTAACAACATATCTAAGACATCAACCCCCCTCCCACCCTTAAAGCACATCGGAAGACAGGACAAATACATCTTAGCTAAACAAACTAACTACACAGATATCATACACATATTTTTTTATAACAACAACTACATCAACCCCCACCCAAAGGAAAAGGAAACTTATCCCCAAATACTACAAGAGAATAAATAACTAAAACTATGTTAAAATTGAACACTACCTATCCCTACACTACCTAACACTTAAAAAACTTACCTATCACTAACTAATAATAATAAATAACATTGGGAAACGGAGAAAAGGGGGATGGGTCTCCATCAGAAAGCTCAAAATGGGAGACCCAGGGCAGCCTTAATGTCCTGCAGGTGGGTGGTATGCTCCCCCATTTCACGTTCTATTTGTGCCACTCATGTTCATGTCCATGATTGTGCTACGATCCCGCATGGTAAATGGCACTACCTGATCGGCTGCTGCAGCTGGCATTGTCCCTGGTCCGTGGGGCTGTGAGGGGGCACCAGATTGTGTGTCGGATCTTGAGGCAGCTGCTTGTCTGTGTGGTGTCTCGGGGGATGTGCAGATCCCTGTCCACGTCGGGACCCACGCCTGTTGCCAGAAGGGCCAGGTATGGCCTGTGTGTCACTCTGCCTCCGTCAGAGGACTACATCGGGCACTGACTTCCAACTCCGAGCTGCCCGGACAGCTTGATGCCTCCTTGCCATGTTGCGGTATCCCTTGGCCACCCAGTGTATGTGAAGATACCAGTCCTTCCTGACCTGGAACGCCTGGGCCTCCTCTTGCAACATGTTGTCTGTCAAATAAGAGTAATGACAAAATGTGAGTCCTGATTACTATGTCAATGTTCTCCATTTAACTCTGAAACACAAGGTCAGTGAAACATGGGAGAATACACTAAATGTAAAAAAAAAACAATTGTAAATCCGTTTTTGTAAAGCGCAACTACTCACCCTTTACGGGTCTCAAGGCACTGGGGGCAGTCATGGAAATTAAGTGAGCTATTGCCCAGAGTCACACGGTGCTGAGCTGCGCTGACGCCGGAGCCAGGGATCGAACCGTGAACCCTGTGCTCCGAAGTCAGCTGCCCTGGCCGCTGCACCACACCTCTCACTCTAACGAAAGATTATGATGTTCGAAAGTGACATTGACAATGCCAATGTTGAATGAAGGATCTGTTACAACATGCTGGCGACACTGACATGACAGTGCATGGCATATGACATGTAGTGTCACAACCCAATGAGACTGTCAGTGTCAAATGACGGGTCTGTCACATACCCTGACTGAGGGGGACATGTACAAGAAATTGGTGGAGAGAGGCATTAGCCCTCTGGGTGTAGCGCCGCGCTCCTCCACTTCTGCAACACAGGGCTGCACCATATGTACAATATTCTGGTGCAGCCCTGCGTGTCCGGCGGCAATGGCGGGAAGTTTATCAACTCTGCGCCAACACAGGCACCCTTGCACAAGAGGTTAAGGGTGTCTGTGTGCAGGGGAGGCTTGTTTATGTGTAGGAAGGTGTCCCTTCCTGCATATGAACAATCCTGGAAAAGCCCTACTGTCACTTTCATGTGTGCTGCATCAAACAGCACACATGGAAAAACAACGTTAGGTGGCTGAACCATGACTTGGACATGAGGCGCAGGGATTTACACTGCAAACTGTTACAACGCATTCACTAAAGTAACGCCCCCCTGGAGTTAGGTTAGTAATTGCATTGTAATGGGGAATGTGTTGTAACGAATAGCGTTGTAAAGCCCTGAGTTGTAAAAGGTATTGAGGAGTAAAAACTGTTGACTAAAAGCATGCATAGTAAGTGCATGCGGGGTAACGTCACATATTCTGCAAGAGGGGCTTGTACATTTGCCCCTGAGTCTACCAGGGGAATGACCTCAAGGAGACAGCATGACAACACCATTGCAGTGCCAAAACATGCCAATTACATACAAAGGGCCATCTTTGCTAGGTGGTTGGGGAACGTGCCATTGGTAGCCTTGGCTTAAAGCTACGCCCTGCAACTTGGGGGAAGATGGTATGCAGCATACCTACGATAGTACTGTGCAGACCTGTGTCTGATCCCGCACGGCCTGAAAAACACTACCTCCTTGTGCATGTCCTGGCCCACTTGCACAGTCATTTCAGTCAAGGATATACATGCATCCCATGTCTGGTCATACTCATCACCAACACCACTCACATGTCTCCTCTCCTGACTGTACACTCTGTAATCCACATGCATGTTTAGTACAAGATGCAAAAAATACGCAAGCACAAGTACACAAGACTTCACAGGGACACTAGGGACAGTTCACAGCACTCTCAAATCCAAAATCACCAGCACACAACACTAAACACCTCCAACACTCTCCACAGTCACAAGAAGTGTGCTCAAAAGAGAAAGTGAAAGTGCACAGTACTCCTCCAGGCAACAGGATGCATGCTGACCTCACTTCCTGTGTGTTTGCAGCCCGTTTTTTGACTATGCGGTGAGAATCTGCACGCAAATTGGCTTTAGCGGTAATATTCCGTGTTGTCACATGTGTTTAGCTATTATTTTCCCTCGCGGTTATGAAAAAATTGTCGCATTAGCGTTAAGGCGGCTAAAATTCGGACGCTAAGGGCAAGTTGTTCCTCAGATGAACAGTATTTGATGAAATCTCGTCTCTAACCCCAAAACACACCCTAATATTCATCTCTGACCCCAAAACACACCCTAAAATTCATCTCTGACCCCAAAACACATATCCACCCACAAACTTTCAATTCACGATTACTAACCGCACAATGTTTAACTTTCACTTGTCATATAGATGTACTTATGCAGAGAATGAACATGCACACAAGGTTTGGGTGTTGTGATGTTTTATTGCACAAACTATGCTTATGTGCATTTTGCACAGAAAAGAAAAAAAGGTGTGTCATATTTTGACCTGCTTATGTGAAGAAATTATTAATAATTCTGGCCCTTCATGATGTTCCTGCAGCAGTAGCTGGGGTGTGTGCAGCATCAGCCTCGTCTTCTTTGTCATCCTCATGATTGTCCGGTTCATCCGGCACTTCAATCCATGGCACATTGGTGCGGACACATATGTTGCGCAACACATAACATGTCAGGATGATCTTGCACACTAGTTCAGGGCTGTACAGCAGTCTGCCGCCTGAGATGTCGAGGCACCGGAACAGTGACTTAAGCATGCCAAATGTTCTCTCGAGAATGGACCTGGTGCGTCCAAGGGCAACATTGTACTGTCTCTGTGCCTGGGTGTTTGTGGCTCTGAGGGGTGTCATCAGCCATGGAGAGAGTGCATATCCTTGATCACCTGTAACATATAATGGAGAGATGTGTCCATTAGTATTTGTGCCTGCTGTGTTTGCAGAGTTTCTATATTGGGGTGTGTGATTTGTGCTACTTTGGTAATTCGGGTTTGTCATGTGTAGCTTCAGACAATTGACAAGCATCAATGCTAATTACATTGCCTCCCAGCTGCTCGTCCCTTCCCCCTACCCTACTTGATGGCGGTCGCTGGGCGTTGGCGCCGCTGGTGCAATGAAGGCGTGCCAAAGGCAAGCCCATTTGCGCCCGTCCGCAACCCGACCACGAACAGCGCCAGGGACCCTGGATCGCCTAACGTCTACCACTACGACTCATCCGCCGTCCTCGCACTCAAACCCGGAATAAAGTACAACTGCCCTACAGGCCACACTGAACACGACCCACAGCCAGTTCTCCTGCTACCATGGCTGCCAACACCGCCAACACCCGGAGATGCATCCTCCTCACCATGCGCTCCCTGCACAGACACACCGTGGAAATCTGGAACCTCTGGGACACACTCTCACCCGACATCGCCTTCTTTACAGACACCTGGCCCACCATCTCTCCTGCCACTGACATCACCATCGCAATCCCAGACGGATACAAGATCCAGAAGGAGGACCAGCCCCAACTCCACACTCTGCGGCACACTCGCCTACAGACCCCCCAGACCCCTGGACCGCTTCGTCGACACCATCACCGACCTCATCGCACCCCACACCATTGCCTCCATGGACTACAAACTCATCGGAGCCCTGAACTTTCACCTCAACAACACCAACGACCCCTACTCCACTACCCTCCGGGAAAAGCTCGCCAGCATTGGACTGAAACAACACTTCACCACACCGACCCACAAGGCAGTCCACAACCTCGACCCCATCTTCGCAGGAGGAATCAGCGTACACTTCAGCCACACCACGCAACACCCATGGACCGACCACCACTGCGTACACTTCCTCAGCGACAAACCCAAGCCGGCCAAACCCACACCCAGTGCCCCGCGAAGGGACTGGAGCAGAGTCACCGAGGAGCAGCTCAATTCCTTCCCCAATCGCTGCAGCCAACGCTAACCGCGCTGCCAGGGAATTCCACACATGGATCTCCAACTGCGCAGACAAAATCACCCCGCTACACAACTCTGACATACAGCGCACCAGAAAAGCCGCCTCATTCACCACTAACCTCCAAGAATCCAGACGCACCTGCAGACATCTGGAGAAGAACTGGAGAAACAGCAAGACACCCGTAAACTTCACCACCTACAAGAACGCCATGACGAAATACCACCAACGCATCTGTACCACTAAAAGGACCTTCATCCACAACAAAATCATCGCCAACTCCACCAACTCCAAAGAACCCTTCAACGTCATCCAGGAATTCACCAAGCCCCCCAGCTAAGCCACAGACAACGCCATCCTCGACCCGTCTTAATCCAGATTCCGCAGCAACCACAGCACCAAGACCGCCCTACTTGCCGCCACTGACGACATCCGCAACCTCCTCGACCAAGGCCACACCGCAGCCCTGATTCTACTCGACCTGTCAGCAGCATTCCACACCGTCTCCCACCGCACACTAACGGGCAGACTACATGATGCTGGCATACATGGAAACGCCCTCGACTGGATCCGATCGTTCCTCACCGGCAGAAGCCAAAGGATCAGACTGCCACCCTTCCTCTCCGAACCCCCGAAAATCAACTGCGGAGTGCCCCAGGGATCATCGCTCAGCCCAACCCTCTTCAATATCCACATGGCCCCCCTCGCCGCCATCATCCAACAGCACGGCCTCAGCATAGTATCCTACGCCGATGACACCCAGCTCATTCTCTCCCTCACCCAGGAGCCCACAACCACCAGACTCAACTTCCAGGAAGGAATGCAGGAAGGTGCAACCTGGATGAGCAACAACTGCATGAAACTCTACGCGGAGAAGACAGAAGTCCTCATCCTCAGAACCACCCCAGCAGCATGGAACAACACCTGGTGGGCCACTGCCCTCAGCAGCCCCCCGACCCCCACAGACCACGCCAGATACCTGGGCATCATACTCGACTACTCCCTCTCCATGACCCGACAGGTCAACGCCGTCGCCTCCAGCTACTTCAACACCCTCCGCATCCTCCTTAAGAGCTTCAAATGGATCCCACCCCCCCAAGTCAAGAAAGACAGTCACCCACGCACTCATTACCAGCAGACTGGACTACGGAAACACCCTCTACGCCGGCATGGAAAAGTCTCTGCTCCGCAAGCTCCAGACTATGCAGAACACCGCCGCCAGACTCAGGCTTGTGTTCACACTTTCCTCATAGGTCCTGACCCTCCATCACACCTACTTGGTTCCCACCTCTCCCAGCATTTGCAGATGTGTGATGGAGGGGCAGGACCTTTGATTAAAGTCTGACCGCTGTCCCTTGGGTTCTTGTGTATGGTAGGTGGACATGTTACAAGGCATGTTGTATGACATTTGCTACATGTGCATTCTCACATGTGTGAGCTACATGATTGTGGACTTGAGGTGTGTGGTGTGTTCAGTTAGTACTTTCCAACAAGCAGTCCATTTCCATATATGCCATTCTCAAACCGCTCATTGATGATGGACTGCCGGAAGATGTAGGAGTCATGCACACTCCCTGGAAACTTGGCAATGACATTGGTGAACAAGCCCCGGTGGTCGACGATTGCCTGCACGTTCATTGAGTGTGTGTGCTTCCTGTTCCGGTAGATGTGTGCAGTGTCCGCAGGAGGCACAAGTGGGACATGGGTGCAGTCAATTGCCCCCAACACATGCGGAAAGCCAGCAATGGCATAGAAGCCTTGCTTGGTGTCAAGCTGTTCTTGCGCAGTGTTGGGGAAGCGTAGGTGCTGTGGCGTCAGGCTGATTATGGCATCCAAGACAGTTGGGAGGAACCTTGAAAAGGATGACTGGGAGACTCCCCCAACTCTGGCAGTGGTTGGTTGGAAGGTACCAGAGGCTAACATGTGCAGCACTGCTAGTAGCTTTGTCTGCGGAGGGATGTTGGTGCTACGCTGTGTTGTTGCCTACAGCCTGGGGGCTATCTGGGTCAGTATGCGGAGGATGGAGGACCTTTTCAGCCTGTAGTGGGCTATCACATCCTCTTGTGTTAGGTCTATCAGGGTGATGAGTTGACGATAGATCCGCTGTCTTCTTTGACGCTGCTCGGTGGTGATCATGGGGCGGGGGCGGTGGCGGTGGTTGTTGTGGTCTTCTTGGTGCTCCAAGCTGCATGAGTAGTACCTCCATGGCATCAGTAGGTTAGCATATGTGGCTCTGTGCTAGTCTCCCTTATGTCCTGTTTTTTTATCTCCATTTTTAAGCCCACCTTTTTTTCTGGTCTTAAAAACCAGCCGCTAACGGGCCTCAGTGGCTGGTTTTGGAACGTATCGCCGGACCGGGCAATCATTGTAAGTAGCGCGAAGTGGGGTTAGCGGCCGTTTTTGCATGGGAACGCCTACCTGGCATCTCATTTTCGTTAGCTATCGCTAACAGAAGTGGCGATTGGAAAAACTGACGATTTCGCCAGTAAACTGTTGCTAACCGCGGTTAGCGGCAACTTGTACATATGGCGATAAAAAAAAGCAGCCGTAACGTCAAAAAAAATCGCTGCTACAGAGGCGTTAACTCCTTGTACATATGCCCCTATGTTTCATAAAAAGGTGGTACTCTCCTGGTATTTGAAAAGGGTCTGTTAGTCACCTACTGTCGACAGTGTCGGAGTGTTTGTGCACCACATGTCGCCGAACTTACAGATGCGCTTCATAGTGCAAAGTCGTCCAATTTGTTGATAGTAAATCATGAAATCAAAGTAATATATGATGTGGATGTCATAGTCATTATTGACAGCATTCTAATAGGTCTCAACAGACTCTAATGATGCTACAAGCGTATTAACATAATAGTAATCTTCTGGTGAACTTGCAATATACTAAAGTAGATATGTGTGGACATTATAAGGTATGCTGATGACACTCCACTTTTCCAAATGTTTCCATTTTTAGAAACTTTGCTGTGAATAAAACAAAACAGTGCTTGATTATGAAACTAAAAATGGTTACTGGCAATAAACTTTCAGTTGAGACAGCTGCAAACAGTTAATTTTGTGGGACCTTACAAAACAGCTGAATAAAATCAAATATCAGAAAAGTTTGATAATAATTTGCTGTTCTACGAAGGGAAACCTAGATTGCAAGTTGCACACATTGGGAGAGACCTGAGAGAGTGATGGAATTACATCTATGGGATAGAACTGTACCTTGGTAAAACTGCAGATCCGAATATTGTACTTACGTTATTAATTATTTTATGAGCTTTACTTTAACTATGAAAAAGACACATACTATGTTGTTTACAGAATGAGTAGAACAATTAATTTTTGTAAGCTGTAACACAACTAGACGGATTTTGATTTGATCTAATTTTATATAGTTATAGACACTCTTATTATCGTGATTGGTACCTTTTTATTCAGGGGGATTTACACAGTGACGAGCAAAGCACAAACATTGAAACCTAGGGATTATCCAAACATCAGATTTTACCATTATAAACATATGCAATCTAGTCAGCTCCTTTTAAGAAGAAGGAGGGCTGGGTACTTGTCTTTTTTTGGCAGCTGTCTTTTTTCACCTTCAACTAAATGAAGTGCTTAACTAGGATAAAGCAGTTTTTTTATCTGTCTTTATTTTAATTTCCCAGTACAAATTTGATGTAGTAGTTGCTCAATTGTTTTCCTCGCTGTTTCATGTAACCCGACAAATATGTGAGCATAGGACAGCAGGAAATCTGTAGGTTTAGATTTTTCAATATGAAAAATCCCTCCCTCATTCTTAGGTTTTGCTCACACCATCTTATTTTAGGACTCTTTTCAAATATTCCTCAGGAGCGTCGTGTTCAATAATAAGTATCTTCAATTGGATGTTAATTCTTAACCCCTTCGATGCTCATGACGGAATGGTTCCGTCATGAGCAGCGGTGCCCCTGTGCTCATGACGGAACAATTCCGTCATGAGGACAGGGGCACGAAATCCCTCTGCTGCAGACAGCAGAGGGATTTCCTTCTCTCCCCAAAGCCTCGGGAGCTGGGGAAGAGCTTCCCCAGCTCCAGAGGCCCCCTCCTGGTTTCTGTGCAATGAGGATTAGCTCGCACGTCGCGCTGTCCTCATTGCACAGAACCGAAACTGAAATGAGCCTTTAGGCTCATTTCAGTTTCACTTCTACGTGCTCAGGGCGCTATCTCAGCCCCTGAGCCCGTAGAATGACGGAGAGGTATCATTGGAAAGGGGAGAATCTCCCCTTTCCAATGGTACCCTTCCCAGTGGATCCCTGCTTGGGGATCGCCCCAGGAGGGCGATCCCCAAGCGAGATCCACCCACTAGACACCAGGGAGGGGAGCGGCCCCTTGGGCAGGGGCCTTCGCTCCCCCATAAAGTAATGGGCACAATTCAGTCTTTCTGCCCCCCCCAGGGGGCAGATGGGGTAGTAGCCCCCAATCTGCCCCCTCGGGGGGGGCAGAAAGCCCACTAAATGCCAGGGATTGTTTTTGGTGCATTTTGTTTAGGGTGGGGGCTGCCCGAAACGGGCACGCCAATGCCCCCACCCCCCCAAAAAATGACAGTCTTTCTGCCCCCCCGGGAGGCAGATGGGACCTGTAGCCCCCAATCTGGCCCCCCCGGGGGGGCAGAAAGCCCACTAGAAACCAGGGATTTTTTTGTTTTATTCGTGTAGGGGTAGGGGCTGCCCAAAATGGGCATGACAATACCACCACCCCACCCCCAGAGAAATTCCAGTCTTTCTGCCCCCCGGGAGGGCAGATGGGGGCAGTGGCCCCCCTGGGGGGGCAGAAAGCCCACTAGGCGCCAGCGATTACGCAGGCTTTTTTTATGCATGGGGGTGGGGTCTTCCCAAATGGTCATACCAATGCCCCCTCCCCCCCTCTGCCTGTCGCGGGTACTTCGGCCTCCCACACGAGTGAGGCACCATTTTTATCGGGAGACCCGGGGGAACGCTGGGTGGTAGGAAATTTGTGTCAGCCTGGTGATGCCACAACTTTCCCACACAAAAATGAGTGGAAAAAGTGATTATTTCAGCTAAATTTGAGGTTTGCAGGGGATTCTGGGTAAGGAAACGTTGGGGGATCCACGCAAGCCATACCTCCCCGGAATCCCCCGGGTGTCTAGTTTTCAGAAATGTGTGGGTTTGGTAGGTTTCCCTTGATGGCCGCCGAGCACGGGGCCAAAAACCCAGGTGACCCCCTTGCAAAACCAGGTCGTTTTGAGATAGGCAATTTTGATGTCGCCTCAATAAGTTTTGGGCCCTTGTCTGCCACGTGTACTTGGGCCTCCCACACGAGTGAGGCACCATATTTATCGGGAGACCCGGGGGAATGCTGGGTGGTAGGAAATTTGTGTCAGCCCGGTGATGCCACAACTTTTCCAAACAAAAATGTGTGGAAAAAGTGATTTTTTTCAACTAAATTTGAGGTTTGCAGGGGATTCTGGGTAAGGAAACTTTAGGGGATCCACGCAAGCCATACCTCCCTGGAATCCCCCGGGTGTCTAGTTTTCAGAAATGTATGGGTTTGGTAGGTTTCCCTAGATGGCCGCCGAGCACGGGGCCAAAAACCCAGGTGACCCCCCTTGCGAAACCAGGTCGTTTTGAGATAGGCAATTTTGATGTCGCCTCAATACGTTTTGGGCCCTTGTCTGCCGCGTGTACTTGGGCCTCCCACACGAGTGAGGCACCATTTTTATCGGGAGACCCGGGGGAACGCTGGGTGGTAGGAAATTTGTGTCAGCCCGGTGATACCACAACTTTCCCACACAAAAATGTGTTGAAAAAGTGATTTTTTCAGCTAAATTTGAGGTTTGCAAGGGATTCTGGGTAAGGAAACGTTGGGGGATCCACGCAAGCCATACCTCCCTGGAATTCCCTGGGTGTCTAGTTTTCAGAAATGTGTAGGTTTGGTAGGTTTCCTTAGATGGCCGCCGAGCACAGGGCCAAAAACCCAGGTGACCCCCTTTGCAAAACCAGGTCGTTTTGAGATAGGCAATTTTGATGTCGCCTCAATACGTTTTGGGCCCTTGTCTGCCGCGTGTACTTGGGCCTCCCACACGAGTGAGGCACCATTTTTATCGGGAGACCCGGGGGAACGCTGGGTGGTAGGAAATTTGTGTCAGCCCGGTGATACCACAACTTTCACACACAAAAATGTGTGGAAAAAATGATTTTTTCACCTAAATTTGAGGTTTGCAGGGGATTCTGGGTAAGGAAACGTTGGGGGATCCACGCAAGCCATACCTCCCTGGAATTCCCCGGTTGTCTAGTTTTCAGAAATGTGTGTGTTTGGTAGGTTTCCTTAGATGGCCGCCGAGCACGGGCCAAACTCCAGGTGACCCCCTTGCAAAACCAGGTCGTTTTGAGATAGGCAATTTTGATGTTGCCTCAATACGTTTTGGGCCCTTGCCTGTCGCGGCTACTTGGGCCTCCCACACGAGTGAGGCACCATTTTTATCGGGAGACCTGGGGGAACACTGGGTGGTAGGAAATTTGTGTCAGCCCGGTGATGCCACAACTTTCCCACACAAAAATGTGTGAAAAAAGTGATTTTTTCATCTAAATTTGAGGTTTGCAGGGGATTCTGGGTAAGGAAACGTTGGGGAATCCATGCAAGCCATACCTCCCTGGGATCCCCAGGGTGTCTAGATTTCAAAAATGTATAGGTTTGCTAGGTTTCCATAGGTGCCGGCAGAGCTAGGGTTCAAAAACTACAGCTAGGCGCTTTGCCAAAAAAGGGTCATTTTTCACTGTGAAATTGTGGTGTGTCCACGTTGCGTTTTGCGCCGTTTCCTGTCGCAGGCACTAGGCCTACCCACACAAGTGAGGTACCATTTTTCTCTGAAGACTTTGGGGAACGCGGGGTGGGTGGAAATTTGTGGATCCACGCAGATTCCAGAACTTTCCACCACAGCAATGTGAGGAAAATGTGGTTTTTATGACAATTGTTTAGGTTTGCAAGGGATTCTGGGTAACAGAACCTGGTGAGAGGCAGTCAAGTCACCCCATCCTGGATTTGCAAGGGTGTCTCGTTTTCAAAAATGTATAGGTTTGCTAGGTTTCCCTAGGTGCCGGCAGAGCTAGGGTTCAAAAACTACAGCTAGGCACTTTGCCAAAAAAGGGTCATTTTTCACTGTGAAATTGTGGTGTGTCCACGTTGCGTTTTGCGCCGTTTCCTGTCACGGGAACTAGGCCTACCCACACAAGTGAGGTACCATTTTTCTCTGAAGACTTTGGGGAATGCGGGGTGGGTGGAAATTTGTGGATCCACGCAGATTCCAGAACTTTTCACCACAGAAATGTGAGGAAAATGTGGAGTTTTTGCAATTTTTTTAGGTTTGCAAGGGACTCTGGGTAATAGAACCTGGTGAGAGCCAGACAAGTCACCCCATCCTGGATTCCCCTGGGTGTCTAGTTTTCAAAAATGTATAGGTTTGCTAGGTTTCACTAGGTGCCGGCAGAGCTAGGGTTCAAGAACTACAGCTAGGCACTTTGCCAAAAAAGGGTCATTTTTCACTGTGAAATTGTGGTGTGTCCACGTTGCGTTTTGTGCCGTTTCCTGTCGTGGGCACTAGGCCTACCTACACAAGTGAGGTACCATTTTTCTCGGAAGACTTTGGGGAACGCGGGGTGGGTAGAAATTTGTAGATCCACGCTGATTCCAGAACTTTCCACTACAGAAATGTGAGGAAAATGTGTTTTTTTTGCCATTTGTTTAGGTTTGCAAGGGACTCTGGGTAATAGAACCTGGTGAGAGCCAGTCAAGTCACCCCATCCTGGATTTCCCTGGGTGTCTAGTTTTCAAAAATGTATAGGTTTGCTAGGTTTCCCTAGGTGCCGGCAGAGCTAGGAGTTCAAAAACTACAGCTAGGCACTTTGCAAAAAAGGGTGATTTTTCATTGTGAAAATGTGGTGTGTTCACGTTGCGTTTTGAGCCGTTTCCTGTCGTGGGCACTATGCCTACCCACACAAGTGAGGTACCATTTTTATCGGGAGACTTAGGGTAATTCATATTTGTAAAGCAACTGTTATTACCTATTGACTTTCGATGCATTTCTGCCTTCCAAATGAAAGACAATGTGTAAAAAAGAAGTAATTTTGAAAAATGATCGATAATTCTCATGCTAGTATGAGTATTCCCAATTTCGGAAATGTGCAAATATCTACTGTTTCTAAACTCTATATTTTGTTCCCATTTCAGAAATACATAGGTGTCTTTCATACCGATTTTTCCATGTATACATTTTCCCAGAATAATTGCTATATACCCGGTACATAATAAAAAACGATTGCAAGTCGCTGCTCAGTTTTTGGCTCTGGGTTCGTCAGGTTCTTGGTGAACCTACAAGTCCTATATATCCCCACAACCAGTAAGGTCCAGCGGATGTAACGGTATATTGCTTTCAAAGAGCTGTCATAATTAGAAGAAGTTACAGGTGAAAATGTTGACACAAAAAGCTGTTTTTTTCAACTAATTTTCAATGTTTCCTATATTTAACTGTTAGTTTCTATAAAGAAACCTTGAAGGATCTACACAAATGACCCTTTGCTGAATTCATAATTTTGTCTACTTTTCAAAAATGTATAGCTTTCCAGGATCCATTATTGCTTTCATACCCATGTCTACCATTAACTGGAAGGAGGTTGAAAGCACAAAAATAGCAAAAATAGGCTATGTCCCAGAAAAATGCCAAAACTGTGTAAAAAACTTTGGTTTTCTGACAAAAGTCTGTCATTCCCTAAAAGCTGGGAAAATGGTGATTTCAGCCCCACAAACCCTTTTGATACCATTTGTAGGAAAAACCCAGACGC
The DNA here is from genome assembly GCA_963921515.1 of Calotriton arnoldi. Lineage (NCBI taxonomy): Eukaryota > Metazoa > Chordata > Amphibia > Caudata > Salamandridae > Calotriton > Calotriton arnoldi. The sequence continues at coordinate 352,933 of CAWUFW010010865.1, read as the reverse complement.
TTTCATTTGCAGCACTTTTTTCCCATTTTTCCCAAAAACCAAAATGTTGCTGTATTTTGGCTAATTTCTGGGTCCCCTCCAGGGGAGTCCACAAACCCTGGGTACCTTTAGAATCCCCAGGATGTTGTAAGAAAAGGACGCAAATTTGGCATGGATACCTTATGTGGTCAAAACGTTACAGGGGCCTAAGCGCGAACTACCCCAAATAGCCAAAAAAAGGCTTAGCCCGGGGGGGGAAAAGGCCTAGCAGCGAAGGGGTTAACAGATCCAATCCACAAACAAACTTAATTTGTTCAAATCCGTATTTTATTATACGTTATATCAAGTTAGTGATATCAAAAGTTCATCAACAAAAATTCAAAACACGATCAGCCTACGCGTTTCGTCCGTTGTTGGACGTCATCAAGGCTGAAAAATAAAAAGAACAATGTTCATGTTTCCCAAATTTTCATAAATTACATAAAACAAAATTATATTCAATATTCCTGCTATCATCACCATCACAATGTGCACAAATTAATAATCTATTAATTCTCCCTCTAAAAGGAAGCCTGCCTATATAACAAACTAAACTGGTGTCGGCATATCTAATGAATCAAAATTAATTCACTGGTGAATTCTTGGACCAATCTGTCTATGAAATAGAAAACGCAAAACGGACCCCACCAAGTCCTAAGTTCATGATCCTTAAATGAGAAAATAGCAAATAATTATTCATATCATCTCATTGACACCCCAACTATATTTCCAACCACTGTCCCAATCCATTTAAGAAAGCATTAAATGCTAGAAACTAAAAATATCCCCAACATTTGAATCTTCCTATTATACTAGGACAAGAAGAGTAATCACCACATACCTATAAATGAAGTATGATCTCAAATGACTTCACAAAGACAAGTGTAATTATATTCATTCCTTATTTATCCATTCAAATTTATCTGAACAGAAAAAAATATATATAAATGCGATTATTTCATCGTTCCCAACTCACACATCACGATCAGTTCATTGTTAGTATGATGGTCTCCATTCTACTCCAACGTACCTCTTAATATTGCGGTATCCCAATTAATTTCAAAAATATAGTCCCTCAGCTATGTATGCCTTCCTCGTTTTCAGAAAATTATCTAAAATAAAGATAAACAGAACAAAATACATACAATTACTACAAGGTCCCATGCATGAAACCGCTCTTATGTAGAACCCGCAAGCCATAATATCTCCTGCTCACCTCCAATTCAGCCATATTCAGCTTTAACAACCCGTTCACTGCAGCCGGCTCGATAAATCCCACTGTCAGTGCACTTCCCGCTTCATTCCCTTTAAAAAACCTTAACAGGTCCAATCACATTCGAGCCCTCTCAAGCCCGTAATTTACATAGAATCATCGCTGTTCTCACTGTGGTCCTCGCCACATATCCACCAATCCAAATCACTCTATATCTCCTATTCCTGTAAGCGCGGACCAGCCTATCAGATGCTTTCTCTTAGTGGTGCAACGTGACCAATCTGCTTCCTTTACTCCGTCATCCGCCCACCAGCCTTTATTCGGTTACGTATCACTTTATTAGAGGACATCCTCTGGTCCAATCACATTTGAGTCCACTCAGGCTCCTCATTTGCTTAGAAAAATCTCAGTTCCCTCTATGGTCCTCGGCACCCGTTCACCAATCGAAATAGCTCTATGTCCAGTGCTTGCGAGAGGACAACCTCTGGTCCAATCACGTTCGAGCCCTCTCAAGCTCCTCATCTGCCTAGAACAATCTCGGTTCCCTATGTGGTCCTCGGCACCCATTCTAAATAGATCTATGTCCAGTGCTAGCGAGTGCGACACCGATAAAACTGCTATTCCCGCAGTGAAATAGTTAAGTCACCTAAGTTTCAGAGTACATTCTCCAATATCCTTAAATGGCCGTCCCGTGTTCGTAAATCACAAAACAAAAAAGTCAGTAAAACAATCATTAATAGAACATTATTCCTCAATTGTATGCAATGCACAGACAATCACTGTCATTATCAACTCTACCATCCTTGATGTTGTATCAAAACTCCCTCAAGAGTGTATCTATTAACCATCTGATCTCTCTGGCCCTCATCACTTCCATATTCTATCCTGGGTATATCTACCAAGACATTCCGCACCACATCTAATATGACACAGTTCACCCTTACCGCTGATTCGAGTTAGACGAAGCCAAGGGCAACCTCTACTTATCAAATTATTTATCCAAAAAATAGTGAAACTCATTATCACTATTAAGTCCCTGCGACACTGATCTACACCTACTGATCCATCGCGCTTCTTGCTGTCGCATTCGCAATACGAGATCTCCACCCCTGGCCGTGGGAATAATCCTTTCAATCCCATGGAATTTGATACTCTTCCTATTCGCATGGTTATTCCTGATATGCTGAAAAATAGGCGACTTAGTATCCTGATTCAATATCGAACGATTATGCTCTTGAATCCTTATCTTCAACATTCTCTTAGTACTTCCTATATAGACCTTTCCACACTCACATTGTAAAGCATTATTCACCCAACTGCTATTGCAGTTGATAAACTCATTAATATGAAAATACTTATTGGTATTATATTTAAATTCCTTAATTCGATTCATGCCAAATTCACATACATTACATGAACCACATATAAAAAATCATTTTGGTGGGTCAGGTAACCAATTCCCACCCTGAGGTCTTGTCGGTTCTAGATAATTCCTCGTGATCAAATCTTTAATCGTGGGGCATCTCCTGTACATCACCCCTGGTTTATCACCAATCACCTGTACCAAGCCAGCTACCCCTCTAAGGAGGTTCCAATATTTACTCAAGATTTTAAAAATCTTGTTGTGATGTGTACTGTACGTTGTTATGAATGAAAGTCTTTCCCCGATTGAGGCTTTGCCTTCTGTGTCAAAGTGGTGTCCTTGCCAATGGACATCACCCTTCTTTGGCTTTCTTCAATAAGTCCTGAGCATAACCCCTCCTGTGTAACCTTTGTTGTAATCCATTTAGTTCTGACCTAAAGTCCTCCTCGGTGCTACAATTCCAGGAGATGCCCCACGATTAAAGATTTTATCACGAGGAATTATCTAGAACCCACAAGACCTCAGGCTGGGAATTGAATCAAATTAAGGAATTTAAATATAATACCAATAAGTATTTTCATATTAATGAATTTATCAACTGCAATAGCAGTTGGGTGATTTATGCTTTACAATGTGAGTGTAGAAAGGTCTATATAGGAAGTACTAAGAGAATGTTGAAGATAAGGATTCAAGACCATAATCGTTCGATATTGAATCAGGATACTAAGTCGCCTATTTTTCAGCATATCAGGGATAACCATGCGAATAGGAAGAGTATCCAAATTCCATGGGATTCAAGGATTATTCCCAGGGCCAGGGATGGAGATCTGGTATTGCGATTGCGACAGCAAAAGCACGATGGATCAGTAGGTGTAGATCACTGTCGCAGGGACTTAATAGTGATGATGAGTTTCACTATTTTTGGATAAATAATTTGATAGGTAGAGGTTGCCCTTGGCTTCGTCTAACTGATTCAGCAGTAAGGGTGAAATATGTCATATTAGATGTGGTGCGGAATATCTTGATTAGATATACCCAGGATAGAATATGGAAGTGATGAGGCCAGGGAATCAGATGATTAATAGATACACTCTTGAGGGAGTTTTGATACAACATCAAGGATGGTAGAGTTGATAATGACAGTGATTATCTGTGCATTGCATACAATTGAGGAATAATGTTCTATTAATGATTGTTTTACTGACTTTTTGTTTTGTGATTCACGAACACGGACGGCCATTTAAGGATATTGGAGAATGTACTCTGAAAACTTAGGTGACTTAACTATTTCACTCGTGGGAATAGCAGTTTTATCGGTGACGCTACTCGCTAGCACTGGACATAGAGCTATTTAGAACAGGTGCCGAGGACCACATAGGGAACCGAGATTGTTCTAGGCAGATGAGGAGTTTGAGAGGGCTCGAACGTGATTGGACCAGAGGTTGTCCTCTCACAAGCACTGGAAATAGAGCTATTTCGATTGGTGAACCGGTGCCAAGGACCATAGAGGGAACTGATATTTTTCTAAGCAAATGAGGAGCCTGAGTGGACTCAAATGTGATTGAACCAGAGGATGTCCTCTAATAAAGTGATACCTAACCGAATAAAGGCTGATGGGCGGATGACGGAGTAAAGGAAGCAGATTGGTCACGTTGCACCACTAAGAGAAAGCATCTGATAGGCTGGTCCGCGCTTACAGGAATAGGAGATATAGAGTGATTTGGATTGGTGGATATGTGACGAGGACCACAGTGAGAACAGCGATGATTCTATGTAAATTACGGGCTTGAGAGGCTCGAATGTGATTGGACCTGATAAGGTTTTTAAAGGAATGAAGCGGGAAGTGCACTGACATCGAGATTTATCGAGCCGGCTGCAGTGAGCGTGTTATTAAAGCTGAATATGGCTGAATTGGAGGTGAGCAGGAGATAGTATGGCTTGCGGGTTCTACATAAGAGCGGTTTCATGCATGGGACCTTGTAGTAATTGTATGTATTTTGTTCTGTTTATCTTTATTTTAGATAATTTTCTGAAAACGAGGAAGGCTACATAGCTGAGGGACTATATTTTGAAATTAATTGGGATACCGTAATATTAAGAGGTACGTTGGAGTAGAATTGAGACCATCATACTAACAATGAACTGATCAGTGATGTGTGAGTTGGGAACGATGAAATAATCGCATTTATATATTTTTTCTGTTCAGATAAATTTTAATGGATAAATAAGGAATGAATATAATTACACTTGTCTTTGTGAAGTCATTTGAGATCATACTTCGTTTATAGGTATGTGGTGATTACTCTTCTTGTCCTAGTATAATGGGAAGATTCAAATGTTGGGAATATTTTTAGTTTCTAGCATTTAATGCTTTCTTAAATGGATTGGGACAGTGGTTGGAAATATAGTTGGGGTGTCAATGAGGTGATATGAATAATTATTTGCTATTTTCTCATTTAAGGATCATGAACTTAGGACTTGGGGGGGTCCGTTTTGCGTTTTCTATTTCATAGACCGATTGGTCCAAGAATTCACCAGTGAATTAATTTTGATTCATTAGATATGCCGAAACCAGTTTAGTTTGTTATATAGGCAGGCTTCCTTTTAGAGGGAGAATTAATAGATTATTAATTTGTGCACATTGTGATGGTGATGATAGCAGGAATATTGAATATAATTTTGTTTTATGTAATTTATGAAAATTTGGGAAACATGAACATTGTTCTTTTATTTTTCAGCCTTGATGACGTCCAACAACGGATGCAGCGCGTAGGCTGATCGTGTTTTGAATTTTGTTGATGAACTTTGATATCACTAACTTGATATAACGTATAATAAAATACGGATTTGAACAAAGGAAGTTTGTTTGTGGATTGAATCTGTTAAGAATCAACATCCAATTGAAGATACTTATTATTGAACACGACGTTCCTTTCATTGAGGAATATTCATACGTGGGGTGGTTCTGCAGCGGTGAGCCACAGAAGGTTGAGCGTGATCGATTGATGGAATTACATTGAATTAATCTGGATATAATACTGCCCTGTACACACCAGTTGGAAGCCCTCATCGCTAGTCAGTATTTTGACTCTTTTCAAATAGTCTGGCCCCAACTCCCACCGACCACGCACACAACCTAGGGGTCATCCTCGACTCCACCCTCTCCATGACTAAACAGGTCAACGCCGTCTCCTCCGCCTGCTTCAACACCCTCCGCATGCTCCGCAGGATCTACAAGTGGATCCCCACTGAAACGAGAAGAACGGTCACCCAGGCCCTCGTCAGCAGCAGGTTGGACTATGGAAACGCCCTCTACGCAGGAGCCTCGGCCAAACTCCTGAGACAGCTCCAACGCATCCAGAACGCCTCTGCACGCCTGATCCTCGACATCCCTCGCCGCAGCCACATCACACCCCACCTGAGAGACCTGCACTGGCTCCCGGTCAACAAGAGGATAACCTTCAAACTCCTCACCCACGCACACAAGGCACTCCACAACACCGGACCAACGTGCCTCAACAGACGACTCAGCTTCTACACCCCCACCCGCCAGCTCCGCTCCGCCGACCTCGCCCTCGCCACTGTCCCCCGCTTCCGAAGAGCGACCTCCGGTGGCAGATCGTTCTCCCACCTCGCCGCCAAGACCTGGAACACCCTCCCCATCTACCTACAGCAGACCCAAGACCTGCTGACCTTCAGAAAACTCCTCAAGACCTGGCTTTTCGAGCAGTAGCAGCATTCCCCACCCCAGCGCCTTGAGACCCTCATGGGTGAGTAGTGCGCTTTACAAATGATATGATTGATTGATTGATTGATTGATTGATTGAAGTGTGCACAAGGTGATGCAAGGCAGCTCAATTTCCTAATTAAGATTTACAAAGGCATGCAAGGGGTGATTTATGCCATATTGAGTGCCTTTGTAAATAAATAGTTTGGCAAAGCAGCAACATGCGCCACAACCTGAGATTGCGTCTTATCGGTACGCCTGCCAGAGGATAATCTTTTTACTTCCTCGTTATTTCTTCTTTCTATGCCTGATGCATTCTGCAACACATCAAGGAAAATGCCTCTTTGGATTGGTTTTGTTCACAAAATCAAGGCTGCCTGTAAAGTGGGCACCCTTGTAGCATGGTACAAGGGCGCCTGTGTTGGTGTTAGGCAGCACTCATTCATCAATGCTAGGAGGGAGCAACGGTGCACCATATCTTCATAGCTATGGTGCATTTCTGCTCTCTCCGTTTCATAAAACTCAGCGCAACAACAATTCTTGCTGCCCTGTGTTGCGTGAAACATCAGTAAATATAGCCCTTTGTCTCTCAAGTTCTGGGACCACAAGAAACAATCCTAGGGAATTGAACCTTATTACAAAAATCACATTTACAACTTTTTGAGTCAAGCTTACATGCAATGTTAATCTTGTTATGATTTTGTGGTCATTTAATTGGGTTCTCATAAAGTCCCAATTATCACTTTTGAAACCAATATAGAAGTCAATAGCAGAGAAGATGCAGTCTTGCTACTTGAGCTGCCGACTTAGGAACTAGAAAGTTAGGATACAAATACTGGCCTCGGCTCAACATCCAGTGATTGTGGGAAAATCAGTTAATCTCCATGTACTAAAAAAAAGAAAAATGTGCAACACCTTGTTCTCGTGTAAAAACTGGTTCTCTTACAAAGAGCTCTAATGCCCTCAGGTGACTTTTGTGCTTTATAAAAAACTGGATTTTGGTTTTTAAAACAGCCTGATTCAGTAGGTCATTGTTTGTACCCAACAAAAAAATGGTTTCAATTTTTGACAGAAATCAGACACTCCATATAATTACCGCATAGCACACCCTACATTTCACATTCTTTCACTGATTGTGTACAAAGGGTAGCGCTATCCTCTGATGCATGCGTCACAGTACTCGCAGTCTGAGATAGTGGGCAATAATATCCAATCTCCAACAAATATTTCAAGGGTTAAAAATAAAAAAAATCAGGGGAAGTAAATTAAGAAATTACCCTCATAACAATAGGTGATAAAAAAGACCAAATATTTGGCTTCCTCACTCATCTTATATAAATGAATTTTTTAGATGACTAAACATTATGTACATTAAATGGTCATCAGGGATAGGATACAGTAGTGATCCAGTGGATTTGAACTTGCAATATTGGGACCAACCCGTGACTCTAAGGATTTACTTCTGTTGTGTAGTTCTTATAAATCTATACAAGATCTGTGCGTTTAGACAACATACACTTCGGGCTTGGTGTCTGAACTAATTCCAGGCACCCCCACCGAGTATGTTGGCCTGTATGCCAGAGAGCTCACAGTGCCACTAGAAACTCCTCTTATTAAGGAGAGAATAGTTCTTGGCAACTATCGAACATGACAAGCCTGATCCCTCAGAATCGTGGAAACAGTGCAATACTTTTTGCTCAGTCACTCGTGCTCACTTAGCCTCAGAGATGTACACAGATTAAACGGTATGGATGTTTTCAATAAGCATTTATTGAACATTCATCAATCTAGTGTAAAATACGTGTGCTGAGACAATCATCATACAGTAACAGATATAAATGATTAGAAGCACTAGAAAAGTGAAAGGATGGTAAATCTCTACCATTTTGTTATAATCATGAATACAGGCGAGTATATAAAATACATGATAGTAAAAATGCGTACTTCTACGATGCAATCGTAACAAGATGTACCTAAGTGTACCTAGCATGTGTTTAGGTGTTAAAGCCAAGAATCCCTCTAGGATAAAGTCAACCCCATTACCTGAAGTGGGAGACTGTGGGACCCCATCTTGGTCTCAAGTTTGACACCCCGCAAGGGATGTTCAGACCGCTGCAAGCTAGAGTGTCTGCATGCAGGAATCTCGGGGGCATATTATCAAGAACAGCGTTAAAATTATCGCTGGTTTAGCGGCAGAAAACTGCCGCTAAAGCGGCGATAATGGGCTTGATAATATGCCCTGGAGAATTCCAATCGAAGCCCATGTTCACACCAGAACCTGGACTTCTATTGGAATTCTCAAGGGCATATTATCAAGCTCATTATCGCCGCTTTAGCAGTAGTTTTCTGCCGCTAAACTGGCGATAATTTTTAACGCCGTTCTTGATAATATGCCCCTTAGCGTCTCACGTCAGTGTGTCGGCATGGAAGTCGTGATCTCCTCTGACTATCTCAGCAAGATGTGATGTTTATATACCCGAATGTATCCCCAGGGGTTCTACCTTGCTGTGCCACTGTCGGACTAAGGATGACATCGGGAATTAACCTTGTACATAGTTATTATGCAGGAGAAGTTAGTCCTGCTGATTTCCGAGAATCCTGAATCCTCATGCATAATGTATGAGCCTATTGTTCAGGGAAAACCCCACGTTCTGTAAGGAGTACTGTGACTAGGTAAAAGGTCAGTCCTAGCAGCCGTTATGTATGTAATGTAGGGATGAATATAGGTGAAAGGTTGTGATGTTACCTGGGCCTATATTGGGGTACCTATATGGAATATAACACTTCCTCAAATGGATGATTTACTACTCCTTACTTACTTCTACCTTGGTTCTCAATGGATCTTTTATACTTTGCACTTAGGGGAAAGAGTTAACATTACTCGTCTGATCAAATTCAATTAACAGTGCAACCAATTTGGCTACACAATGAGGACCAGGAATCGGTAGCCAAGTTTAAGGGTGTTTATTACAAATTAGTGATCAAATTCAGAAACATTACTCGTAAGAAAAGACTATATAAGTATAGTATCGCAACTGGAAGGCAAAGCCTCCTAGAAAAGTTTGGACGAACAAGGATCAGACACACAAGCAGCTCTGTTGGACCATACAAAACAACAACATTAAAATCTGATACTCAAAGTACAATCTAACTTGGTCTTTTCTAGGCATTAGCTATTTAAATCTCTCCGATACAGACTAAAGCACATACATACTCACAGTACAAATCTGCAAAAGACAATGGGAATCAGGCAAAAGAGAACAAGAAGTATTAGCAATAGCATTTCGGAAGCTCGGTTAGCAGTCTTCAATGAGTCAGCAAAGTGTTGGTCTAAATCACACTTGGAGAAATTAACGTGACAATCAAAAATGTCTTTAAAGGTCCTTTAAGGGCAGGGGGATTTGGGAATAGGGAAATTGGTTTGAGTCAGAGTCTAACGAAAGTTCTGCATAGAGTCTGCAGAAAGAGTTTAGCAAAGAAGTCCAAATCATTTGCCTTCCTATCTCTCTGCTCCTGCATCTTCATCTGCATCTGTGTCTGCATTCCCGTACTGGCTTTTATTTTTGATTCTCTCAAACTTCTGCTGCTATATCGGTACTGGAAGGATTTGTGGTTTTCCCTTTTAACCTTTTAATTAACATCATCACTGCTTAGACGTTTTTTATTTTTATATTCTTGCTGGTTTCTCTGCTATTTGAATATCTGGGTGTTCTGTTCACAATTGGGGCTTTTATTTGTTTTTGCACACTGAGGGGCCGATTCCGATCTCGGCCGGTAGTGCTCCGAATCGGATTCGGTTTTACCGGATCCGATCCGGAGCCCTATTTTCCGACCGAGTCGTACGCGCGTCCGGGCGAGCGAGTACGATGCGTATTCGCCGACCGACTCGTCCGGGCGACCCGACCGCTCCGACCGACTGGTTCCTGGATCGTACCGCTCCGACCGACTCGCTCGGACCCGATTCGCACCGTGCAATGGAGGCGTTTTCCGGCCGGGTAAGTACGATGCGCACCTCGACCGCTCCGACCGACTCGCGCCGTCCGACTCGAACTCGCTGTCGGAGCCGTACTTTGGGGGTCCGTGTCGGACCCCCCTGTACTGCATACCCGTGCGGGCGCACACAGGGGGGACCCATGGGTCCCCCTACCTGTGCGTGTACGCCGCGAGGCGCTTCGCGGCGTACTCGCTGTAGGGGCGCCCTTGTCCGCCTCGCACCCATTGAGGCAATGGGAGCCCGCGTACGCGTTGTACGACCGGCTCCCATTGAGTTCAATGGGAGTCCGACCGACTCGTGTCCGGTGGCATACGAATGCATCGGACTCGTTCGGTCGGACTGCACGGGTCCGATTCGGTCGGAAATCTCTCCGAGGCCGGCTCGGTCGGAGAAATTACCGACACGAATCGGAATCGGCCCCTGAGTATTTGGGGGCTCTGTTTTTAATTGGGTTTTTAGTTGTTTTCTCACACTGTGAGTTCGGAAGTTTGGTGAGTCTGTTATAGCTCACATTCTCCCTCTATTTTCACCTTCTCTCTGACAGAGGAAGGGGCGTTTTTGGACCAGTCTGTCATTTTGTTCTGGATGCTGGGAAGTGCAGGTCAGCATTCTAGCACTGACTCTGCCATGCGCCCAACTGGCTTTAAAAATGGGCTGATGTGTGGCAGCCCTTCTGCGCTCATCCGCACCTTGACTGCACTTTATGCCAAAACCCCTGCCCAAATCCCAATCATGAGATATTCCAGGTACCAGCTCCTCTGACTTAACGATTGAGGTAGGCATGTGACATGTACATCAATTTGGTCCCACTATAGATTCAGGTCATTTGTCTTGTACGCATTGCCATTTCAAGTGTTAAACGATGCCTGAGCCGGCAGCGGCTAATAGTAATAGCAATGATTCTTACCCTGCCTCACTGCATGACAATGTCACTTCAACATTAAACTGTGTACTGATTAATGCACCGTCAGTTATAAAGCATAAATATGAGTTGTACAATCACCTAGATGCACATACCACAGACATAGTGTTTCCTCCTGAAACCTGGGCTGATGAAGAGTCCAACCCTTACTTTATGGCTGCCACATCAGCTGGCTATGCCTTTTTTAAAGTGGACCGTGTTGGAAAACGTGGTGGAGGCTATCAAGAACACTATTATATCTCCTTTGAGCCAGCAAGGTCAAGAGATTGTGAGGCTCTTACTTTCAAATATAAATTGAATAATAATGCCACCGTCTATGATCTTTTGAAATACACGCTGCTTGGACCTAAAGTTAATTTCTTGACAGCCTTAAGTGAGTTTATTTTATCTAATGTGCATTATCCTACACTATTTTAGGAGACTTTAATTTTACCCTGGAGGATCTTGATGACAGAGAAACTGTACAGCTGACAGACAACTTAAATTGTTTTAATCTCAAACAGTTGGGGAACACTGATACACATGAGGCAGGTGACATTTTAAATGTTGTTTTCTCAAGTCACCCTGATTTAAAGCTTTACGCAGTATTACCTTTAACTTGGTCAGACCATAAGGCCATTGGCTTTAGTTTAAAAACATTAGTTCCCAATATCCCTAGTGCCATGGTCACAATAATTAATATGCTGGCTTGAAATAAAGTGGACACTAAGGAATTTAGGAATACTTTGGTCACTACCCAACCCCACCTGATTAACAATCCCAATGTTGATACAGCCAACTATGAGAAAAGGATCAGCACAGCTGTATCTGAATAGCCCCTCTGAAACAAGTTAAAAGTTAGAGAGATTTAAAACAAAAATGCCATAGACAAGAGAGAATTTGGTGAAATTGCTATAATTTAACAGAAAGGAAAAAATGTAATGAATTAATACATGATTACAAAAAAATGATTATTATAGAGAAAACTAAATATTTTACTGATAAGATTATCAGATAAGATTAACTGATAAGATTAACTTAGCTACAAATTCTACTAACGAACTGCTCAAAACTGTTTAAAAAGCTCTCTAGCCCCATTTGTTGTCATGCAATCATTTGGCTCGTTTTTTTAGGAAAAAGGCAGTGGCGTAGCTAGGCACTCTGCCGCCCGTGGCGGTCCCTGCCTTTTGCCGCCGCCGCCGAGCGCCTAAGAGCAGGGGGGGGGGGGGATGCTGGCGATAAATATACCTGCCGCCCCCAAATCTCGTGCCGCCCGGGGCGTACCGCCCCCTCCGCCCCCCCCTTGCTACGCCAGTGGAAAAAGGTCAAGGCAGTTTACAATGATTTTGATTTGAATACTATTCATCCGCATTACCCTTGATGAAGTTATTTGTAAATCCAATAATCTGGAGCTTTGCAGGTTTCTGCTTCTTACGATAGACAGGAGGAGTGAACTCATTGCCCTCACTAAATCAGGTGTGCCTTCTGATCCTTGCCCTCCAACATTCATACAGGACTTAGCTGGGACGGTTTCTCCCACTCTGATTAAACTAATGATTAGTGTTATGATCACTGTGCAGTTCCTTAAGAAATGGAAAAATGCTTTGATACGCCCCCTTTTGAAAAAAACTCTCTTAATCACAATGGGGAGCAAAACAACTGCCCTACCTCACTCTTACCCATGGTGGCGAAAATTCTTGAAAGGCATCTCAACATCATCCCTTCAGAATTCCTGAATAAGTATGAAATCTTTGATGAAGCTCAACATGGTCTTAGATCTAACCCAGTACCAAAACAGCACTGGTGGTAGCCTCAGAAGAGATCAGAACTATCTTGGACAATGGTGGAAAGGCGGTTTGTGATACTCCTTGATTTGTATGCGGCTGAGTCATGGTGACATCATCGATCGTTTAGCCCAATTGGGATCTGTGGACCAGCTTTAGACCTTTTAGGGCCACATGCATCAACGAAAAAAACGGTGCAAACGGTTGCAACCGGTATTTTTGCATTTGGGAGGCATCATCCCAAATGCAAAAATCGCAATTTAAGTAATTGCAAAAATTGAGATTACTTAAATTGCGATTGCATTTAAGTAATCGCAAAAATTGCGATTCCTTAAATGCAATGCATTAAGAAAAAAAAATTGCGATTTCGCAAATAGGAATCGCAAATTACCGTCAATCTCAAGTTGATGGTAATTTGCGATTTCTTGGAAAAATGCACTAAAGTGCATTTTTCAAAGTCCCATGTTACACACACACATGCCCTTGGGGCATGTGTGTGTGCAACATGTGGTGAAATGGAAATTTCAGGCGTGCAACACGGTTTCCTTTTGGCACCCTTGCACCCTTGAAATTGCATGCACAATTTGCGAGTACCTATTGGGTACTCGCAAATTGCGCATGCGATTCCCATTCATTCCTATGGACCTCTATGCCCATAGGAATGAATGAGAAGCCATTCCTTAATTGCGACTCGCAGTTTGCGAGTCGCAATTAAGGAATGTGTAGGAATCACAATTTTTGGGGGGATTCCTACATGCATAGGCAATTGCGATTCCATAATTGCGATTCCTTAAAAATCGCAATTAAAGAATCGCAATTGCCTATTTTGATGCATGTGCACCTTAGTCTCTTTTCTTTCCAACAGGGAACACTTTGTTTGTCTTGGGGACTTCAGGTCAAAATCCTCGTGCTACCCTTTGGTGTGCCTCATGAGAATGATGATTTGTTTCAATATCAGGCCTCTCATATTACAGCTTACAGTGAAAAGTACACATTCTACAGCAATTACAATTAAAGACACATCAGCTATTCACATACAGTACATTGATCTTGTATATTTAGTTTTAGAAAATGCAGAAAATGTGAAAATTACATTTATATGGTATGATCTTTGTTTTCCAGGAGAAGGTCGCTATTTCAAGCAAGGGAAAATCTGTTGTTGGGCTCTCTGCTCCTCCAGGAGAAGAAATCTTTAAAGTTTAGTAAGTGATGCATGTGTTATTGAAGACCTTACAGAAATTTAATATTTTGGGATTGTTCTAAGTGCCACATTTGTTTTTAATTTTAATGACAAATATTATTATGCAGCAGTCAATGAACTTTAAAGAAAAACAGTTCAAGTGCATAAGTTGTTCATATCATTCTTTGCTAGTTTTCAACTCAACAACATTTTTATATTCTGTCTCTACTTATTTGCTCGAGCAATGATTGCAATAGTTATCCATATGAGGTTATTCAGTGTGAGGATTGGCACATACCTTAACCAGGAGAAGTTAAGATCACCTTAATCCACTAACATCCACTCAATCTTTCTTTCTTCCAAGAATAACACAATGAGTACCATTGAGGTGGATAAGGAATATCTGTCTCCTGTCAATATTAAAAAAATGTATTTGTTTGTGAATGCTATTCTTGCAATCATGCCTAACAGCTACTATACATTAATGCATATTTGGAATCAGAAACAGTCTCAGTCTTGAGATGTATAGGCAAGGTGAAAAAATTAAGTAAGAAACAATAAGGTATTTAGTAGAAAAAAACATGAAGGGTAGAGAGTCTATTAGACAACAGATAACCAAGGTGTAAAAGCTGAATCATAACAAATTGTTAGCAACATGTGAATTTGTTAGTGGTAATGACATCACAAAATTGTAGAACATATTGGTCTGTGTTAAGTAAAGTGAGCACTGGGGGTCGTATCATATGAATTGGGTTACAAGGCCAATACTTTTGATGACACCGGTATATCACATAAAGTGATCTTTGGGAGCACTAAGATTATCCTCAGTCTCTGCCACAGTTTTGGCCTGACTGGTGCCTTAAGTAGTTATAGCAGTGCTATTTTACCACCTTACACAGTGGTTAATGGCAGCTTGTCACAATAACTTGTAATTCATGTGCTACTTTTGGCTTGAAATATAATAGCATTTCTTGATATATCTATAATAAATAATATAATATAATACTAAAAGCACATAAAACAACATAAGAACATGAATAAGATACAAGGCACATTACAAAAAAACAGACAAAACGGAACACAACAACTGCAGTGCAATACAACAAAATCATATTGCAATAATTCAGCACAAAGAAAAATAGCAGCACAAAAAACAAAATAAATGTATCATCGTGCAGCAAATGTGAACAATCCTTCTTGTCCCACATTACCACCTTTTGGTATCCTGTTTTCATAATACAGTGGAAAATGGTGTTTGTAGTAAGAACTGCCTTGAATTACCACCAAGGACATGAAATTGCACCAGCCACAAAATGTTTTGTGATCTGGCCCACAGTCTCTGGCTCAATTTTGGGCTTACCCGTGTCTTGAATGGATGAAGATTTGCAGCAGTGCAATTTGTCAGCGATAAATGGTCACTTGTCACAGGAAAATACAAAAGGCTGGAAATGCAGCAGCATTGTAGATACATCGAAATTACACATCACAACATAATAGAACAACATACTCAAAGGAACATACCCACACAATTAAAACATAACAGAGCACAATATAACAAGGTAAAGAGAACCCAGTAGCACAACAGACACACACAATCCTTGTCACACATTATCTCTAGAATCCTGTTTTCATAATGCAGTAGTGAAAGATGTTTGGAGCAAGAACTACCTTAGCTTATCACTAAGGCCATGAAATTGCGTCTGTCAAAAACATTATGTTGCCTGGCCCTAGTAGAGCTATGTTAAGCCTGCACTCTGCCACAGTTTTGGTCTGAAGAACTGAAGCCGCACTATTTTGCCACCTTAGGCAGTTGCTGAATGTGTTGTTTTTGGCTGGAAATGTGGCAGCACTTGTTAATATATCTAAAGAATACAATATAACATAACAGAATAACAGAGAGAAAGTGTCACATCTGCTGCTGCACATCTGAATTTCTGGTTTGTGGCACAGCCATAATGGCCCCTGAGGAGAGACTGGCTGACTCGGGAGGACACAGTGTCATTCCTCTGTCCTCAGCTTTGGGCCACCTGCCAGAAACTGTGCTGAACCCTCTATGGGCTCCTGAGTGCGGAGTATAAAGGTCGTACTCTGGAGCCCGTAAATGCCTGCAATTTTTAAAAAGAAAAGGTAAAACTTACCTGGATATCTGGCCTTCTGCTCTTCTTGACATGCTCTGTATACTGGAAGATTCATCCAGTGAATATCAGTCATAGTTGGCACCCACTTACTTCAGGTCAGAGTTTTCCTTGCTGATATCTCCTGCAAAACAAGTAAGAGATATTTTGCCAACAGCAATCCATCTCTCCATCATTGGGGTAAGAAGCATGCTTCTATATAAATTTGAACTTGACTTACTGTTCTTCCCATGGGCCCATTCTGGAATTCTTCTGCAATCTTCAGTCTTGGATCGTATAGTATCTGTTTGTGCATGAAAGCAAGAGAAAAGAAAAAGGAAGAGACTACTCCATATGTGAAGAGACTTTTTTGATGATGAACTGATATCAAAGGACTTTTTCGACCAATTGAACCCCTTGTTTTCCTATCTTTTGAACTCTTTTCAGCAGTGATTTTTGTAAATCAGTTTTCCTATTATTGTTTTGTTACTTAGGGCCTGATTACGATGAAGGTCAGATTGACCATCCGAC
Source organism: Calotriton arnoldi (assembly GCA_963921515.1). NCBI lineage: Eukaryota > Metazoa > Chordata > Amphibia > Caudata > Salamandridae > Calotriton > Calotriton arnoldi. The sequence continues at coordinate 336,108 of CAWUFW010010865.1, read as the reverse complement.
TACCATGGCTGCAATTTATTCTCACCGCAGATGCCAGGAAATTCCCCCTGCCGTATTACGATGCAATTGCTGCTACAGGGGAGGTAGAATCTATGGCGGTGCACATAGCCCTGAATATGTCTCTGCAAGTGTGTGCAAACTCACAGGAAACATGTGAGATGTACACATATGTATTACATATAAGGATGTGCCTTGTGCACCATGTACCCCATTGCTGGCGTGTGGCAATCTGTGCACAGTCCAGTCAAGGCGGATACATCCCATAAACCGACTTACCGGCATTCCAGCACCCACAGAGTCATAGTCTTTGGAGTTCAGCTGCTGTGGTATAGGGGGGACCTGGTGAAAGGGATCCATGCCAGGGACTGTCAGGGAGAAGATGATTTGGGTGAGTATGCACCCAAATCCATCATTTCCGATTACTCGAGGTAGATGGTCAGACCACCACGGCCGGGTCGTTGGAAACCCACATTGTAATTCGAACGGCTGTTGGAGATCTCTGTACTGCCTTTTGGATGCTGTTTTGCTTTGACCGCCAAGGCGGTCGGAGTCAGCCATCTTTCAGTGGTTGGTCAGAGTACAGGAGGCATGCATCGTAATCCGGCAGTCGGACCGACCACTTCCAACGAGCCCGCTACAGTCAGACCGCCTCTGACAGGACCATGGAAGCCAGTCAGACCGCCTCCGACTGGACCGCGGAAGCCGGTCTGACCGACATCATAATCAGGCCCTTAGTGTGCAGGAATGAAGTATTTCCACTGTGCGAGGTTCTCACAAGGTACTTATTATTCAAAGGGTGGGCAAAAGGGAGGAGTTGCGGAATCTTTATATATATATATATATATATATATATATATCAATATATATATATATATATATATATATATAATTCATTTTTGTCCCTTTAGGATATACAGTCAGTAGGGAAAGAGAAAATTCTGGGTAAGAGCATTTTTTCTTGTATTCAGTACATATTCTGACAACGTTTAGCAGAGAGAGAGATTGAGAAAGATTGACAGTGTTTATTTTCTGTGTTTCCCAGACCAACTGATGCATAGGCATTTCCATTACCCACTCAGATCTCAAGCTGACATCCAGTGAGGACTCTGATTTGTCATATGCTGTTTTTTCTTTCCTCCATTTCCCCTTTCCACTGGGTGCTGTTGTAATTTGAAGATTTGCGTATTCCTCCAGTGATAACAGAGCTCGGGAGGCATGGCAATTTGGCTTCTGGATTTTTCATCTCAATCCTACAAGATGCTACATAACCACTTGTTGTCAGATGTGTTTAATCATTTCAGAATTGCAGGCCCAAAAGTATTATTTTTATCTGAGCAAGATGGAGTCTTAGAACCCCACATTGTCAGATGTTATTGCAGTATTAGTTCCATTACAAAATGAAACCAAGGATTTAAGACATGCAGTTCAACAATCTCTAAATGAAACTCAGAAACTGACTCAGCGATTAAATGAACTGCAAGAGGGTATAGGTGGCCTAAGTGCAACACTTAAAATGATGCCTTCTGATAAAGGATCTAAGACATTTCTCTGAAGGCTTCCTGCTTTTGTTTATGCAGACAATCAGGTATCAGTTTTAGATAAGGGAGCTACTAGTATGGATGCATCAGTAAGTTCAGTAGTACAAGTAGTCAAACCACAAAGTGTCCAGTTGGCTCCACCGGAACGTTTTTGGGGGAGTCATCTATATCTGCTACATTCCTTAAAAAGTGTGAGCTGTACTTCATGGGCAAGCCCAATTTTTTTTCCAATGATCAATCAAGGCTGGCATTTGTGCTTTCATATCTGGGGGGAACTGCAGCCACATGGTCCATTCCACTTGTGGAGGGGGATGATTCTATACTATATGATTACAATGAGTTTGAAATTGAATGCGTAAATCATTTGATAGACGTACATTTATGCAGTCAAGTGATACTGAGCTATTAAATTTGAAACAAGGTAATAAAGATCTAATAATTTATTTAATCATCTTTAATAGGTTGGTAGCTGAGTCAGGTAGGCCTAAAGAAAAAAAAGGGCTTCCTTGTTTTAGTGAGGTCTGAGGGATGATTTAAAGGATTTATTATTCCAAGTGATGGATTGACCAGAGGATTGTGATGAGTTGATTGATTTGGTAGTACACTTGGATCATAGATTAGGGGAAAGTCTCCGTGGCCCACTTTCCTCAGAAGAGCAGCAAAGGCGAAGGGATAAGCGATTGTGTTTATATTGTGGAAAAGCAGGTCACTTCCTAAAAGTGACCTCCCCTAAATTAATGGAACATTGGTTTTTCGCAAAGTTGTAAAAGTGAATTTTTATGCGGACGAGGTTGAATTTCTGGGATTCATTATCTCAGGAAAGAGAATACAAATGGATCCCAATAAGGTAGATGCCATTCAAGGTTGGAAATCACCTCAATCAATCAAAGATGTGCAAAGTTGTTTGGGTTTTGCTAACTTTTATCGGTGAATTATCAGTCAGTTTTCTACTTTGGCATCCAATTACCGGACTCTTGAAATATGGGGTGCGTTTCCATTAGACCAAAGAAGCTGAAAAGGCTTTTCAGACCTTTTAAAAATGATTTATCATAGGCACCAATACTCAAACCCCAAGATTCTTCTTGGCCTTTTATTGTTGAGGCAGACGCATCACATACAGCAGTGGGAAGGATATTATCCCAGAGACATCCTGTTATAGGTCAAATGCATCCAGTGGCCTATTACTCTCATACTACAGACATCCGAATATAACTATATCATGGTAGATAGAGAGCAGTTGGCTATTTAGTATGCCTTTGTGGAATAGAGGCATTGTCTGTTAGGGGCACAACATATGGTAACCATCCTTACTGACCATCGCAATCTACAATTTCTTAGATCAGCGAAAGCTTTATCAGCCCGTCAGTTACGATGGACTCAATTCTTTACAGATTACTATTTTGTCATTACATTTAAACCAGGAAGAAAGAATGGGAATGCAGATGCTCCCTTGTGGTATGGCGTGAACCACAAGAAAGAAATCATGATCCTCCCACCATCATTCCAGCAGAGAAAGAGTTAGGTCTGGTAACAACCCTATATTTTTTAACGATGATACAACAACAGGGAACAGACAGTAAGAGAATACTACAAAAATATAGCAGTGAAATAAAAGAGCAACCACATTACCTTAATGGGGTTTATACCTCCCAACTCATGACTTGCAAGATCAAGCACTAGACTAGTGTCATACTAGCAAGTTACCTGGTCAGCGAGGTGAAAATAGAACTGTAGATTTGTTGTGTAGGCATTTTTGGTGGCCCACTATGGTAAAAGATACAGTTGTGCTGGCTGTGCTCTGGACAAACAGGGTCATGTTGTGCCTCCGGGGTTGTCTATTCCTATCCTGGTTCCTCCTCAGCCATGGCATACGTTGTCCTTGGACTTTATTGTTGAGTTACAATGCACTCCAGAGAGGTTCAATACAGCACTGGTCACTGTCGCTCACCTGGCAAAAATGGCACATATTACCTGGTTGAAAGGACTCCCTTCAGCTAAAAAACAAGCTGAAATTTTCAAGCAAACCGTTCTCTGCCTACACGGAGTCCCATCTGTGCTTATTTCTGTCTGAGGTTCTCAGTTTATTTCCCATTTCTGGATGGTGGTACATGAACTTATGGGTATTGAAATACCCTTGTCATGTAGTCACCATCCTCAGACTGATAGTCAGCAGACAGGGTGAATCAATTTTTTCAAAACTGCATTCGGTGTCAATCATTACATGACAGGTCCCACTGGAGGCAAGTGTAATGTATATCTGACTTTGCATACAACACTACTTTGAATTAATGTTTGGATTTTTCTCCTTTCTTTTGTACTTACGGTTTTCACTCTACAATGTTGAACAGTGAAATACATATACCTCAGATTGTCCCTGCAGCTCATGAATTTCAGGAGCACCTAAGTAGAATAGATCAGAATGCACAAGAAAATTTGCAACATGCCAAGGATAGTTATAAGAGATATGCTGAATAACATAGAACCCAGGAAAGAGTTTATAAGGTGGTTAATTGAGTAGTCCTAAAGTTGGAATGCCAGCCTCTTTAAACGTTCATCCTGTTTTTCATGTTTGTTTAGTGAAGCCTGTTGTGGAAGGAACTAGATTACCGATTGCTCCACCACCTATTGCCATTGGGGACATCTAAGAATATGAGGTTAGAGCAATCTTGGACTCTAAAAGAGTAAGACAATGAATTTACTACCTTAGTGATTGGAAAGGGTATGGGCCTGATAGCAATCATGGAAACCTGCCGGTCATGTATATGTACATTGGTTGATGAAGAGATTCAATTTACGCTACCCAGATAAATCCAAGCCAGTGGGAGGATTTTTGGGAGGGGTGTACTGTCACAGCTGATGCTGCATGTCCCAATTTTAGGTGAGTGGTGAAGCCAACATGAACCCCAGGGAGAGACAGGCCAGTGTGGGAGTATGTGGTCTAGCCTTTACTCTATCCTCCACGTCAGCCTGCCCACCAGAAACTGCACTGGACTTGCTACGTCTCCAGAGTGTTGAGTATAAATGTCATGCTCGGGAGCGCATCACTACCTGCAATTTAAAAAAAGAAAACGTAAAACATACTAGGATGTCTGGCTCTTCTTCTTTACTCGACGGTCTCCATATACTTGAAGATTCATCCAGTAAATGTCCATTGCTGGCAGCCCCTTACTTAAGTTCAGAGTTTTCCTTCCTGTTATTTCCTGCAAAAGAAGTAAGAGAGACATTTTACCAAATGCAATGTATCCTGTCAAAACTGAGGTAAGATGCATGCTTCTATATAAATATGGACTTTGCTTACCATTATTTCCATGGGCCCATTCTGTAATTATTTTGTGGATCTTCACCTTGGAGCATGTAGAAACTTTTTGTGCATGAAAAAATTGATTCACCCTGTCTGCATGAAAACAAGAGAAAGGAATAGACTACTCATATGTGAAGAGACTTTTTTGGATTATTAACTAATATCAAATGAACTTTTTGAGCAATTGAAACCCTTGTCTTTTGGACTCCTTTGGCCATTAATATTTTGTCAATCAGTTTTTTGTTACTTGGTGTGTAGGAATAAATTAATTCCTCTGTGTGAGGTTCTCACAAGGTACTTATTATTGGAAGAGGAGGCAAAAGGGAGAAATGGTGGATTACATATTATGTATATTGTGAATATATTCATTTTCTTTCCCTTTAGGTAATGCAGTTCTTAAGTTTACAAGGTTTACCAGTGGGGAAAGAGGGAATTCTGGGTAAGAGCATTGTTGTTTTTGTGCTCAGTACATATTTCGACAACCTTTAACAGAGAGAGATTGAGATAGAGTAACACTGTTTATTTTCTGTGTTTTTCAGACCTACTGATGCATAGGCGGTTCCATTACCCATTCAGATGTCAAGCTGACATCCTGTAAGGTCTCAGATTTGTCATATGTTGTTTTTTCTTTCATCAATTTACCCTGTGGGCTCATGTTACTTGGAGAATGGTATATTCCTCCAGTGATAGCAGAGCTTGGGAGGCACAGAAATTTGGCTTTGGGATTTTTTTATCTCGTTCCTACACAACCACCTTTTGCCGGTTGTGTTTAATCGTGACAGAAAGCAAATTAATAGTACAATTTAAACATAACAGGGCAAAAAACAACAATAGACCCAAAACAGAAAGGAATACAACAACCACAATAAATACATAAATATGCGAGTATAATTCACACTCAAGTACGCCTGATGCAAAAAGGGCTAAAGGCTAGTATACTGCCCGAGACTATACCCTATAAAAATAAGTATGTGTGTGATGCAATGAAATTGTTTACATGGAAAGAATCCTTTTTAAGGACGAGAACCCTCACTCACCCGAGGGTGACAATGCTTCATCATTGGGTCCCTTCCTCACACCCGGACTGCAAGGTCCATGGTGTGGGCTACAACTCCCAAAGTGGGAGAAGCAGAGGTGTTTTGATGAGCGATGGAGATAGAGTCAGTGAGGGACAGAGTGCTAGTGAAAATATAATGTGTGGTGTTAGTTAAAACTACCTCCAGATGGCCAAAATAACTTTATTCAGTAGGTCCAAAGGGGTACAGTTAAAAAGAGGACTGGGGTTGTAAACCAAATATACCCCTCTCAGTGGTCAACATGTTTCTGCCCACTAGTGGACCCCAAAAGGGGTTCCAGGGCATTCATCAGGACCTTAGTTGATTAGTCACTCTGTTAAAAGTGCCTATATAATGTAAAAAGTTATTTATACTGGCCAGTCAAGGATCAAGACGGCCACAATGGTGGCCCGAATATGTAGCGGGTACACCGCCGTTCTGGAAAGGTAAAAGAAAAAAGAAAGAACAGAAAGTAAACATTTCACGATCACACAACGTTTGCTGGGTTATAAGGGTGCTTAACTATGTATGTAGAAATAATAATCGTTGCCAAAAACATGTGCTCAAAATCTAACAGTACTTAGCAACTACACAAACACTCATCAGCAGTGGTTATCTTTGCAGTCATATCTTATGTTATATGATGGATACCTTACCTCCTCAAAGAGTGAGTGATATCCACCCTTAAGCCACTGGGTACATCCAGGAGCACCCCACTGAAAAGGAAATCATAACAAACAGTAGGACCCGGCATATCTTCTCTGAAGTTTATGTGTGGCAAAGGATATCCACCACCAATTTGTGCAAATACATGACGGCTAGCGTGATAAGCAAATGCTACACCTTCACTTATGGCAGAAGGTATGGATCGGCTTCACCCTCGCCGGGACTCCTGAGAGGACAGAAGCACCACTCGATGGGTAAGCACAGGTTTGTAAGACCCACCGTGCATTTTAGATAAAGCGCTCGGCGCTGGACTGCTAAATTTCTGTTCTTCGCATATTGGCTTTCTCGCACATTGGACCTTTTTCTAAGATGCTAGACATTACGCTAGCGCTATTATGCTTTGTCCATAGTTATGTGGTGAGCGACTTTCTGACTTAACATAAGGAGGTGTACACTGTATTTATTTATTTTTACAAGTCTTTGTGAGAATGATGCACTTCACGGGCAAACTCTAGTCTGGGCAGGGCAGCCGCATTTCCCTTTACAGATTGATCGTCATGAACATCATGTATGGTTTTTTCAAGGGACACTAGGTGCGGCTATTGCTCAGAGGAGCAAGGCTTTCTCGCATATTGATACATGATGCAACTTTTACCAAGACGCTAGATATAAGGCTAGCTCGCACACGTTGTGGCCACTACTATAGGGTGAGCCAATTCTTAATGGAGCATAATGAGATGTAATTTGTATTGTAGTTGACAAATCCTTGTGAGAACTACTGACAAATCCTTGTGAGAACTACCTCTTCAGGGGCGACCCCATTATGGGTAGGGCAGCCGCATTGTTTCACCCCTTTGCGGACTGTCATGTATCTTTATGCTGTTATGTTTCATATAGGTACCCCAATATAGGCTCATGTAATCACCTAACCTTTCACCTACATTCTCCCCTACCATTACACTACATAACGGTTCTTGGGACTGACGTTCTATCTAGTTATGGTATGGGTTACAGGACGTGGGGTTTTCCCTGAACACTAGCCTCATCCATTATGTATGAGGATTCTTGGAAACTCAGCAGTACTACCATCTCCTGCATAATAACTATGTATAAGGGTCATTCCTTCCGTCATCCTAAGTCCAACATGACACAGCAAGGTAGAAGCCCTGAGGGTACCACTTTGGGTATATAAACACCATATCTTGCTGAGGTAGTCAGAGGAGAAAAGGGCTTCCATGCCAACACACTGACGCGATACGCTGAGGTTCCTGCATGCAGACACTCCAGCTTGCAGTTGTCTGACCTCCCGTTGCGTGGTGTCCATCTCGAGACCAAAACGGGGTCCCACAGTCTCTCACTTCAGGAAACGGGGTTGACTTTATCCTAGAGGGATTCTTGGCTTTACGCCTACATATATGCTAGGTACACTTAGGTACATCTTGTTAGGGTCACATCATAGGAGTACGCATTTTTACTGTCATGTATTTTAATACTTGCCTGTATTCATCGTTTTAGCACTATGGTAGAAATCTACCATCCCTTTATTCTGTTGGTGCTTATAATCATTTATATCTGTTACTGTCTTATGGTTGTTTCAGCACACCTATTTTACACTAGAATGATGCTGGTTCAATAAATGCTTATTGAAAAACTTCCCCACCGTTTATTCTGTGTATCTCTCTGAGACCAAGTGAGCACGAGTGACTGAGCGAAAAGTATTGCACTGTTTCCACGATCCTGAGGGATCAGGGTTGTCATGTTTGATAGTGGCAAGAACTATTCTCTCCTTGGTAAGAGGGGTTTCTAGTGGCACTGTTAGCTAGCTGGTATACAGGCGAACATACCTGGTGGGGGTGTCTCGAATCAGTCTGGACACCAAGCCCACAGTCTATGTTGTCTAACCGTGCAGATCCTATATAGGTTTATAGGAACTACACGACATGGCGCTGCCAACGTTGGTTTGGTACTTATTAAATGGTCAAATCTGAGTGATTAAGTTGTGCTATTCTCAGAGACCCCTACACACATTTCCCCAGAGATGTCTGGAGTGGGAAGGGAACTATCCGCCAAAGCTGAGCAGGCATATCCTACATATTGGCTGTAGGTTTATCAAGCTTGAAGAACAAACAGTTCCTATTGTGCATAAGACCTTATCTCAGTTTCCTTGAAATTTCTTCTTTCAAAAACAATGGCTGAAGAAGACGCCGCTGTGCGAGCACAGAGTGCTACAGTTAGGGAAGAAGGAGAGGAACGTGAAATTAGCATTTCAGCAAATGTTAGAACTGACCTTACTTTAAGACTAGCAGACTATGGATTCTCAGCTAGGGGTGGGATAGTCACATTCGTGATTGAGGCACATGAATCATATAGAACAGAGGTACTCTATTCATGGGTTAAATTCCCACCAGCAGATGCACAATCAAAGACATTTCATTCTTACACTGAAGATGAAACACCAGGGGCCTGATTCACAGAACTAACTTACGTCAAAAACGTAAAGTTAGTACTTTTTAGTATTCACAGAATACACTTACTCATTTTGGTATTCACAGAATGAACTTACTCATTTCGGTATTCACAGAAGTTAGTAGTCCTAACTTTAGGACTCCTAAATGCCTTCTGTGAATACCGAAAAGTCTTAAAGTTAGGATTTTTCTCAGTTTAGGAGTAGTAAAGTTAGGACTCCTAACTTTTGGACTCCTAAATGCCTTCTGTGAATACCGAAAGTCTTAAAGTTAGGATTTTTCTCAGTTTAGGAGTAGTAAGTTAGGAACTTTACTACTCCTAAACTGAAAAAAATCCTAACTTAAGACTTTCGGTATTCACAGAAGGCATTTAGGAGTCCTAAAGTTAGGACTACTAACTTCTGTGAATACCGAAATGAGTAAATTCATTCTGTGAATACCAAAATGAGTAAGTGTATTCTGTGAATACCAAAAAGTACTAACTTTAAGTTTTTGACATAAGTTAGTTCTGTGAATCAGGCCCCAGATGAATACTGTCCACATGAGGACATCGAAGTTCTGCTCACCTACCAGGAGCACAAAAACTGGTTTAAAGGCGCCCTCCCACATACAAAAGACAAAGTAAGACTAGGTCCGCTCGGAAGAGATGGAGCCACTTGGCCAGTCCTTGCGGCTTACACACCACATCCAGGGATTGACTCAATGCCAGTAGCAGACTTACCTCCACTTCATAAAGAAATAATAAAACTTTACAGAAACCTAACACAGTTTGTGATGAGAACACTCACACTTCAGCCAACAAGGGCTACACAAACAGGACAAATTCAGGGATCTACAACTAAAATAACACCGCAAATGCTACACGCTGTTATGGGTAAAATGCCTATTAGACGTGAGCAAATGCCATTTTGGATAGCCCCCAAAAATATCCCAGCTAGAGGCAGTATTTCCACACACAAGCCCTCAAGAAAAACACAGAATGTTAACAATCTGCTTGCCAATGGGGATAGCTCCCCAAATGGAGGATTGTACCACTTGGGGTACAGTTTTTGCTGCCATATATACCAGAACTCTTGGTATCCCGTCATTAGCATAATACCAGATGTATTAAGACAAATACAGAATGAGTATGGAGCAGAATCTGCTCTGAACTTAGGGATGAAATTATTAGGTAATTTTGCCCAGGTATCAGCTATCATATTAGCTAACGTTAAAGGGGCTGCAGCAGCAGTGGCAATACGCCAACGCCTGAGGGATTACACTCTTTTACAACAGGAACGTGAATTACCTAAAATTATTGAAGACACCTATGCTGAATTAGGTAGGGATAGTTTGGGAGCTGGAGCAACAAAACCTCAACTGATGGGAGGTCCTGAAAAGGATAACATCAAGCAAGCATCTGATTCTTCCAAGAAGAAATGGGATAATAACGATAAAAAACAAAAGAATAGAGAGAACCGATCACAATCCAGGGGTGGGTCTCCTCAACAGGAGCCCTCCGAAAGGAGGTAAAACCTTAGGAACCGTGATAACATTAAAAAACCTGACAGGTATCACAAAACTGATACACATTCCTCTCGTTCCTTTCAGGGTTCACCAAGAAACTCTGAGAGAGAAGGACGGTCAGAACACAGACGAGAAGAGCGTACAAAGTCCAGAGACACGCCACGCACTTCAGATTATACTTCCAAAAAAGAAGAGAAGCCAAAATCAAAACCCTCAATTTAAAAAAAAGAAGGTAGCAGGTCTCAAAGTTAGACATGCCCAGAATTCTGAGGACTCAACTTCTGAACGGGGAATGGGCTCTGACCATGCTAGACAGAGCAGCAGAAGTAACAATAGCTCGCCAGAACCTGATGGAATTTCTGGTGATAGCGGAGTTGAATGAGCACATCACAGTGGAAACACCTGATACAAGGGTAAGTGCCCCACATCGGTTACATGAGATAACACTCCAAATGGAGGGTAACAAACCCAGAAAAATTAAAGGTCTCTTATGGGAGAACCTGACTTTTGGCGATGACATCATTTTAGCTGAAAGAGATTGGCCGCCTGAAATTGTTATGGATTGCCCAAAGGGAGAAATGGTTAGTTTGCTGCCACTGGATTCAAGCTAGCCTGGCTGATGATGGCTGATTAGCCAGAAACCGGTCCCAGGATGCTTGTTTCCGGTCCAGGGAAGACATGGCTTGGCAGTTCGGGCTGGACTGCTCCCATGAGGCACAGGGTCAGACTGATTTGCATATGGCCATGTCTGAACTGGGGTGGCGGAGTGAGCTAAAGAATGATGATGGATTAAACCCAGATCAGTTGACTGAGGGTGAGTGCTTGCAATGTTCAACACTCCGTCCATCATCCCCTTTGGTTTTGCTTTGTTCGCCCTAAGTTGGCAGGGTATGCCCAGACGTGGGTCCCTTGCTCACTTTGCCACTGGATTCAAGCTAGCCTGGCTGATGACGGCTGATTAGCCAGAAACCGGTCCCAGGATGCTTGTTTCCGGTCCAGGGAAGACATGGCTTGGCAGTTCGGGCTGGACTGTTCCCATGAGGCACAGGGTCAGACTGATTTGCATATGGCCATGTCTGAACTGGGGTGGCGGAGTGAGCTAAAGAATGATGATGGATTAAACCCAGATCAGTTGACTGGGGGTGAGTGCTTGCAATGTTCAACACTCCATCCATCATCCCCTTTGGTTTTGCTTTGTCCGCCCTAAGTTGGCAGGGTATGCCCAGACGTGGGTCCCTTGCTCACTTTGCCACTGGATTCAAGCTAGCCTGGCTGATGACGGCTGATTAGCCAGAAACCGGTCCCAGGATGCTTGTTTCCGGTCCAGGGAAGACATGGCTTGGCAGTTCGGGCTGGACTGTTCCCATGAGGCACAGGGTCAGACTGATTTGCATATGGCCATGTCTGAACTGGGGTGGCGGAGTGAGCTAAAGAATGATGATGGATTAAACCCAGATCAGTTGACTGGGGGTGAGTGCTTGCAATGTTCAACACTCCGTCCATCATCCCCTTTGGTTTTGCTTTGTCCGCCCTAAGTTGGCAGGGTATGCCCAGACGTGGGTCCCTTGCTCACTTTGCCACTGGATTCAAGCTAGCCTGGCTGATGACGGCTGATTAGCCAGAAACCGGTCCCAGGATGCTTGTTTCCGGTCCAGGGAAGACATGGCTTGGCAGTTCGGGCTGGACTGTTCCCATGAGGCACAGGGTCAGACTGATTTGCATATGGCCATGTCTGAACTGGGGTGGCGGAGTGAGCTAAAGAATGATGATGGATTAAACCCAGATCAGTTGACTGGGGGTGAGTGCTTGCAATGTTCAACACTCCGTCCATCATCCCCTTTGGTTTTAGTTTGCTGGCCTTTGCCAACCTCGTTCCAATATACTTAAAACACACATACGCGCAGGAGTGGGCCATAGCCCTTGCTCCAGCACTATATCGCAACAATGTTGGGTGGGATGCTGAGTCACCTCACCATACAGTCCCAGTAAAAACTACTCCAACTCCACAGAGAAAGTGCCCAATAAAACAAGAAGCGAAAAAACAAGTCAGGGAGATCTTAGATCAAGTTGAATACCAAGGTGTAATTGAAACTTGCACCTCTCCAATGAATAATCATTTGTTTCCCGTAATGAAACCTGATAATTCATACCATCTAGTTTTAGACTACAGACATCTGAACACATTTACTAAAACATTTGCAGTACAGAATGCACAGAGTGCCGCTTTAATGAATAACATTGTGCAGAAAAAATACAAAACAACATTAGATATCTCAAATGGATTCTTCTGCCAAAATATAGTGCCTGAGAGCAGATATTTGACAGCATTCTCAGCGCTAGGTTCCCAGCATCAATTTTGCTGACTCCCCAAGGGTATAAGAATAGCCCTGGGTTGTTCTCCGCTAGGGTAACAGAGTTACTTCAGAATTTGGATGAAGAGGCATTGTCATGTTTAGATGATATTTATCTGACGGATGATGTCTTGAAGGATCACTTGACCAGGGTGAGCAACATAATTTTGGGGTTCGTCTCTGAGGGCTACAAATTCAACTTTAAAAAATCAAAAATAGCCCACCTCAATGTCCTATTTTTGGGATATGAGTTATCAAGTGAAGGGAAAAGTCTGGCAGCTAACTTTTTAGAAAAGTGTGCACTGCTCCAACCTTCTAAATCGCTGAAGAACTTACAATCCATATTGGGATTTTTAAATTTTGGCAGAACATACATTTTAGATTACGCAGAAAAAGTAAAACCTTTCTACGACTTAATAAGACCTGATTTTTCAGGACACAGGAACACACAGACATTCTTTGTTCCCTACAAGCTGACATGATAGCATCAAAACACTTGCAGACATGCGTGAATGTCCCCAATCTGGTGATCAGTGTTGTAGCTGGTCAATCTGGGTACACTTACATAACCTTCAATGAAGGAGAAACGGTACCCATAGCATACAAATCATATTTGTACAAAAACGCTGAAATGCGTTTTGCTTCTACAGAGCAAATCCTGACACCAGTACAGACCACTATAGTGAGAGAAAGAGCACTGGCTCAGGGAAAACAAATAATTTTCGTTACTCCGGGTCCGGCCTTAGAGGCTGCTACAAAGGCAAGCATTCCTAATGCTAAAGCCTTACATCCAAGATGGATACAATGGGCTAATTCTCTCACTGCAACGGATGTAGAATACAGATATGACCCTAGTTTAAAAACACAAGCATTCCTGCAATATGAACAAGAATATCCTCTACCAAATGAAATAATGCCTCTAGATCAGTATGAATATATTATTTACACTGATGGATCTGCTCAGCCGGCCATAGGATGTAAACAACAATACAGTGCTGCTTGTGCGATTGTAAAAGGTCGTATGCAGGATGGTAAGTTCCATCCCAGCGGTACAAAGACACAGTCCCTAGGAGACTGCACGGCTCAGCTGGCAGACCTAAAAGCCCTATGACTGGTACTAATAAATACGGATCGAGAATTCCCCACACTGATTTTGTGCGATTCTTTTTTACTGTGTCCAGTCATACAATAAATATCTACACTACTGGGGTCAAAATGGGTTTAAAGACTCAAAAGGTGGCACAATTAAGCATTAAAAGGTATGGGAACAGGTAGCTGAGTTGAAAAACGAACTACCAAGAGCTCACGTGTTACACACGCTGAGTCATCAACATGATGGCGTTCACGTTGAAGGGAATTCATTGGCCAATGAAGCTGATAAGGGGGCAGTATGTACTGTTGCTGTAGCTGCAATCACTTGTACGAAAACGAGAATAGGTGGACAGATAAAACAGCCTTACTGAAAGGCTTTCCACTCAAGTACTCCTACAAGGAAGATGCAAACAACATTCCGCATGCTCAAATTCCAGGATTGGGGGATAGAGTAATACCAAACATGGATCGCATATTAGGTTTAATACTAGCTGCACACAAGGGTCTAGGTTCTGCACACACAGGGATTACTGCGACGGTTTCTTTACTGAAAGAAAGCTTTTGGTGGCCTGGTTTAACTAAACAGGCGAATAATTTGGTCTTAAAATGCGACATCTGCCAGCAGATGAAGGGTTCCACTGTAGCACGTCCAGCGCAGACACCATTATTAATATCAGACATCCCACTTGCTTGTGTCTATTTGGACCACTGCGGCCCCCTACAATCAGATGGGGCTAACAAGTATATCTTGGTGGCAGTGGATTCATGCTCCAGATTGCTATGGGTATTGCCTCAGCTCTTGGCTGAGGCTTGAACTGTTATAAAAGGATTGCAAGTCTTTATAGGGACATACGCAGTTGGCACATTACATTCTGACCGTGGCCTCACGTTTAGCTCTAGGGCTTACAAGGAAGCCATGGGAAGTTTGGGTGTAGCATTGCGGTAGTCCTCTCTGTACCAACCCGAGGGAAATTCGGTCGTGGAGAGGAAAAACCGAGACTTAAAGCAATCTTTAACAGCAAGAGTATTAGGTTTGGGTGGTAGTTGGGTCAATCACTTATACGGGGCCCAACAAGCCCTTAATAATATGCCAAGAAGTTCCCTAGGAGGTGTCACTCCTTACGAGGTCCTATTTGGGACGAGAATGTGGGTACCTGAACTCGATTAGATTAGCGCTTTAGAATTTCGGCGAGTTCCTGGTGGATATTTGTCAGCAGAATAAAGAAGTGTATTCAGTCATACTTCCCTGGTTGGTCAGAAGTTAATACGACAAACACTCAAGGCACGAGCGTTTCTATAAGTTTCTCGTGTAGTGTTCAGTGTTATAGGTATAAGAGGAGTCATTCGTGTCAGGCAGGGGTTTTAGGGAATTCTCTTGAGGAGATTCCACGTCAGTGTATGCTCACATTGACAGGAAATTCCTTTGATTGACAGAATATTATTTTTCGGCCGCATTGAGCAGTTTTATGTTGCGAGGCTCTGAGTGTTGGCATCCTAGCAATTGCGAACTGGGTTTGCGTTTGGTTTTAGCTGGGCTCAGCTTGAGGAACTACAACGTAAGCTTTTGGTTCTTGCTCGTTGCGCTCCTCAGAAAATTACAAGTACAGTTCTCACATAGTCTAGTAGGAGGCAATAGAGTATAGCGACTTATTCTGGGAGCAAGAAATTACTTAGAGTACCATTGTCTTCTGGGGTGTCTGTGCATTATAATAAAAAGACATAATAGAGTTAGAGATACATACTTACCATCTCACGACAAACTCCAGCATTCCAGAAGTACTCTCTCAGAACTATTCCTGCAGAAGAAAGAAAGAAAAGTTGTCAGATAAGAAGGCTACCATACAGCATCATACTAGACAACATAGAAGAGAGGCAAAAGCTACTAATTCCTAGGGTAAGTGCACTAGCTGCAAGATTAGAATTAACCCTGGGCGTAGTTCGCGTAGTCGCGCTACGCGAAGCTACGCGAAGACGTCGAAGCACTACGCGAGCTTCGCGTAGCTTCGCGAGCGTGCGTAGCTGCTTGGCGCGCCCGTTCGCGATGCGTTTTTCTTGCTTGGGAACGCGTTGTTCGTGTTCGGGACGCTGTTTGCGTGCTCGGGGGTGCGAACTTACCCATGCGGTCGCCTATGGGCGCGGCCATTTTGGTTTTCACTTGTCCCGCCCGTTCGCGATCCCTTATTTCCTGTTCCGGGTCGCGTATAGCGTGCTCGCGATGCGCATTCCATGTTCGGGAACGCGTTGTACGTGTTCGCGATGTTTTTTGCGTGCTCGGGAGAAATATCGCGCGAACTTACCCGTGCGGTCGCGATGGGCGCGGCCATCTTGTTTTACCACTCTATGCTATGGTTCTGGGCCTGCTTTTCTATCCTCCCTCAATCTTTGCAATCCTTAGTTTTTTACACTGTTTTTCAATTTTTCTTTATTTCTTACCTATCTCTCTCTCTGCCTAAGTCTATATTTTGCATTTTTTTCTACTTTTTACTGTGTTTTTTTTACTTTTCAACTGTTTTATATAACTTTCTTCTTTAAGCTCCTACTTCTTCCCCTAACTTTATTTTTCCCTTCTAACTTTTCTTTTTCACCTCCTCCCACCCCAGAACCATGGCGAAGGGTAGCAGCAGCGGGTCAAAGGGCAAGGCGCATGCGCCCAATCGCCGCCTGCCTTGCGGCAGACTGCGCCCCGCAGGAGTGCAAGCCCGCCAGCTGTTTACGGAGGAGGAGGTGGCCGCCCTTGTTTTTTTTATTCAGCACCACCTCCCCTTGACCTTGGCAGCAGGCGGCAGGCCAGGCTCCGGTTACCCGACCCAGGAGCGTCACCGCCGGTGGGCGAAGGTGCGTCGGGCAGTGTTTCGCTGCTCCGCGGTCCGGCGCACCCATAACCAGCTGGCCCACCGGTGGTCAGACATTCTTGACCGGGAGCAGGACCTGTTGGACCTGCTAGGTGTCGAGGTCGTGGGGCTTGGTGAGTAGCCAATATATATAGTAGTATATGTATTGTGATTTGTGTATACATTTTTTACAAATAACAAGAATAATGCTGCTTACATTGCAGGTAAATTACGTTTCAAAATCTTCTGTGATTGTAGGACACAGGTGCTGGGCGGTACTCTTACTTTTTTGCAACTTTGCGCTCGCTTGTCATTATTAAGAGTTTACTTTAGAGAACTTCAGTTAGGTAATGCTATTGCTAGAGAGACTGTAGTCCTTCCTTTGTCCTCCTGTCAAATAGTGGTGGATGGATTTGATACTAGGTTTAGTTACTATTAGTTGATAATTTTTGAGCGGTGTGCGTGACGCATCCTCTGTCACTGAGTGCTGCTTACCCCAGTCCTTAGTAGAACCTTTTGTAGTTTGTTTAGTGAGTGGTACTGGTAAGCTTAGCTTAGCAGTGTCAGTCAGCTGCAGAACATCAGACGCAACCAACCAACAATTTGGTGTATGCATTATGCACTGACTTTATGCATGTGTCCTCCTTCTCATCTATGCATTTTTGATGGAAAAAAAAATGGAAATGCAGGCTTAATGAACAATTGGCCCGCCTGGAATAGGTGGGCTAGGTCAGGTGGTACTTAGGCTTAGTTAGTGTTCTGGATTTTATTTGAATCAATCAGAATGGAACACTGAATTAGTGTTCCCAAATAAGTAGACTGTCCGTGAATCCCGCAAGCCAGTAGGCGATCGGATTAGATAGGTCAATTTTATTGCAATTTTTGTTTCCTAAAACGTTTTTTGAGCGTTTTTTTTAGATAATTTATTTGTTTCACAGCAATCATTAATGTTTGTGTCTTTCTTTTTCTTTATTATATCTTACATGATCACTGATCTGCAGCACCCAGGGGCAAGAAGACGGGGTCCGAGTCGGCGGGACAACCACCAGAGGACCGCTCCTCTACCGAGGGCCCTGCTGCTGGTCCCAGTAAGTCCTCCAGTGGTTATATTAACAATTATATTGCCCTAACTTTTACTGGACCTTATTTTTTCAGAACTATTAATTCTGGCTCCACTCCCTAATTATATTTTTTACAAAAGATTCTTTGATCTTGACTTGACTATCTGTTTCTAAATTCTGGTTATCCCTGCCTCTAAGTTGTAACTGCCTCTGCTATGAATGTCTGTACTCTGTAATACTACTATTAGTCTGTCGCTAAGCTTGCCCAGTTTGCATTGCCACTCTTTATTGTACGGTTTTGAATAAAACTCAGATTGACCAATACTAATAGCTCTAGCCACTGAGTCCAGTCCTTTCGGTTGTCCTCTTCTAGGCTTCTTAACCTTGAGGCTTTGACAATTACCACAAACAAAATGCACAACCGGATATTTGACTATTTTTGATAGGATATAGTACATACTACTTGGATTCTGCACAGCCCCATGCAGAACTATGCACAATGAAAGAGGATGTTGGTGATGAGAGTTTGGAACTTGGACGTTCCTCACACCTCAGTCAGAAGTGAACCCACAATCCCCTGAACGACTAGCTAGTGTCTCATTAGGTCCCCGAACCCCCACCCGAAGATACCCAATGATTATGATTCCACAACCCAGAACATAACACACTTTCGCTCACTCACTCGTGTAAGTCCACCACCACCACCACACCAAATACCACAGAGTCTATGTGTAAGTTCAAAAGGTTTATTTTCAAATGACAACCTCTGTATGTTGTTGTTCTATAAAATTCAGTGTACTCCAGCCAGCTCCAACAGCAAAATGCATAAGATTAAAACAATAAAAATTGTTGCAACAAGTGCATGATGATATAAGACAAAAGATCTGTGTGAATTCTGGGCGACTCCTCACCGTAGAACGTAGAATTACTGGTTACATGCATCATTCATAAGCTCTGCAAATCTCTGGTTCGTAGAAGGGAATCCTCTGCCTGAGAAAAATGGTGCGTGTTAATGCAAGCATTTGTCAGTCCTGCCAAAAAACTGTAACATGTTACCTATGGCTAAGTAATACGGACTAACGGAACTCCATAACAAAGTGGCTTGTTTTCCGACCTCTTGTACGCAACGCTCAGACAGTAGCTGTATGTGCTCATGTGGGCTCAAAAAGGCGTCTTACTGTTACTGCACAACAAGCTGCGAGGTAACATGCGCGAAAAGACATGAAGCGAAAAATGGTTGCATGGCTCAGGCTAACTTTGCAAAGAGTAGAGTATAGTATAATAATGACCCTAGGGACCATAATAACACTACTAGTGTCTGTCTACTGACTGTACTCTAGTACCCGATTTGGACTATTGAATGTGATTTATAATAATAATATGTATTAACTTTTTTCAATCTTGCTAGTGAAAAAGAATAAATAGGGGAGGTGTACAGGCATCTAAAAATGTGTCATGTTTTTTCTAGGCATACTACCGACCACCAGTGCCGGTGGGGCCAGCGGCGATGGCGTTGCGGCCATTCCGGAGGGGGCAGGAGATGCAGCACCTGCAGGAGATACAGGGGGTGAGCCAGCAGCAGTGGCGGGCGGTGTAAGTTATATTCATGACTTATTGACATTGCACTAGCTGGAAGGGTGTGTGGAGTGGACTTCACTCACTGTACTGTTGTTGAGACTTATTAGGTATGAAGTTGTAGTGAACATTATACAACGGTTAATAAAGAAGACACCCTTTACTTAGCATGAGCAATGCAGTAGCAATAGCATTACCAGCGTGACTTCATTAACCAATGGCCTCTTATATCTGACTCCAACTCAGCTGTGAAAGTTTTATGGAGGAGACTAAAAGTCAGATCAGATGACCTTGATGGATGTGTTGAACAAAAAGGGAAAGAAGGGTGGAAGGAGGAAGGGCGGGCGAGATTTAATATGACGACTGGCAGAGAAGGATACGTTGGAAGCATGGATAGGTGGCTGATAGGAATCAGATGCATGTGTTGTTGAAGGATGGGTGGGAGGTGAAAGAAGAATGGATGCCTGCCTCGGTGGAAGACACAGTATGGGTGGATACTGTGGATAGCAAGAATCATCAGCGGTGTTTGGGTGAAACTCAAAGCCAAGGCAAGCAACGGAGTGAGTGGACGCATGCGTTGTTGTTGGTGAAACAAAGTAACGTTTGTGGAGAGATTAAGAAGAATGATTGACATTTACTTAGAATGGATGGATGCCTGTATGTATTCATCATAGACAGCATAGGTGGAGACTGTCACGGGATGCACAGTTTTAGGGAATGTTAAAGAAACCGCGCCAGCGCACCAAAGCCGATGTGGGGCGGGGCTGGGTGGGGGGTAGTAGTAAACAATGTATTACGCGGGCAAATACAGGTAACTTTACTGTAACATACAAATAAATAAAGTGAATTTCATTGTGCGCACTGCACGCCAAATGCGATGCAGTGTGCGCAACAAAATTAGTTTCATTTATTTATATGTTTACTTACCTGTAATTGGCCGTAATCCATAGTTTACTACCCCCATCCTGCCCCTACCCACGTCACCGCCCGGCCAAACTCCCCGAGTCCCACCAACGACCGCTACTGACCTTATGTCGTTGTCCCATATAAAAGCAACGATCATTGGATCAGATATATAATCTGCCTTTTTGTAGTAGCCAAGGCACTGTGAAATTGAGCAATTGCCCTCCATGTAACAGAGAGAGTATGGCCAGTGCCACCCGTAATAGAAAAATACGAGCTTCCCCACCTGCAAACAGTAGTAAATCAAACTAATGTGACTCTGCGTCATGACTCGTATGTTTGTCTTGGGTTCAAGCATAGATGACCGAGCTGGCAATGCCGGCTACAACCAGGTTATGTCATTTCCCTAAACTAGAGATAAGAAGAACACTGGTGTACTGTGTACTGGTTGGAGTCCATAGTGCTAGTATAATGCCTGAAACTCCCACAAATGTTAGAGGCCGAGGAAGTGGGAGGATAGATAGATTATTACCACAAATGTTATGTACTGTGCTTCTTGCTAGTGCTACTGTGCCATTATGTGTTGAATTAATTTTGTGTTACTGTTTAGGTAAGAGTACTGGTTACAACAATATTTTTTTCTTTCTTTTCCCAAGACAAACCATCGCGGAAGGAGTTGGCAGTCAGGGCCCGGCGCCGGAAACTGGAGGCCATATGCCGGGAGTACCGGCGGCTGGTGGCTCTGGCGGAGGAGGAGGAGGAGGCGGCAGCAGCTGCAGCCTCGTCCGATGCCCCGGGCCCCAGCCAGGCCCCAACTCCAGCGGTACGGCGCCGCGGTCTGATAGCCACCTGCCGCAATTCATTAGCAGCCAGCACTGCTGTCCCCCATTGTGGATGCCACTGCAGGCCATTCCGCAGGAAGATTCTCCTCCGGATGGCACGGCAAGAGGAGCAAAATGGAGGAGCGGGTGAAAATCCTGGTGGACAAACACCTCAAAGCCCGCCGATTATAACATCGAGGACCCTGTTGCTTTGCCCCTTTTATTCCTTGTTTTGGTGGGTGGGAATTGGGCGTTGGGGTTTCGGGACATTCTTTGGACTTTTTTCGTTTTGGACATTGGTTGGGGTTAGGGAGAGGGGTGGGTCAGGTGTGGGATAGTTTATTTTTGTTAGGGTAATAAATTATATTTATACTTAAACATACAATGTTAATGTTTTGTGGGGGTTACTGTTTTACGAATTAACGTCACATTGGTTTCCTTGCTGCTGCAGGGCCGCAGCCAGTGTTTGATTTAAATAATCTGCCGATGATGTATAACAAACAAATAGATGCGGTACCCCTCACTGAGTTATTTGTCCTACTAGTATTCTACCTCCCACCAAACTTATCTTACCTGTGATTGATGATGACTACGTTCGGCACAGCGATGGCTGCATGGTTTCCATAGAGAATGTAGAAGATGCCATGGTTGTGGTGGTAGTAGTAGAGTAGACACTGGCAGTAGCATTTGCTAAAAAAATAAAAAAAAGAGACAGTCACTTGCCTGAGAAAAACTGTGGGAGGAGTAGTCAAACGAAGTAAAATACAGTACAGAAGACGACTGCCAAACAAACAATATTGCAGTTGCAACTGCTAAAGTCAAATTAAACATAATGGTGGCGGGGACAGCCTAGTACAAGAAGTTATAAACTGCAGTTGTGCTGTCGAGTGAGTCACTTAACTTAACACAATCGTAATTCGTAACCTTTACTGCTGTGTGGTAGGAGTTTGATGATTAATCCAATCAATGACGGCAATTAATTATGATGTACTACTATTAGCCGGTGACGGCTTGCACAATGCACATAGACTGAGCATGGGTGGCCAAGCAGAAGAAGCTCCTCGCCCTGCCTTGCAATTGAATTAGTGTTGCTTTCACCACATCTGCTCCCAGCAAGCGTGTGATCAATTGGTGTACATTTTATGTAGTCACATCACACCTCAATATAAATCACAGCCCGGGGAAGAGGGTTAGGGTTTGATGAATGGATGGGAAGGGGGTTTGGGGAAAGGTTTGAAAATGAAAAACAGTACGCATGGACAACAAAAGCAAAGCGCAATCTTGGCAGACGACCATGATCTTATCCAAAAAATCAATAAAGCGAGAAAAGGGAAATGCATGCGTTGATGATGAAGATTAGATAACTTGATGGTTAATGAGTAGTACTTAATAACTCCTACTAGACAATTAGACAGTACAGGGCACCAGTATATTCTATGCAATTTGCCTTGCCTGTAATATGCCCTCAGAGACCCAAATTCCATGTTGTACTGGGCTTACTTGTAAAGATAGCAAAGACAATTAAAAAACATTTGTAGGGATCAATTAGCAAACAAACACACAACACACAGTCCTAATGATTGCAGAGAAAAAAGGATTCAAATTAATTAAAAGATGAATGATGAATGATACTAAAGTTACTGTATTATCATGCTGAAATTGTGGAGTTGAATCTCGTCCTTCCTCTTGGTCCTATCTTCCATGGACGCTCCGCACATCAATCTTGGTGGCCTTCCTGATGCCGATTGGTAAGGTAAATGTGAGTTGTGTCTCCCAGTATAGCAAGCACAGGGTAAAGGCCGGCCTGTAACGTCTAGATGGAAAAACAAAAGGGGTATTGAGAAATCAATGAATAAAAAAAAACATCATTTACGGTGGAGTCCAAGAAGAGAAGAGAGAACACTTTCAGAGTGAGGCGGCTTGGATATATCGTGTAGATTCTGTTTACAGCATTAAGCTACAACAACAACAGGACAGAACAGGCCCACCACAGCACCAGCCCGTGACCCAACCTCCATTTACCTTAATTTTTGACATAGCCAGACAAAAGGCATACACAGCAACTTAGCATTTTCCTAATTAAGTGACAAAATCAATGCGCCGCTGTCAGTCATCACTACACTCAACTAGACCACTACATGGACATGTAGGTCTGCTGTGTTTACTACTTTCTTGTTGAATTGTTGTGTTTATGTTTACCTTATGCCACTTCATGAAATGCAGTTAGTCCTTGAATCATCTCCGATCCAACTGAATGACTGCGCGCGAAAAGATAGTATGGTCATCATCATGGTGTGGTACGTGTTGTCCAACTACAACTCAGTCTGTATTGACTCCGATTAAGTCCATATTCCATATTAAAAAATTGCAACAGATATTGGCCTGCACCTGCAGTAGTAGGAGTACAATTTGGTTATTAAACAACAAGAAGGGAAACATTGACTGTCACTGACTTACTTGAGTCACTTTGTAGATTAACTAGTAGAGTAGAGTTCGACTTCATGCACAACATCAACAACAAATAACAGCAATCGCTCAGAGTCTGCAAACATCCAATGCATTCCATCATTACCTGTCTTGCTCTTCTCTTTGGCTGTCAGATCATCAGATGCCTAGTTCTGACATTTTTTTTTTTTTTTGCGGGGCAGTGGCCTCATCATTACTCCAGTCCACATTCATTTTGAGTGTTAGGCGCTGTTTCGGTTTTCGTCTTATTCATCTGTGGCACTTCTTTGTCACAGTTTAAGTTGCTTCCCATGGTCAGCACTGTGATGATGGGCCGCGGCCTGTGTAGTGCTCATTGCTGGTCATTTGAGTTTGCACAAATGTCAGCAAGTTTCTTCGAAGAGTCTCTTGTCTTTCTCTGCCAAGTACCTTCTGTCCTGACTGTGAGGACCTTTGGATGCCTGCTGAGGCTGTAGCCTTCGGACACTGATGAGTTTCGGCTCGAAAACAAAACGGAGGATAGCTATAGTAGTCACGTTTCACTTCTAATGGAGGCGGGACTGGTAAAGGCAACATTTCTTGTACTAATGTCTGGCTTGATGGAAATGTACTTGTGCGAGACAGGAAGATGAAGCAGGACTCTGAAGAGTGGACAGTTAAATGCACAGACGTGCAACTCCAATAGGGAAATAAAAGAAGACGGTGGTGATGGTTTTGTTGTGATTTGATTTGAACCAGAAAGACAGATACACAGACACATAAAGGAAGGAAGAAAGCAACAATTTGAAAGCCTAGTTGTCAGGGAAGAGGAGCTCGTCCTCAAACTCTGGTGGTTCGGACAGAAGTAGGTCCTGTAACGCACTATTTACGTCATCCAAGTCGCTCTGCTCTTCCTGCTGTGATTCACGTATTTTGTAATCCGGTGGTATAAAGTGCTGATTCATTTTGATCATGGGTAACCTCTCCACGCTTTGGGCCGAGAGACTGGTCCTTTTCGAGGTTACAATGGCACCAGCAGCACTGAAAACACGCTCAGAAGAGACACTTGCGACAGGGGAAGCGAGATACTTTATCGCCAGCCTGCTGAGCACTGTCCATTGGCTTCTTTTCCCATACCAATACACCAATGGGTTTCCATCCATGAAGACCTCTGTTGGGTCATCCAGATAGGCCTGGACCATCCGCTCAATGTTAAGGGGTGCTCGGATGTGCTCGGCCGGTTTTGCCTTTGCATCAGCACTGGACTTACCATACCCCTGCTGTAGAAACCAATCAGTTGCACATTGTGCTGTGGATGATCCTGTTCTTGATGTTATTGTTGGTGTAGGTGACTGCTGGGAGGCAAATGCACTGCCCTCAGGCTCCGAAGTATAACTTGACTCTGGATGCCCTGTAGTACTGGTTATGGCCTGGGTGGGGGCCTGTAATTAACAGCCGTTCGCTTTAGAAAATAGTTGCTTCCTTAGCTATCAAAGTTTTGTAGTTGGCAACATCCACTTCCGAAAAAGGAATTACTGCCTTGCTGTTCAGAAATACTTTGTACCGTGGATCCAAAATTGTGGCACTAATGTAATGTGGTTGTGACAAAATTTTATTTTTAATCCTTGTATTTTCCGATAAGCTGAGCGGCTAAGGTCTCCGCCAAATGATATGCGTCTTGTTTGTCATCCACACCTGCGTACGTTTCAGACACATCCTTCAGCTGTTGCTCTAGCATGTGCAACAATGGGATAGCTTGGCCCATAGTACAGTCCTCCCTGCTGACTTCACGTGTGAAGATCTCAAAAAGAAGTAGCATCTCAGTCAGGCATTTAATGAGGTCCCATTGAGCCATCTCAACGGTCATGCCTCTCACAGTAGGTTCCCTATTCTTTGCATGACATAAGCATTGAGTGGTATGTACAGTTCAAACAGACGATCAAGCATGTAATAAGTTGAGTTCCAACGTGTTGGCACCTCCTGGATGAGCGCTTTGACTGGCAGTTTATGCTCACGTTGAATGACCCTCAGCTGCTTCCGGGCTTTAAAAGAATGGCTGAAATGTGTGCATATTCTTCTGCAGGTGACCAGTAAGTTGCTGACTTTGATTCATTTTTCAAAAAGTCTTGAACAACAATGTTAATGCAGTGTGCCAAACACGGGACCCTGAAATAGCCACCATTGCGCATGGCCAAAACTACATTACTGCCGTTGTCCGTGGCAACAAAACCAATCGTAAGCCCTCTTGGGCGCAGCCACTCAAAGACCTTGGTGTTAAACTCTTCCAAAATGTTTGCAGCAGTATGAGATTTCTCCATGGCAAACATGGCTACAGTTGCATGTTTGCGAGTGGCATGAAAAATCTCTGCAGTATCAACACCAGCAGATAGCTGTTCTCTAACACCCACAAAACTGATCCAGTGTGCAGTGATGCACATGTAATCTGTGGCTTGGCAACTGGTCCACATGTCTGTAGTCAGGTGGATACTGTGAACAGCACTCTGCTTCAAGGCCTTTCCTAGCAATTCCAGCACGTCGTGATGTAGTGCTGGAACTGCAACTCTGGCAAAATAGTAGCGGCTGGGAACATGCCATTTTGGGCAGATGGTTGACACAAATTCCACAAAACCCAACCCTTCAACAAAAGAAAAAGGAGAAGGTCCAGTGCTAACATTTTAGCCAGCTTCGCATTGTACAAACGTGCTATTGGGTGGTTGCGTTCGTACTGCCCCTCACCCCCAAACATGCTGATAATGGTAGGCTGCATGGTTTTCCTTTCTCTTAGGCTCAACGCACTTTTTGGTAGTGCGGACCTGGTACTTCTTGGTGTCTCCGGCTGACTCTTACTCTTGTGCCACTGAGATGCTGCTGAAGATGTGTGCAACGTTAAGACTGCACTGCTGGGGTCAGGGACACCTTGTGTACCACTACCAGAGAGAATGTCTCCCTGTCCTTCCTCTTCCACCGTGATCGATCTTCTTCTACTCCTTTATCCCCACCAACACCAATGGTTGCAGTTTTTTTCTGTCGCGAAGGTGGTCCTCCCAGCTGATCAAGTGGTGTTTTTTTCAGATGGGTCATTTGGCCTCCGGTACCATAGTTTGTACCAAGCTTACCACGACTAACAGAGGTATTACAAATGGAGCATATAGCAATGTTCTCCTCCTTTTCGCTAACCGTAAAGAAGTCCCAAACTGGGGAGCTTAACTTTGGCCTCCTGCTGGAGGTGCCACTTCCAATGCCGGATGATCTGTAGGGTGTGTGTTGAATTTGACTCTGTGCTGCTGTACCACTACCTACTCCTACAGAGGTGGTGGTTGTGCTGGATGTAGGTCGCTGCCGGGCCTTTGCTAATGCAAATATGGAAGCTGTAGGTCGTGTTGGTGTTACCTGTGGAGGTATGCGTGCTACATCCCTCGCAGCGATTTTGGATAGAGTAAGAATGTTGGTCTCCATCTCCTCGGGGCCGGGAGTGATGTTCGTGATGACTGGCTCGTCGTCATCATCATCATCATCTTGCTGTTCTACATCGACCTCCATAAGTGTAAGGCTTTCTGGAACCTTCCTTTTCCCTAGCTTGGTCTTGGAACGTGGCTCCCTCTCAGACTCAGTTTGTGGCTTCCAAGTGGCATCTAGATCATCAGAAGGGGGCTTGGCGAAGAACTCGATGGACTACCCCTCCTTTTCCTTGCTGGGGATTTGGAAGACAATGGATCTTCTGAATGAGTGGCTTCTTCTTCTACCTCTGCATGAGGCTCAATTTCCTGAACTGCCCCTACTTCAGGAGGAACAACAACTACTATTGCGGGCGGTGGTTGCGGCTGTTGTTGTTGACCACTTATCTGCTGTGTTTCCTCCTGCGTTGATTGGGTACTACTTTGAGATAGCGATAAGTTTATCTCCGGCTCAGCATCACTGCTTTCCACCATTAGGCTGGCTACCTCTTCCCCACTCATGTGCTTGGCCCTGGGTTGGTGGGTTGGGTCCACTGATGCGGATGTGCTGCCCCCAGCTTGCCCCCGGACACCGCTGCTGCAGGCGCAATTTTTTTTTCCCAAAAAGGTACTGGCCGGCACACCAGACTTCAGTGTCACTTGCTTCTTCTGTTCCTTCTTCTTCTCAATAGCAACTTTCTTGGTACTGGAAGACCTGGTACCTGCTTTCTTTGGGCCCATCTTCTTCAGATGTCAGCAGCACTCAGTTGCAGAGATGTCTGGTCAGGTCACACGTCACGTTGTGTGTCCAGCAGCAGGATGTCTGTCTGGAAGTGCAACAGGCAATGATGAGAGACACACCTCCTCCTCAGTCTTTGTGCACCTAAAAGCAAAAAAGCCAGAACATCAGTCAAACATAGCACAAATCAAACAAATAGAATATAGAACTTAGTGTGTGGTGGCCTCAATTATTAAATTTCAGAAACTCTGCCAACAACAACACACAGTGTAGCCATTTATGAGACGTTGACAACAAGGCCAGGGCTTTCCTGGCTACTGTACACTCTGGAAGAATAAGAATATTAAAGAACAAAAACTAAAATGTACTGGAGTATGTTTGGCCTAAATTTGTGCATCACGTGGGATGTATTATATAGCAGCATCAGGGAGCTGCAGCTGGCAATGGGGATGGATTTGGAAGCAGTAAAACAAGAGGAAAAAATGGAAAGACACGCAGGCCTATGTGGCAAAAACAGCACACTAATAACTACCACAACAAAATGGCCCCCAGAAACATGGTGACTCACAGGCACAAGGCACGGCAAACAATGAACTCAAGCAGGCCTATATATGGGCAGACAAAGGATGCCTTATAAAACACACACAGCTTTAATGCAAAAACTAAAATCCACATGGCTAAAAACACTTTGGAAAGTTAGACAACCACTACAACAACACAATTATAATGACACAGTACACACGCAAAAAAGGCATTTATTTACCACACCCAATAAGTGAAATAGTCAGACCCTCCAAAAAGGCCACATTTCGCAATTCAATTGAATCTATTCAATGCCATCCATGGCCTAAATGATGCCAAAATTCCACAGACTACACAGAAACAGTTTTATGCACCCATGGTGACTACCTCTGGGCCTACTGGCATACTGGGCCGCAAGCTTTATCGTCAGGACCCATAGTGAGTCACACCGAGTTAGTGGAGTTGGAAACTTCGGATGGACATTGTGAGAGATTACAATTCAATTTAATAGATGCCCCGCAGTTTCAGCTAATTTTGGGATTGCCCTGGCTCACGGAGCATAATTCTACCATCGACTGGAGTTCTAGGACTATAACTATGGATTCTGACTTTTGCAGGGAAAACTGTTATCAGAGTTTGAAGCAGGATAAAAACGATTCTTCCGCTACGCATCTTTGTGAAAGTGGAGCTACAGTTTGCGTTATACACACAATGGAACTGCCCAAAGAATATTCTGAGTACAGTGAAGTTTTTAGTGAGGCAGAGGCAGAAAAGCTTCCCCCTCATCGAACTTACGACTGTAAGATTGAGTTGGAGACAGGAGCCAATTTACCGTGCAGTCGCATATATGCATTGACTGAGAAAGAGAATACTCATCTCAAAGACTATCTACAGAAATATTTGGATAATGGGTTCATAAGGCCATCTCAATCTCCGGTCTCTTCTCCACTTTTCTTTATTCCAAAGAAAAAAGATGGCGAATTGAGAACTTGCATCGATTATAGAGCGATCAATCGAATTACAGTCAAGAATCGGTACCCCTTGCCGTTAATATCAGTCCTTTTGGATCAAGTCAAGGGTGTAAGAATCTATACGAAGCTGGATTTGCGTGGGGCCTATCATTTGGTGCGCATCCGAGAAGGTGATGAGTGGAAAACAGCGTTCCTGACCAAGTTTGGGCTCTACGAATATCAGGTCATGCCTTATGGTCTTTGTAACGCGCCGGCAGCCTTCCAACACTTTATTAATGATGTCCTTAAGGAATTTATTGATCAGTGTGCAATTGTGTACATCGATGACATCTTAATTTACTCGGATAACGTGGAAGTACATGAGGAACATGTGAAAGGAATCTTGCAGAGATTGAAGGAGAACAGTCTTTTTGTAAAATTGGAAAAATGTGCTTTTGGAGTATCGACCGTGGAATTTTTGGGTTTTGTTTTGTCACCCGAAGGAATAATGATGGACAAAAGCAAGGTGGATGCAGTAATTGAGTGGAAATCTCTGCAATCTGTTAAGGAAGTACAAAGCTTCCTTGGTTTCGCGAACTTCTACAGGAGATTTATTCCAGATTTTTCCAAGAAGCTGATTTCAATTACGAAGCTGTTAAAGAAAGGAGTTCCCTTTTCATGGTCCAAAGAGGCAGAAGATGCATTTGTCCTTCTAAAAAGCACTTTTACTTCCGCACCGGTACAATTACATCCAGATCCAGAAGAACCATTTTATGTGGAGACAGATGCCTCAAATCTGGCATTGGGAGGAGTGTTATCACAGAGGCATAAAAGGACAGGACAGCTCCATCCAGTAGTCTTTCGCTCCCGGAAGCTGACCCCAGCGGAAGTGAACTATACAATAGCGGAAAAGGAGCTATTGGCTATCAAGGACGCCTTCAAGGAATGGAGGCATTAGCTCTTAGGGGCGAAGCATACAGTCACCGTCTACACGGATCATCGAAACCTTAAAATTCTAAAATCAGCAAGGACGTTGACTCCTCGTCAACTTCGATGGTCCCTGTACTTTGCGGACTATGTTTTTGTGATAACCTATCGTCCGGGAACAAAGAATGGCAAAGCAGATGCGTTATCTAGGGTAGGAACAGAAGAAATCTCAGAAAAATTGGAGAACCAAAGCATAATTGAAGAAGGAAGAGTTTTAGCGGCGATTCTAAAGAGCACTCAGGAAAACGCAGTACAAAAGGTCATGAGCGAAACGGAATTGGAAGAATGGGCAAGTCAGAAACCCAATAGAGAAATCCGAAATCAATTACCATTTCATGAAGGAGCTCTCTACTTACCTACAGTGGAGTTGCAGAAGAAGGCGTTGAAAGAATGTCATGATCACGTCTTGGCTGGTCATAAAGGAATCCAGAAAACGGCAGTCTTAGTCAAACGGAGGTTTTGGTGGCCAAAGATGACTGACGACATCTATCAATATGTCACTACTAGTGAAAGTTGCGCTAGAGGAAAATCTGAGAGACAAGCTAAAAAAGGGTTGCTTCAGCTGTAGGAGAGTAGGATCTGCTTCACATGGGTACCCCCACTTTTTGCTGATGCTTCACTGTTTTTCGACTTTAGTCTGGCTGGGGCCCTGCTAATCAGAACCCCAGCCTAGCTGCTTCCTCTCTAAAATGGTTTCCATGTGCCTTAGGCACATCTCTGATTGGAATCTGGAGTGCCCTTATAAGTCCCTAGTATATGGTATACTATGTACCCAGGGCATAGGTACCTCAGAGGCCTGCCAGGGGCTGAAGCATGTATTATGCCACCCCTGGAAGGCCAGCCAAAATGACACCACAGGCCTGCTACTGCAGCCTGAGTAAGGTGGTGCATGCACCCCTTACAGTGGTATAGGCTACCTATATCACTACCATTGCACACACCTATAAACCTATAAGTCACTCCTATGGCAGGCCTTGACAATCCTGAAGGCAGAGTGCTTGGTTTTTATGTGAGAGGGTGCCCCTGCATGAGCAGAGCCCCTCTGCAGCATTCGGAGTACCTCCTCTGATGCTGTTTTCAGTGCAACCTGACCATATACTCTTAAGTGCATTATATCCTCGCGGTAGAATGCTAACTTTGGACTGGCTGCACCAAAACATGTCGAGTTTGGTGTCAAACATCTTGGAATACTACCCCCCGCCAGTTCTGGCGGCGGGGGTAGCATTCCACCCTTCTAGAGGGAGAGACATGTACCCACCGGCATACCCGGTAACTTCTTTCCAGAGCCCTGGCATCACAAAATGGATGCCGCTGCCACAGACACGAGTCTGGCCTCCTGCTGCTGACCGAAACTCCGGCAGGGGAGGCCTGGACAATAGGTTTCCTGTCCCAGGGAGGTGTAACCACCTCCCAGACAGGATAGTGTGTATTGGGGCTGGGCGGGAGCACTCTCTGGTGCTTTGAAGTCCTGCACTGGGGGCACATTTGGTGTCCCTGTGCATACCCCAGTTCAAACCGGCTCAGGGGCTTTCAGCCCCTGCTCTGGCGCGACATTGGACAAAGGGAAAGGGGTGTAACCACCCCTCTGCCCTGACCCTCCCATAGGTGGGTCCCCAGAGTATGTCCAACCCCCTAACTTGGTATAAGTATGGGACCCCAGTCCTTAGGACTTTAGATTTACCTGGACAAAACTCTGACACAGAATCCTGGACCTTCGACGCTCTACTTTAAGATTAGAGGACTGAAGAATCTCCCTTGGAGTCAATGAGTGACTCCCCTGCTTGGCAGGCACCAGTGAAGCAATTGTCCAGTCTGCATCGCTGAAGCTCCCGCCGGACGCCGAAGTCTTTGCATCACCAGAGGTAGATTTCCAGACTTTCCCGAGGCTTCCCTGAGTCCCCAGCAAAGCTGAGGCCCGTAGCTGTCGTGGGTAACGTGGAACCGGGACCCCTGGACACCGATCGCATTTGCAAGTGCATCCTCTTCTGGGTCTCCCATGAAGTTGTGCTTTGGGCTTCGAGTAGCCCCAGCCTCCAGCACCGACTGCACCGAAGATCACTGGCCTCCACTCCACGAGTGTCCCGTGACCCAGCTCTAAGTGCGTCGACTCGAGGCTCCTTTGCGGTCGCTAGTCCATTGGCTAGTGGGCCCTCCCGAAGGCAAATCTTCTTCTGCTTGGGGTCCCTGGTTGCTCCGGGCGTGCCCTGACTTACCCTTGCTGGGTGAGTCCCTCAGACCTTGCTGGTCTGCACCATCGTCCTTCTTCTACTTCCACGAGACTTGCCGTTGCCAAGGCTTGTTGGGTCCAATCTGGTCGACTGATACCCCTGCAATCGACAGACGTCGTGGAACAGCTCGAATCCAGATCCTGGTCATCGTCGACGCCTCCTGGACCTCGTGGCTGAAGAGTCAAGACAACCGTCAACCTACCTGAAGCACTCGACATCGGTGGGCATCAGCTCATCGCCTTCCTGGTCACTGGCTAGTGACCCAGACTCTGTCCCCTCTGCTTTCAGGTTCTTCAGATCTTCGATCCACCTTTGGATCCACCCGAACACTTTCGACTTGGCCGCCAGCAGCACTTTGCAGCAGATCGCCATTGAAAACGACGACGAAACCCAACCCAGAAAGACACCTATGCACCCGGCTCCCCTGGGTGAGGTAACTCGAGTACTCCGGTGCTCCCGTGGGTATTGACAATAGAACAGCCTAGTTCTAAAAGGGTTTGCTCCAAGTCCTCCTCTAAGTGTCACTTTTCTTTAAAACTCCAACCGCGACATTCCCCATAGAAGTCAACGGCGGCTCGTGGCTGTGTTCTCACACTGCACGCGTCCCCCGTGGGTCCCCTGTGTCACTACCTTGGGTGGTTCCTTGAGGGCCAAGCACTTCTACAGGCTCTAGGCCTTGTGTCTAGCTCAGTCGTGGTTCTTATACCACTTTATTGGTATATGGTTTGGTACGCCCCTAGGGCTCAAACGTGTATTTGTGCTATTACTGTTGATAACTAACTTATAACTTATGTACTTCGAACTCTAGCCTCATAAAGAGACTAGAGGGGTGTGTTTAGCAATAAATACATATATTTTGAATATATACCTGGTGTGGTCCTCTTTCATTTGGTCACTCAAGAGATTATAGACTGGTAAAACAAGCTGCTTTACATTCCTTCAAGACTTAGCCTGAAGGCTGCTCTCCATAGCTACCACTAGGATAGCTTTCGATAAAGGTTGTCTTTAACCTATCTCCAATAAGGAGTTGTTTGGACTGGTGCAAGGTGCCCACTATAATTAGTGGACAGCATATGCCAGGCCAACTTCTCACATTGGTGTGCAGCGTGTGGGATTCCAGCTTGCTATTGTTTTACCAGATAATCTCAATTGAATTGATCAACTGAAAACCACTAAGGGTACCTTAGGTACATATAAATCAAGCTTAGTATACAGTAAGTTCTACTGAACTTAGAGTTGTGTGTTAAGGGATAGCACACCCTTTCTACAACTCAAGAGAGTTTAGTAGGCCACACTAGAGTAGGTAGTGCATACACCACACCTCACTAGTAATGTCTTCAAAGCCAGGACCCAGTGAGTCCTTGCCAGAAGCCAGTGGGCTTCTTCCCTCCAAGTATGATAAACTCCCATTCTTGGAATTGAGAGCATTATGCAATACTAGGAAGCTGAAGGCAGGCAAAAGTGCCAGCACCCAACACCTCAGAGAGGTGCTACTAGCTGATGATCTCAGCATGCCCCTAGGGTCTGAAGGGGTAGGCAGAGAGGGTGGGGCAGGACAGGAGGAAGGGGTCAGGGGTGAAGAAACCCAGGCCCCCCTCTGAAACTGGCCAGGAAGGTGACAATGACCTTGCCCTGGAAAACCCAGCTATTCCTGTGGATGAAGAGGAGGATCAGGATGACCTCACCTTTGTCCCCCAGGAAGAGTTGAGAGTGTGCCAAGAAGGGATAGATCTCCTTCTCAGGAGTCTAACCACTCTGACACCTCAATAGGGACCTCTGTCTCTTCTCATAGGAGAGAATCCTCTCATGAGAGGAGAAAGAGACTGATTCAGTATGAGCAAGCCCAGCTTGAGCTCAGAAAGCAGCAGTTGGCTATAGTCAGGGAGTCCCTAGATCTCTACAAAGAGAGAAAAAAGATGGGACTAGAGTCCCATGGTGGCAGCAATTTCCCAAGAGATAGGGAAAGGTCTTATGACCATAGAAACCTGAGCAAGATTGTCCCTCCCTACCAGAGTGGGGATGACATCCACAAATGGATAACTGCACTGGAGAGGGCCTGTAAAGTACAGAGGGTCCCTCAGGAGCAGTGGGCAGCAATCTTGTGGCTCTCCTTTGCAGACAAAGGTAGAGATAAGCTCCTCACTGTTAGAGAGGAGGATGCTGATAATTACACAGTCTTGAAGAGTGCTCTGATTGATGGGTTTGGCCTAACCACTGAACAATACAGGTTAAAGTTCAGAGATACCCAAAAAGCACAGACTCAAGACTGGGTGGACTTTGTTGATTGTGCTGCCAAGGCTCTGGAAGGTTGGTTATTGGGCAGTAAGGTATGTGACTTCACAGGATTGTACAATCTTATCATGAGGGAGCAGATCCTTAATAATTGTCAAAATCAGCTGTTGCATCAGCACCTGGTGGACTCTGATCTGACCTCTCCCCAAGAATTGGGAAAGAAGGCAGACAAATGGGCCAGAACCAGGGTGAGGCAGAAGGTACAGAACCAAGGTGGTGACCCTGAGAAGCAAGATTCTAAAAACTCTGATAAGGGTGGGGAGAAGGGTAAAGACCAGAAGACTTCACAAGGCCCCCAAAAATCTTCTTCAGGTGGGGAGTCACAGTCTAACAAGGGAAAAGGCCAAAAGAAACCATGGTGCAAGGTCTGTAAGCAAAAGACCCACTGGACCAGTGATTGCACCAAGTCCAAAGACTCTACTCCAGCCCCCACCAATGCCCCTAAGGCACCTGCTCCCCCTAGTGCAGTTACAGTTGGTGGTGGGACTACGCAAGCCAAGGGTTTAGTAGGGTTGACCCTGGGTAAAGAGATGAGCTCTGACCTAGTCAGAGAACTCACTCAGGCTGTCCTAGTGTGTGATGGAGGCATGGATGTGACCTCCTCTGTGAGTCCCAGTAATCTGGGCAAGTACAGGCAACAGCCCTTAATCAATGGAAAAGAGGCTTTGGCATTTAGGGACACAGGGGCAAGTGTCACCATGGTGACACAAGACCTTGTGGATCCTGGGCAGATTATACTTGGTGAAATGTACCAAGTGACCAATGCTAGCAATGTCAGAACAGACCATACTCTGGCAGTTGTTAACTTCTCCTGGGGAGGGGTAACTGGCCTTAAGAAGGTTGTGGTAAGTGCAGACCTACCAGTTGAATGCTTGCTTGGCAATGATCTAGAAACTTCAGCTTGGGCAGAAGTGGAGCTCAGGACCCATGCAGAAATGCTGGGCATCCCTGCAGATGTGTTTGCTGTGACCAGGTCACAAGCCAAAATGTCTAACACTGAACAGGCCTTGGATTCTGGAATAATCGACCAAGTGCCCTCCAAGAAGAGGAGTAGTAGGGTAAAGGCAGTGCCTTCCCCCTTGGCTCAGAAGGAAGATCAGTCTCTTGAGGGGGATGATCTCAGTCCTGAGGAAGGAACTGTCCCAGAGGAGCTTGAACCTGACCAGGTTGAGTTCTTGGGGACAGGGGGCCCTTCCAGGGCAGATCTGAGCCAGGAGCAGCAGAGCTGCCCCTCTCTTGAAACCCTCAGACAGCAAGCTGCTGCTGAGGCTGCTGGGAAAGCTAGTGGTCCCCATACATTGTATTGGGATGATGGACTCTTGTACTCAGAGAGTAGAGACCCCAAGCCTGGTGCCACCAGGAGGTTGGTTATACCTCTGAAGTTCAGGGGCTTCCTATTGACCCTAGCCCATGACATTCCCTTAGCAGGTCACCTGGGCCAGAACAAGACTTGGGACAGAATTGTCCCTCACTTTCACTGGCCCCACATGTCTGAAGACACCAAGGAGTGTTGTCGCTCCTGTGTAACCTGCCAGGCCAGTGGCAAGTCAGGTGGCACTACAAAGGCCCCCCTGATACCACTACCTGTGGTGGGGGTTCCCTTTGAAAGGGTGGGGATTGACATTGTTGGTCCCATGGATCCCCAAACAGCATCTGGGCACAGGTTTATCCTGGTGGTAGTGGATCATGCCACCAGGTACCCAGAGGCTATTCCCCTTAGGAGCACTACAGCACCTGTGGTGGCAAGAGCCCTCCTGGGAATTTTCTCAAGAGTGGGCTTCCCTAAGGAGGTTGTATCAGACAGGGGTGCTAACTTTATGTCTGGATACTTGAAAGCAATGTGGAAGGAGTGTGGAGTGACTTACAAGTTCAGCACACCCTATCACCCACAATGCAATGGTTTAGTTGAGAGATTCAACAAAACCTTGAAGGGCATGATTAAAGGGCTCCCAGAAAAGCTTAGGCGAAGATGGGACATACTCTTGCCCTGCCTTTTATTTGCATACAGGGAGGTGCCTCAAAGGGAGTTGGCTACAGCCCTTTTGAACTTTTGTTTGGTCACCCTGTCAGGGGTCCATTGTGCTTGGTGAAGGAAGGATGGGAGTTACCTCTCAAGCCCCCAAAGCAAGACATAGTGGACTATGTACTTGGTCTCCGCTCCAGGATGGCTGAGTACATGAAAAAGGCAACTAAAAACCTTGAGGCTAGCCAGGAACTTCAAAAAGCCTGGCATGACCAAAGGGCTGTACTGACTGTTTACCAGCCAGGACAGAAGGTGTGGGTGCTGGAGCCAGTGGCCCCAGCAGCTCTCCAAGACAAATGGAGTGGACCCCATACCATTGTTGAACAGAAGGGTGAGGTTACCTACTTAGTAGACCTAGGAACACCCAGGAGTCCCCACAGGGTTCTCCATGTCAACAGATTAAAACCATATGTGGACAGGGCAGACATGGGCTTGCTCATGGCTACTGATGAGGGACAGGAGGAAGAGAGTGACCCACTCCCTGACCTGCTCTCACAGAACCCTGATGATGGGTCAGTGGAAGGTGTAGCCTTGGCAGGCAGCCTCACTGCCCAGCAGCAAACTGATTGCAGACAGGTG
The DNA here is from genome assembly GCA_963921515.1 of Calotriton arnoldi. NCBI lineage: Eukaryota > Metazoa > Chordata > Amphibia > Caudata > Salamandridae > Calotriton > Calotriton arnoldi. Next base: position 298,765 of record CAWUFW010010865.1, on the reverse strand, counting down.
CTCAATCAGTTCAGGCACATATTCTCACTGACACCCAGTCAGACCACCTGGTGCACTCATGAAGTGGACACTGGGGACAGTCTGCCTATTAAAAATAAGATTTATAGGCAACCTGACCATGTCAGGGACTGTATCAGGACAGAAGTCCAGAAGATGTTGGATTTGGGAGTTATTGAACCCTCAGATAGCCCTTGGGCTAGTGCAGTGGTCCTTGTGCCAAAACCTCACACCAATGGTGGGAAAAGAGAGATGAGGTTTTGTGTGGACTACAGGGGTCTCAATGCAGTCACTAGGACTGATGCCCATCCAATACCTAGGGCAGATGAGCTAATAGACACTTTGGCCTCAGCCAAGTATCTAAGCACATTTGACCTGACAGCTGGCTACTGGCAGATCAGACTAGCTGATGATGCAAAGCCAAAGACAGCATTCTCAACCCCTAGTGGGCATTATAAATTTGTGGTAATGCCCTTTGGTCTGAAGAATGCACCTGCCACTTTTCAGAGGTTGGTGAATACAGTCCTTACAGGTCTGGAAGCCTATAGTGCAGCATATCTAGATGATATTGCTGTCTTTAGCTCCACCTGGGAGGATCACCTGGTCCACCTCAGAAATGTTTTGCAGGCCCTGCAGAAAGCAGGCCTGACTATCAAGGCCACCAAGTGCCAGATAGGGCAGAGTCAGGTTGTGTACCTGGGCCACCTTGTGGGTGGAGGCCAGGTTCAACCACTGCAGAGCAAGATCCAGACCATCATGGACTGGACTGCTCCAACTACCCAGACTCAGGTGAGAGCCTTCTTAGGCCTGACTGGGTACTATAGGAGATTTGTCAAGGGGTATGGATCAATAGTGACACCCCTGAATGACTTAACTTCCAAGAAAATGCCCAAAAAGGTTCAGTGGACAGTTAGCTGTCAAAAGGCATTTGATGACCTAAAGCAGGCAATGTGCACTGCTCCCATGCTACAGAGTCCTGATTACTCCTTGAAGTTCATTGTCCAAACAGATGCATCTGAATTGGGGGTAGGGGCTGTACTGTCACAATTGAATGATGAAGGTCAGGATCAGCCAGTAGCTTTTATTAGCAGAAGGCTGACCCCTAGAGAGAAACGTTGGTCAGCCATTGAGAGGGAGGCCTTTGCTGTGGTCTGGGCTCTGAAGAAGTTGAGGCCATACTTGTTTGGTACTCACTTCCTTGTTCAAACAGACCATAAGCCCCTCTTATGGCTAAAACAAATGAAGGGTAAGAACCCCAAACTGCTTAGGTGGTCCATTTCCCTACAGGGGATGGACTTCACAGTGGAACATAGACCTGGGAGTAACCATGCCAATGCAGATGGACTCTCTAGGTACTTCCACTTAGAACATGAAGAATTAACTGGGCAAGGTTAGTTTAATGTCCCTACGTTTGGGGGGGTTGTGTAGGAGAGTAGGATCTGCTTCACATCGGTACCCCACTTTTTGCTGATGCTTCACTGTTTTTCGACTTTAGTTTGGCTGGGGCCCTGCTAATCAGAACCCCAGCCTAGCTGCTTCCTCTCTAAAATGGTTTCCATGTGCCTTAGGCACATCTCTGATTGGAATCTGGAGTGCCCTTATAAGAACCTAGTATATCGTATACTATGTACCCAGGGCATAGGTACCTCAGAGGCCTACCAGGGGCTGCAGCATGTATTGTGCCACCCCTGGAAGGCCAGCCAAAATGACACCACAGGCCTGCTACTGCAGCCTGAGTAAGGTGGTGCATGCACCCCTTACAGTGGTATAGGCTACCTATATCACTACCATTGCACACACCTATAAACCTATAAGTCACTCCTATGGCAGGCCTTGACAATCCTGAAGGCAGAGTGCTTGGTTTTTATGTGAGAGGGTGCCCCTGCATGAGCAGAGCCCCTCTGCAGCATTCGGAGTACCTCCTCTGATGCTGTTTGCAGTGCAGCCTGACCATATACTCTTAAGTGCATTATATCCTCGCGGTAGAATGCTAACTTTGGACTGGCTGCACCAAAACATGTCGAGTTTGGTGTCAAACATCTTGGAATACTACCCCCCTGCCAGTTCTGGCGGCAGGGGTAGCATTCCACCCTTCTAGAGGGAGAGACATGTACCCACCGGCATACCCGGTAACTTCTTTCCAGAGCCCTGGCATCACAAAATGGATGCCGCTGCCACAGACACGAGTCTGGCCTCCTGCTGCTGACCGAAACTCTGGCAGGGGAGGCCTGGACAATAGGTTTCCTGTCCCAGGGAGGTGTAACCACCTCCCCAGACAGGATAGTGTGTATTGGGGCTGGGCGGGAGCACTCTCTGGTGCTTTGAAGTCCTGCACTGGGGGCACATTTGGTGTCCCTGTGCATACCCCAGTTCAAACCGGCTCAGGGGCTTCCAGCCCCTGCTCTGGCGTGAAACTGGACAAAGGGAAAGGGGTGTAACCACCCCTCTGCCCTGACCCTCCCATAGGTGGGTCCCCAGAGTATGTCCAACCCCTAACTTGGTATAAGTATGGGACCCCAGTCCTTAGGACTTTAGATTTACCTGGATGAAACTCTGACACAGAATCCTGGACCTTCGACGCTCTACTTTAAGATTAGAGGACTGAAGAATCTCCCTTGGGGTCAAGGAGTGACTCCCCTGCTTGGCAGGCACCAACGAAGCAATTGTCCGGTCTGCATCGCTGAAGCTCCCACCGGACGCCGAAGTCTTTGCATCACCAGAGGTGGATTTCCAGACTTCCCCGAGGCTGCCCTGAGTCTCCAGCAAAGCTGAGGCCTGTAGCTGTCGTGGATAACGTGGAACCAGGACCCCTGGACACCGATTGCATTTGCAAGTGCATCCTCTTCTGGGTCTCCCACGAAGTTGTGCTTTGGGCTCCGAGTAGCCCCAGCCTCCAGCACCGACTGCACCAAAGATCACTGGCCTCCACTCCACGAGTGTCCCGTGAGCCAGCTCTAAGTGCGTCCACTCGAGGCTCCTTCGCGGTCGCTAGTCCATTGGCTAGTAGGACCTCCCGAAGGCCAATCTTCTTCTGCTTGGGCACCCTGGTTGCTCCAGGCGTGCCCTGACTTACCTTCGCTGAGTGAGTCCCTCAGACCTTGCTGGTCTGCACCATGGTCCTTCTTCTACTTTCACAAGACTTGCCGTTGCCAAGGCTTGTTGGGCCCAAGCCGGTCGCCAACACCCCTGCAATTGACAGACGTCGTGGGTCAGCTCGAATCCAGTTGCTGGTTGTCGTCGACGCCTCCTGGACCTCGTGGCTGAAGAGTCAAGATGACTGTCAACCTACCTGAAGCACTCGACATCGGTGGGCATCTGCTCATCGCCTTCCTGGTCACTAGCTAGTGACCCAGACTCTGTCCCCTCTGCTTTCAGGTTCTTCAGATCTTCGATCCACCTTTGGATCCACCCGAACACTTTCGACTTGGCCGCCAGCAGCACTTTGCAGCAGATCGCCATTGAAAACGACGACGAAACCCAACCCCGAAAGACACCTATGCACCCGGCTCCCCTGGGTGAGGTAACTCGAGTACTCCGGTGCTCCCGTGGGTATTGACACTAGAACAGCCTAGTTCTAAAAGGGTTTGCTCCAAGTCCTCCTCTAAGTATCCCTTTTCTTTAAAACTCCAACCGCGACATTCCCCATAGAAGTCAACGGCGGCTCGCGGCTGTGTTCTCACACTGCACGCGTCCCCCGTGGGTCCCCTGTGTCACTACCTTGGGTGGTTCCTTGAGGGCCAAGCACTTCTACAGGCTCTAGGCCTTGTGTCTAGCTCAGTCGTGGTTCTTATACCACTTTATTGGTATATGGTTTGGTACGCCCCTAGGGCTCAAACGTGTATTTGTGCTATTACTGTTGATAACTAACTTATAACTTATGTACTTCAAACTCTAGCCTCATAAAGAGACTAGAGGGGTGTGTTTAGCAATAAATACATATATTTTGAATATATATCTAGTGTGGTCCTCTTTCATTTGGTCACTCAAGAGATTATAGACTGGTAAAACAAGCTGCTTTACATTCCTTCAAGACTTAGCCTGAAGGCTGCTCTCCATAGCTACCACTAGGATAGCTTTCAATAAAGGTTGTCTTTAACCTATCTCCAATAAGGGGTTGTTTGGACTGGTGCAAGGTGCCCACTATAATTAGTGGACAGCATATACCAGGCCAACTTCTCACATCAGCCATTGCCTAACCCCCCATACCCGTGGCATACCGTAACAATAGACTTGATTGTAGATTTGCCAGTAAGTCAAGGCTATAACACGGTTATGGTTTGTGTGGATGCATTCACCAAGATGGCACACTTCACCCCCTAAAAGATTACCCACCGCTAAGGAGTTGGCACAAGCTTTTAGTCAGAATATTGTGCGCATTCATGGAATTCCAAGGGTTTAATTTCTGACAGAGGTTCCCAGTTTTTATCCCATTTCTGGAAGGCATTCACTAAGAAATTAGACATTGAGCACAGGTACACCACTAGTTATCACCCAGAAGGCGATGGTCAAACAGAGAGGGTGAACCAAGAATTAGAACAATACTTGAGGTTAAACTTGTTAAATCAAGATGAGGAGTGGTCAGATTACCTGTGGGCTGCAGAATTCGCACATAATAACGCAAAAAACTCTTCAACAGGTTATTCCCCTTTTTCTTAAACTCAGGTAGACATCCCAATCTCTCAGTAAATATGCAAGAAGCAGAAGTTCCTGCAGTTACAGATTTAGTAGAGCATTTAACTGAGGTCCACAAGTCTGCAACGGAGAGTTTAGTAAAAGCAAAAAGGTTTACAAACACTATGCAGATAAAAAGAGATGTAAGGAACCAGACCTTCAGGTAGGAGGAAAGGTGTGGTTAAATTCAAAAAATTTACGGTTAAAGGAAACAGAAAATTCCAACCAAGATTCATAGGGCCCTATGAAATTGAGAAAAATTGAGCGCAGTCACTTATAAATTGAAGCTACCCAAAAATTTAAGAATACATCCAACATTTCATGTATCACTGCTAAAAAAGGTCTCTGAAGGGCTGAGAGAAGAGCTACCCCCACAACCCATACAGACACAGGAGGGAGAAGAGTTTGAGGTCAAACAGATTCTAGATTCTAAGGTCAAAAGAGGTCAGTTGTACTATTTAATCGATTGGAAAGGTTATGATCCGGAAGAGAGGTCATGGGAATTAGCTTCTGATGTACACGCACCACGATTAGTGAAATCTTTTCTTTTAAAACACTCAAATCAATCAGTGGAGAGATGGACACCCTTGTGGTGGGGTACTGTCAGATCCCAAACTACGAATATCAGGAAGAAGTGGTCAGTTAGTGTGATCTCCCATCAGGCGTTACGCAGAGTAAGATATGGTTGGGCCAGAATGCAAAGCCCGACTTGGTGGAATCCTAAGATGGCCGCCAAAAGGACTAAATGGATTCAGGGTGAGGGCTCTAGTGTTTTCAAGAACCAAGAAGATTGCAGTGGAACTTAGGCAGCTGAGGCATTGGAATCCTCGCACTTCACATGAGGATTTGAAGGTACAGGTTAGGATTTTGGTTTTCTCCTTAGCGGCGCGCTAGCTAGTTAGGGTAGATTTTCGACGTTCCTGTTCGTCGTGTTCTTTAGTTATGCATCGCGCTTTAGAATTTAGGCGAGTTCCTGGTGGATATTTGTCAGCAGAATAAAGAAGTGTATTCAGTCATACTTCCCTGGTTGGTCAGAAGTTAATACGACAAACACTCAAGGCACGAGCGTTTCTATAAGTTTCTCGTGTTGTGTTCAGTGTTATAGGTATAAGAGGAGTCATTCGTGTCAGGCAGGGGTTTTAGGGAATTCTCTTGAGGAGATTCCACGTCAGTGTATGCTCACATTGACAGGAAATTCCTTTGATTGACAGAATATTATTTTTCGGCCGCTTTGAGCAGTTTTATGTTGCGAGGCTCTGAGTGTTGGCATCCTAGCAATTGCGAACTGGGTTTGCGTTTGTTTTTAGCTGGGCTCAGCTTGAGGAACTACAACGTAAGCTTTTGGTTCTTGCTCGTTGTGCTCCTCAGAAAATTTCAAGTACAGTTCTCACATAGTCTAGTAGGAGGCAATAGAGTATAGCGACTTATTCTGGGAGCAAGAAATGACTTAGAGTACCATTCTCTTCTGGGGTGTTTGTGCATTATAATAAAAAGACATAATAGAGTTAGAGATACATACTTACCATCTCACGACAAACTCCAGCATTCCAGAAGTACTCTCTCAGAACAGTTCCTGCAGAAGAAAGAAAGAAAAGTTGTCAGATAAGAAGGCTACCATACAGCATCATACTAGACAACATAGAAGAGAGGCAAAAGCTACTAATTCCTAGGGTAAGTGCACTAGCTGCAAGATTAGAATGAGAAATATAAAATGTGATGTTAAGAAGGTATAGAGTTAATTCTTTCCTTGCAGTGACTCAACCTAGACGATTGCGAATACCAGTGAAGAGAACCAGACAAAAGAAAAGTAGCAGTCTCTTCTTTATCCCAAACCCCTTTCCCCCAGTGGTTTTCTTCAGCCAAGTTGTGTAAAGGAGTTGACTGGGAAAATAACAGGGGAGTTGGGCCTCAGCTTCTTTCTGCTCCTGCGCAATACATTGGAGTACATCCTGACACTCTTAGAGCTTCCACCCTATGGCCATTGATGGTCACCCACTGCCTGTACTTTTTAGTGTTATCAGGCAGCTGAGTTTTAGGGACCATCTCAAAGTCTCCTAATGAGACAAGGGACATCTCTGGGGGATCCCACCCACCTTGGGCACCCATCTCCTCCCCCCCAGGGCTATACTGGCAATCTGATGGGGTGGTGCACGGGGTGGTGCTTTGGGATCTCTCATGGGACATTGAGGATCATACCAACAGTGGCCCAATTGACCACACGTAAAACATTTACAGGGGCCCCTCTGAACAGGTTTACCTGTCGGAGCCTCTTGCTTCTTCTCGGGAGGCTGGGAACCCTTCCCTTGGTTCCCTTGGGAATTACTTTGGGGCCCTTTTTGGAACTCCCTCTGTTTACCCTTGTCCCCCCCACTCTTCTGCTGGGGACCCTGCCCACCTTTGGCGGAGTCTCCCATATGACCCTTGTGGACCCGGGTGCTTACCCAGTGGTCCGCCTCCTCAGCAAGTTTCCTAGGGTTAGTTAACTTGCTATCAATAAGGTGCTGGCGTAGCTCTGGAAAACAGTTAGCAGACAAGTGCTCCCATGCAAACAAATCATAGAGAGCCTCAAAAGTATCTACTTTGCTACCCTTCACCCAACCATCCGTAGCTCTGCAAAATAAAGACTGATACTCCACCCAGGTAGTTGCCTCCAGTCTCTTCGGAGGCGTGGGTTCGAATCCCACCGCTGCCACCAATGTTAGAACTAGGGACCCTTGCTTCTAAGTCATGGAAAGGGGATTACACACCTGGATAACCCCTGCTCACCCCCTTGGTAGCTTGGCACGAGCAGGCAGGCTTATCTAAGAGGCAGTGTGTTAAGCATTTGTGAACACATACAGTAATACAGTGAAAACACTACAGATGGACACCACACAGGTTTTATAAAAATAAGTATTCTTTATATAGACTTATCAAAAGACCACAAACGACAAAAATCCACAATACTGTACTCAAAATACTCTTAAAAGATGGTGAAGTTACTTAGTTCAAGTTGATGATAAATGCGACAAAGTTCTCACAAAGTACCTGGATGCGTAACGCAAAACAAACAAAAGGTTCGCAGGGATGGAGATGCGTCGGTTCCTTGCTTCGGGGGAGACGATGCATCGTGCCTCAATGCTTGCGCAGAGTAGGGGATGCGTCTTGATCCTTACCGGAGAGGAGGTGATGCGTAGGTTCTCGTGCTGCGTTCCGGTTGCGATGCGCAAGATGGCGCCTCGATGCGATGCGATGATCCGGTGTGATGCAATAAGATGGCGCCCTTGATGCGGCGATGTGAAGACGATGCGTGCACGCCGAAGGCGTGCAGTGAACTCTGTACCTTTGGAGCCGCGACAGGCCCTGCGACGCGCTTCTCCGGTGATGCGACGGTGACCCTTGCGGTGGCGACATGCTTCTCCGGTGATGCGACACTCAGCGGCTGTTGACGAAGACACGCTTCTCTGGTGATGCGGCGGCAGCCTCTGCGGCGGCGACACGCTTCTCCGGTGATGCGACGGCAACAGCTACGATGGCGACACGCTTCTTCTCGTTGCGTCGCGCTTCCAGCTCCCAGCGACACACAGGTCTCAGCAGACAGAATCCCCAGCAAGGGAATTCAGGAGGGAGCTGGTGGTGAAGTCTTTGGCCCTGAGACTTCAGCAGGAGGCAAGCACAAATTCAAGCCCTTGGAGTAATATTCTGCAAGATGATGAAAGTTCTTTAAAAGTTCCTTCTCCTTTCCTTGGCAATGAAGAAACCACTGCAGGCCAACCCAGCAAACAGCACACTTGGCAGAGGGGCAGTACAACTCCTGCAGCTTCCTTGGTTCTTTTCCTTGGCAAAAGGGTCGTCTTGTTGTTCCAGAAGTGATCTAATTTCCTAGGGGACTGGGTCCCCTTTTTATACACCTTTTCTCTTTGTTCTCTGAAGGCAGAGAGGCCTGTGCCTAGTCCAAAATCAGTTCTGGTCAGTCCTGGAGCACTTTGTTTACAGGACTCCTTCTTTCCTTTCAGAATGTGGGGCAGGGGGCTCAGTCGCCCAGCAGGAGGCGGAGCCAGCATTGTAGAAGGGAGGCACAGCCCTATTCAGACCCAGGTGCTTACTCCTCCCACCACTTGGATGCAGATCTCTCTATTCAGCCCTGTGCTGACTCACCCTGCCTCCTGCAGCCACCCCCAACCCCTGTCACTCACAAAGCCAGACACACAATACACAACCTAGCAGAGGCAGGTTTGGAAGGTTAGGCAAGAAAATACACACTTTCTAAAAGTGGTATTTTCAAACACAGAATGTTAAAATCAACTCCACTAAAAGATGTATTTTATCATTCTGAGTTCAGGCATACTAAATTCGTTTTTCTACCATGTTCCCTGGGTCAGTTAGGATTATAAGATGTAATAATCAAACTGCCCATTCTGGCCTTGCAATAGTGAAAAATGAAAATGGCTGTAATTCACTATTAGGACATGCCACACACACCAGGGCATGTCCTACCTTATACTTACAATGCACCCTGCCCTTGGGCCTACCTTAGGGGTGTCTGATATGAAGATAAGGGAAGGTTTAGGGACTGGCAAGTGGGTGCACTTGCCAAGTTGACATGGCAGTCACAGACTGCACACAGGCTCTGCAATGGCAGGCCTGAGACACGCTTTACAAGCTGCTTCTGTGGGTGGCACAACCAGTGCTGCAAGCCCACCACCAGCATTTGATTTACAAGCCCTGGGCACACCTGGTGCACTATACTAGTGTCTGACAAGCAAATCAAATACCCCAATCATGGAGCCACTGATCAATACATCAATTTAACATAGGGAGCACTTGCACTGTGGCACTGAATAGCAGTGGTACAGTGCCCAAAGCATAAAACCAGCAAAAACATATCAAAACAGAGGAGGCAATCAGTAAAAAATGGAAGGGAGACTCACGCCAATGATACCAGGTCTAACAGGTAGGTAAGATCATGTAGCAGTAGATGTGTTTGTAAGTTAGATGGTGTGTTACTAACTATGTCAGTGAGTTAGTGGGTGTGCAAGTGGTTGAATGGATGAGTGACTGGGTGTATGAGTTATATAATCAGTGGGCATGTGAATGTGTCAGTGGCTGTGGCTGTATAAGACTCTACCTTGGTGTATAGTTTTACAGTGTAAATTTGCTGAACTTTACTGAAAGTAATAATTAGGGAATGGGCAAAACAAAGTGGTGGCAAGGTATGCCAAGTGCTCTTCAAGCATAAAAACACTCTCCAGGGGTATGTCTAAGAAATATTTCGGTGGTACTTTGAGACATCTAAAGATGTAGCACTCCAGCCACTATTGAAAAAGAACATAAATATATATGTTACTAATTCATTTTCAGAATTGCAGAAACTTAACAATGCACATTTTTTATGCTGTAACTGTATATCACAATATAGTAAAACATTTAATTTTCCCCTTTTTACTGTTCTCAGCTTTCATGCTTGTTCACCATAAATAATGTACTGCATGTAGTTTCACCCTTAAACAGTTGGGAAACAACAATAGTATGGATTGTAGACACAAATATGCACAGTATATCACTATTAATAAGTAACACTATGCAGTGCACTCACACAATTAGTTAAAGTTACTACACTAATCTAAACAACCATATCTTAAAAATATTTTCTTTTAATATTATACCTGGTACAATATTACTAACAAATATAAACCACACTTAAATTTTGGAGATCCTTTTGAAAGCATCATACCTGGTATGCCATATGATGTCTAAAATGCTGATGTTCCATGTAGACCATACATTACTATTTTTTCTACTAATAGTACGTAGAGGTTTGGTTGAAGAAACAAATGGTGACAATTTTGTAGTTTGAAAGGCAGTTTTGCTTTCAAATTAAGCTTGCAGTGATTGCATTGTGTCCATCCAGTTTCACTCTTGAGTGTCGTATTTAGATGGTATATTAACTCCTTTCTGGAAGATAGAAGGATGGTTGTATTTTTGATAACATTTTAAAGACATGACCACCAAAAGGCTGAATGATGTCTAAAACACTGATGATCCAAGTAGAAGAAACACTGTACAATACTTTTTTTCCCCAGAAAGCCTCCTTAGAACTTTGGTTGAAGAAACAAAAGATAAGAGTTGGGAAGCTTGAAAGGAATTTTAGGTTTGAATGTAATGTTGCTCTCATTGCATTCTGTTCATCCAGTTCACTCTTTAAATAGACAGTGTAGTGTCCAGTTGTTATATTGAGTCCTTCGTGCAAGATAATAGCCAAAGTCATATAAGTTCTTCCAGAAATTGATATTTGTCCAGCTTTGAAGTTTGTAATTCGAGTTTGTAGCATTGATATAAGGTATTTTCCAGTTGTTCTTAGAATCAACGTAGACTTGACATCTGATCTGCAATTTGGGGAGGTCATAATTTGGTTAGTCTTTTTCATCAATCTGTCAAAAGGCACAGCTTTGGAATCTGGTAATTTAAATATAGAAAACCCTCAGAATTTATTTTAGAGGTAGATGAATAATAACAATCTTTACAGTCATGGTTCCATGTGTAACTCAGTCCAAATAAATCATTAATATCTACTTCTTCTTGTTATAAAACTCCAAGAATGACCATAATAAATTCTTCTGCATCTTTTTGAGTGCTGAGAGTATGTATATGTAATCCGCTACATATATCTAAAAGGTGTTGAATGCCTGATGCAGAATGTAATACAGTTCTGTTAGTGAGTAAATGTTGGAGCAAATGATAGAGTGAAAAACATAATCTCGTATCTGTTTTTTGTTGAATTTGAGCTGCAACATATGGTAAATGAAACTACATTCAGAACAACATTTGCATAGCAGTTGAACATGGGTTCGTATTACAGATAGGGCACACTTTCCATGTTTGCACCACAGCACACCTTAAAGCAGGTATGCTGGGTGCAAACATGGAAAGTGCACCCTATCAGGAAAAATGTGCTGCCCTCGTGGCAGCCGCAAGGTTATGCTGCCCATAAGGCAGCACTTTCAAGAGAAATACGGAGCAGCTGTTTAAAAGCTGCTCCATGTTTCTCTGTGCAGGCGGCAGCCCACCTGTACTTTTCAAAGGGATTAAAGATCCCTTTGCAGGCGGGTGCAGTGAGTGACTGCACATGCCTGCATGGGGATGTCTGAGGGGTCCATGGGATCCCCTTTCATCCCTTTAGAGGATTACTTTTAGTAGGGGCACTGAAAGTGCGCCACCTTTTTGTGGCGCACTTTCAGGGCACCTTCTAAACAACAGCAGTTTTTTCATATGGGCATAGGGGCATTGACCCCCTGACGGCAGCCATTACTTACATGCACTGCTTCTGTGCAGCACATCATACATCAAACTGTATGTGTTCCACCACAAGGAGCTGCTTCTCCCGGCAGGCAGTAGTACACATGGCTTCAGTGCCGACTGACAACTAGGGCTGTTTGTCTGAACTGCGCATATTAGTTTGGCTGGTATTTTGCTTCTAATCAAAACAACATGCACAGTTTAAGGTTTCCCTAGACATAAGCTGTCACCGAGCTGGACAAGCAACATAGCCCCATTGGTCTCAGATGCAGCGCTGTGGTCACCTGTCCCCTCCAATCCTCGCACTGCTCTTATGCTATTTACTATCATGAACAGAATGAAAGCAGTGTTTTCACTGGCTGAGATGCGTGGGGTTTTAGTTTCATTTTGCGTCCCAGCATGAATTGCTCAGCTCACAAGGTGTGGATTTCAAAGAGTCAGTCCATGACGGGTGTAGAAGATCGACTGCTGAGGTAAGTAGAATATTTAGTATGTTTGTTTTGTTATAATAATGATCTAAGCTGTTTCACCACAAGTATGCACCAGCCCAGCCATGCCACACTAAGTATATCAAGACGTAATAGGACAAGACAATTATAGCACAATGGCAGGCCCTTCAGGCAAAAGCATCAGGTGTCCAACACGCCTCCTGTACATTACATGTCAAGTATTCTAACCCATCCATTCTCAAACCACCCCCCAAACGGCAATATTAATAGTGATTGACCACATTAGGAGATTTAAACTCTTAAATGAAAAGGTTTTGCCGTGGGTATTTGACCCAGTTAACAGATGTGAGCAGGCTAAAGATATTAGCACTTTAAATCCATGTAAAGGACGGCGTTGAACACTCTGAATAATCACGTTAGCCGCTGAGGGCGTTCACTGCACCTGGAGGGCTTTTCGAGTGGAGGTCATTTGCCAGCGGGGAGGAGCGAGGCTCCTGCAAAAGTCTAATTGCTCATGAATGAAGTTTTGCTTCTGCATGCATGCTTTAGCTTTCTTGGAATTCACAGACACAGATATATCCTGTGTACAAGCCTTTATGCAATAGATATAATTAGACAACATGCTTGGATGTAGACTGCTGGATTCTTGGAGAGGGGACATGTGAAAGCGAGTCGTATGTGCATGCCACTGTCTGCTGGGAGAGGCAGCTCTGCGTGGTGGAATACATACCGTTTGTATGTATGATGTGATGCACAGAAGCACTGCATGTAAGTAATGTAATGGCAAAGTGCTCGAATACTGTTGGCAGAGTTCACGCTTAAAAACTGCAAAAATAACATTGACATGGTGCTACCATTACCCATAACAGCATGTAAATATGTGGGTCACCTCTAGCTTGGTACTCTTTACCCCAGATGAAAGACATCATTACTTGAAACCTGTGGCTAAGTATCCAAAAACATTTGCAGGATCCAACCATCAAAGTTCTACAGCTATCTTCACTTTGACGTTCTTTATGTTTGAGTTTGCTTCTCACAAGAATTCAGTCACGTCATTCTACACATACTCATCCCAACTGGGTGTTAGAAACCAAGTAGGTGCTCCTAGGTTTCCCAACATGCATTTTAGTTCACCATGGCGATGATAACAATAATCGTTAGTGAAACGCTGGCAAATTCCCTTGTTGTCAGATTTCTCAGAGTCACTCCTGTTTTGAGAATGTGTTTTACTACATAAGATAGTCCTAACAAATCACTTTCAAATAATAGATGGCACAAATAGGGAATACACTGGCGAAATCTAGGGTCCTCTGAATGTAGTCTAGTTGATCTGTACTTGGCTGCTGGTATTTGTACAGGCCGGTCATCATAACTACCACCTACTGCTGTGGGAAACAGATGTGGAAAACAGCAAGCTTCTAAACCTTTCTCCCACACACTCAAGGGAGCTCCTTTTGCTTCTTTTATTTGAAAGAGAACAATAGCATCACCAATAATCTCTTTAGAATGCAGAGGATGGTTACTGTAGTATGCCTACATTTCTTCTGATGTGGATCAATACACCTTTTCAATTTGACCTCTTGATGATACTGTGTCATTCTCCATATGTGTTATAACTTGAAGAAAAGCAACATTTTTATAATAAATATTTTTCTGTACCAAATGTAATGTTGCTACTTTTAGTTTACTAAGATCCAATAATTCTTGCCATATTTGTTTGTTTTTGGTAGGGACACCATTAACTAGAATAATAAGTGGCTCTTCAAAATTTCTTTGCACCCCTAAAGTTTAAATATTCTGCTTGAAATCTAATGGCAAGTACAGAACTCTACCCTTAAGACCTTTCTGTAGCTCTGTTGGAGGTAACTTCCTTGTCTTTGGCTCCATACAAACTATAGCTTAGAATGAATGTATACATTGTGCAATAATTGATTCATAAACATTTAAATCTAAAAGTTCTTTTGGAATTGAAACTAGTTCTAACTTGTTATGTACTGCTCTATCTGGCATTTTATTATACTCTAACTTATCATAACAGTACTTACATATCATTTGTCATGTGGAATAATCAAAACGTTCCTCTACAAATAAATAAGCTGCAAATTCTTGACAGTTATTTCTGTTCTCTTCTTCAGTTTTTGAAGACACAATAACATAATGAGTTTGAATTTTGTAGTGAGTGCATCAACAATATATACAAACACAGTTCAGTTTCTCCAAACAAACTGTGTTAAACTTTGTAATCTCTTCTCAAAAGTTATCAACAGTAATACCTGTGTCCTGTTCGCTAAACCTGCAGATACCAAGTCCTTATTTTCCCTACACTCCTATTCAGGACCAAAGAAATTAAACTGAACCTCATCACAAACTGTTTCTACCTCTGCTACTGTGCCATGCAAAAGACCTCTAGTCATTTCTCCTAAACACAGGGCAGGAGTTTTGACATAGTAAAGCCTCCTAACTAAATTTTTCATTTCAGAGTGGTGAACAGCTAACATTCTAAAGTGATAAAAGGTGCTTCTGCACACTTTCTTCAATAGACATGCTAGCGACCATCCCTTTAAATTAGCATACTTCTTTACTTTGCATGGTTTTAATCCTTGCAAAATCCCAATTTCCTGTTTCAGACTTTTGCAGGGAAACTGACATAAGAAAGCTCTCAATATATCAATTGATTCCTGTTGAGAACTACAAATACTGCTACAGCTTCATTTATAAACAGGGGCCTGTCTATTCCTTCCCTGTACCTTTTCAGCTATCACTTCCTCTATGTTTCTAGTTGCCATTACCTCTTTTGGAATAGTACTACCATCCTTCATCTCATAACATCATCCAGATTCTTCAACTGCATGCACTAATGTGTTCTCTTGGAAGTAGCTTTATTCATTAAAGAAATGCTCAGTACTGGAAACACGTCTCCATTCACTACTGAAGACATTGCAAAGGTGCTTCTATTGACAAAGTCTTTTCTCTTGGCTTGTTTCTATTGACAAAGTCTTTTCCTTTGGATTTTTTCCTCATAGACAGTAATATTTTATCCAGTGTCCTCATTCTGTTTAAAAGCAAAATATATAGCTTCCTCTTGAGAGCAAAGGTCGTATTGACTACAGCCTCAATACGTTCCTTTTCTCTGACTGCTTCTCTTCTTCTTTTATACTTCCTCATAGTTCTTATTAGATTCTGAATTACTCTACTACGAAACATTCTAACTTCGATTTCCTTAAACTGCCTCTGTCTTCTGATTAAACTCTGTTTTTTTAGTTCGATTTTTTACTCTTCATATCATGTACTTTTTCTTCTTTCTTATTTGATCTCAAACTTTGTTTTTTATTTACTTGATTTCGCTGACTTTCCAGTTGTCCACAAACTATTTTAAAAAATGTCTTGGTTCTCTTACCAGCAGCTCTTTTCTCATTCACCACTTTCTCCACATTTGCCCCTTTTGTTTCTCAGTTGTGAGGAGACAATATCCTTGCTTCTGTTTCTTTTTTCACTCATTTTGATGGCATTGTAACGGTCTCTACTTAACTAGAAATTGATGCCTGAAAAGAGAAAAAAAGCACTTTTACCTTTTTATTACATACTATAAGATGAATAATTTTAGGCATTTAACAACCATCATAAACAGTTGACTTATTATAATATAGCTAACATAACCCTATTAATTTGCATGTTTGAATTTGTGTCTTTGTCTCTCAGTGTATGGATTAGTCTATCACTGGGTATACTTTCATAGCTATTACTGTGTTCCTGTGTATCTACCCATGTTTAAAGGACTTCGTGTCTGGATAGGTGACTAGGGTGTGTCAGTACTTTGCTACATATTTGAGTGAATGTAGGAGTCGCACTGTAGAAGTGCCATCAGATGTTTAAGTAAGTGTGCTGGTACATGACTGTCTGTTTTACTAACTCTATGGCTCTCTAAGTGTTTATGTAAGTGGCTGAATAATTAGCACAGTGTCTCTGTTGGCGAATACAAGGGTATTTAAGTGTATCTGCAACTGGATTTGATAGTGCTGGATATATAAATAGTTTTGGGCATGTGAGTGAATGTATAAGTGCATCTGCACTGTCTGACTGGGTGAGAGAGAGGCTCTATTCTTTTGAGAACATGTTTGTCACTTGTATTATGGGTGATATACTCTGTGTAGTACTTAGCATAGGGGTCTTCAAGTGCACAAATAACTCACAAGGACATCTCTTACCTTTTAAACACAAAGCACCGTGCATTTTGGCATACCTATAGGCTATATCAGAAGTGAGTTATGTGTTCTAAAAGAAGGACTTAAGGCTTGGTGATGGGCTTTTTCATGCCAAGTGCAGAGTGCACTAAAAGTGCACATTATAAATCAAGAGAAGGGGGAGACTAGGAGCTTATTGTGGTCCAGTACCCGTGCTCTTTGTGCTGAACACTAATCCAAAAAAAGGGTAACTGTTCCAAAGCAAGGCGAAGAAAGTCACCTACAGATAGACCAAGAGAAAGGGGAAGGGGGCGGCCCTAGGTGTAGAACTACTGTCTAGAGGCAAGTACTAGTATTGTCTCATGTTACCCTCACACACCCCGAAGGATGTCATGTTTCATCATCGGACGGTTGCTCCTCGTCGACCCGGTGCTGCAATGCCCTACGGGTCCCCCGAAGGGTCACTTTGGCGGAGATCTTTTGTATAGACTGCCGTATGATGAGTGAGGGTGTGTGGAAAAGAGGGTCCTTAGTAAGTAGTGAGTGGGTGCGTAAAGGATAAAACTGACTAAGGGATACAAAGAGTCAGTGAAGTTTTATGGGAGGGTTCCCTTGCCAGATTAAAAGACCCCGAAGGTCGTGGGTTGCTAGAAACGGCGTAAGGTGCCCTAGTAGCTATAGGTCATAGGTCAACATGTTTTGCACCTGATCGGTCAGCAAGATCCATGGCGCTTCATCAGGACCGGGTGTAGTGAATAAAAACGTGAATTATAGTGGGGTCAAGAACCCTAATCGATCAGGGTGGGCAACACCAGTGTATAGCTACGGTGTAGCTCAAACTAAATAGTTTAGCCGCTCCTGTTGTAACCTAGGAATCAAGAGCACGCTGCTTACGTGACTCACTATATTGCGACTACACACACCTGATAGGCACTTGCTCCGGCTCCTCTGCCCACCTGCAACCCGGAAGCAGGACACTCCCCGACCGAGTGCCCGATACTATTTATAGCACAAAGACGGAGCGTGCCACCAATATGCAGGCAGGCGTGCCGGTGGTAGGTGATGCACGACGTTGCTCTCCTGGATAACTGTGAGTAAATGCCTCCAGGATTCCCATGACCCTGCACACAAACAATGCGTATAGACCAGTAAGTTCTTGTAATGCGCCTTTGATTCTTGTAATGTGCCTTTGACACTTTTGCTTTGTTTGTTCCCCTATGCTTTCTAACACAGCCCGTTACAGAGCGGGTGCCCGCACGCATTAGCCTATGGAGCATCTCTTTACCTTATAGTAGGTAAGAGCCCGCTTTCCGCTGCACTGCTTTGAGTCACGATTTTACAGATGGTACTTATGATGTTTTAGCATGGCACTTGAATCACTTCCCTATCTGTGCCTACCAGCCCATGACTACTGTGAGCATTGTTTTTTACCTATCTCTGCATAGGTGATGCCCCGCTGTTGGGCATGGCCAGGTCCGCATATGACCTATAGCCGGTGCCCCACGCCGTCGGCGGCATCTACCAATGCGGGGGTAGTACCCGCACACCCAGCAACTACTATGTTTGACATCTGTCTCTTTGCCAAATTCATGGTTTTTACTACAACTGATAATATGCTCGTTGCATATATGTAACTTGTGGAGGTCTACACTGATTCCTCCGGTGTCTCTCTCTCTTTCTCCCACTCTTGATTTCTAGGTTACGACAGGAGCGGCTAAACTATTTAGTTTGAGCTACACCGTAGCTATACACAGGTGTTGCACGCCCTGACCGATTGGGGTTCTTGACCCCACTATAATTCACGTTTTTATTCACTACACCCGGACCTGATGAAGCGCCATGGATCTTGCTGACCGATCAGGTGCGAAACATGTTGACCTATGACCTATAGTTACTAGGGCACCTTATGCCGTTTCTAGCAACCCACGACCTTCGGGGTCTTTTAATCTGGCAAGGGAAACTCCCATTAAACGTCACTGACTCTTGGTATCCCTTAGTCAGTTTTATCCTTTACGCACCCACTCACTACTTACTAAGGACCCTCTTTACCACACACCCGCACTCATCATACGGTAGTCTATACAAAAGATCTCCGCCAAAGTGACCTTTGGGGGACCCGTAGGCCATTGCAGCGCCAGCCCGACGAGGAGCAACCGCCTGATGATGAAGCATGACATCATTCGGGGTGTGTGAGGGCATTATGAGACAATACTAGTACTTGCCTCTAGACAGTAGTTCTACACCTAGGCCCGCCACCCTCCCCTTTCTCTTGGTCTATCTGCAGGTGACTTTCTGCGCCTTGCTTTGGAACAGTTACCCTTTTTTTGGATTAGTGAACTAAAAGTGCATAGACAGGCTCTGCAGTAGTAGGCCTGACCCATATTTAAATAACTAATTGCCTGGATGGTCGAATACGTTGTGTCAGTACATGGCTAAATATCTGAATGAATGTACGAATCCACCTGTAGAGCTGCCATCAGACGTTTAAGCACATGTGCTGGTATGTGACTGTCTGTTTCAGTAACTCTATGGCTCTATAAATATGTATATTAATAGCTAAACAAATAACTCAGGGCCCGATTCACAGAACTAACTTAAGACAAAATCCTAAACTTACTACCATTTTGGTATTCACAGAAGGCACTTACTCATTTTGGTATTCACAGAAGGCACTTACTCATTGATGAGTAAGTGCCTTCTGTGAATACTCAAAATGAGTAACTTACTCATTTTGAGTAACTTACTCAATTTGGTATTCACAGAAGGCACTTACTGAGTAAGTGCCTTCTGTGAATACCAAAATGAGTAACTTACTCATTTTGAGTAACCTACTCATTTTGGTATTCACAGAAGGCACTTACTCATTGATGAGTAAGTGCCTTCTGTGAAAACCAAATTGAGTAAGTGCCTTCTGTGAATACCAAAATGAGTGAGTTCCTTCTGTGAATACCAAAATGAGTAAGTGCCTTCTGTGAATACCAAAATGGTAGTAAGTTTAGGATTTTGTCTTAAGTTAGTACTGTGAATCGGGCCCAGTGTACCTGTGTTGGTGAATACATGGGTATGTAAGTGTGTCTGCACCTGCCTTTGATACTGCTGGATTCATAACTGGTTACTGAGTAGGTGAGTAAATTTATACGTGGCTCTATTGCTGTGTGACTGAGTGAGAGAGACTTTATTCTTTGAAAACATGTCTCACTTACATTACAGAAGGTATACTCTATGGAGTACTTGATATAGGGATCTGCAAGTGTACAAGTAATTTAGTGGAACTGAAAAGGACATCTCTTACCTTTTAAACACAAAACACTGTCCTTTATGGCATAACTACAGCCTATCTCAAAGATAAGTTATGTGTACCAAAACATCGGTTTAAGACTTGGTGAAGGATTTTTTATGCCAAGTCAAGATGGTACTAAAAGTGCAGACATACCCTCTGCAGTAGTAGGCCTCACCTAAAAATGCACGGATACCCTCTGCAGTAGTAGGCCTGACCCATATTTAAAGGACTACTTGACTGGATGGGTGACTTGGTTGTCTCAGTACTTGGCTGCATATCTGAGCGAGTCTAGGAGTAACACTGTAGGAGTGCCATCAGATGTTTAAGCAAGTATGCCGGTATATGACTGTCTGTTTTAGTAACTCTGTGGCTCTCTAAATGAGTACATAAATAGCTAAACAAATAGCTAAGTGCCTCTGTTTGTGAATACAAGTTTGTCTACAACTGCCTGTGATACTGCTGGATACATAACTAGTTTCGTGAGTATGTGAATTAATGTAAAAGCACCTCCATTGCTGTGTACCTGATTTAGAGACCCACTCCATGCTCTTGAAAACATGTGTGTTAATTTACAAAAGTTATACTCTATGTAGTACTTGACATAGGGATCTGCAAGTGCATGAGTAATTTACTGAAACTGAAAAGGACATCTCTTGTCTTTTAAACACAAAGCACCGTGCTTTATGGCATAAAGACAGCCTATCTCAGAGATAGGTTCTGAGTAAAAAAACGTGGGTTTAAGACTTGGCGAATGGATTTTTTTATGCCAAGTGGAGCTGGCACTAAAAGTGCACAGATACCCTCTGCAGGAGAGGGCCTCACCTAAACATGCAAAGATAACCTCAGCAGTAGTAAGCCTGACCCATGTTTAAAGGACTATTTGACTGGATGGGTAACTAGGTTGTGTCAGTACTTGGTTGCATATCTGAGTAAGTGTAGGAATACATCTGTAGGAGTGCCATGAGATGTTTAATTAAGTGTGCCAGTATATGACTGTCTGTTTTACTAGCTCTATTGCTCACTAAATGTGTATGTAAGTGGCTGAACAAATGGCTCATTGCCTCTGTTGGTGAATACAGGGGTATGTAAGTGTGTCTGCAACTGCCTTTGACACTGCTGGATACATAACTAGTTTTTGAACATGTGAGTGAATGTATAAGTGTCTCTGCGCTGTCTGACTGGATGACATAGAGCCTCTATGTAGTACTTGGCATAGGATTCTCCAAGTGCACAAATGGCTTAGTGAAACTCAAAAAGACATCTCATACCTTTTAAACGCAAAGCACCATGCATTGTGGCATGCCTATATCCTATCTTAGAAGTGAGTTACTTGTACTAAAATAAGGACTTAAGGCTTGGCGAAGGGCTTTTTTGTGCTAAGTGCAGGTGGCAATAAAAGTGCCCAGACATGCTCCACAGTAGTAGGCCTGACCCATATTTAAAGAACTACTTGTCTGGATGGGTGACTATGTTGTGTCAGTACTTGGCTACATTTGTGAACGAATGTACAAGTCCACCTGAAGAGCTGCCATCCGATGGTTAAGCCATATATGACTGTCTGTTTTAGTAACTCCATGCTCTATAAATGTGTATATAGAAGGATGAACAAATAGTTCAGTACCTGCGTTGGTGTATACATGGGTATGTAAGTGCGTCTGCAACTGTCTTTGATACTGCTGGATACTTAGCTAGTTCCTGAGTATGTGAGTGAATGTATAAGTGGCTCTGTCGCTGTGTGACTGGGTGAGAAAGAGACTATGGTTTTGGAAACATGTCTGTCACATTACAGAAGGCATACGCTATGTTGTACTTGGTAAAAAGGCACAAGTAATTTAGTGAAACTGAAAAGGACATATCTTACCGTTTAAGCACAACGCATCATGCTTTATGGCATACCTACAGCCTATCTCAAAGTTGAGTTATCTCTACTAAAATGTAAATTTAAGATTTGGTGAAGGACTTTTTCATTCCAAGTCAAGCTGTCACTAACAGTGCACATATACCCTCTACAGTAGTAGCCCTGACCTAAAAATGCACAGATACCCTCTACAGTTGAAGGCCTGACCCATGTTTAAAAGACTACTTGACTGGATAGCTGACTAGGTTGTGTCAGTACTTGGCTGCATTTCTAAGTGAGCGTAGGAGTACACCTGTAGGGGTGCTATCAGATTTTTAGGTAAGCGTGCCAATATATGACTGTCTTTTTTACTAAGTCTATGACTCTCTAAATGTGTATGTAAGTGGCTGAACAAATAGTTCAGTGCCTCTGTTGGTGAATACAGGGGCATATAAGTGTGCCCACAACTGCCTTAGATACTGCTGGATACATAAATAGTTTCTGATTATGTGAGTGAATGTATAAGTGGCTCTGTTACTCTGTGACTGGGTGAGAGAGAGACTCCATGCTTTTGAAAACATGTGCCACTTACATTACAGAAGGTATACTCTATGCACTACTTGGAATAGGGATGTCCAAATGCATGAGTAATTTAGTGAAACTGAAAAGAACATCTCTTACCTTTTAAACACAAAGCACCTTGCTTTATGGCATGCTTACATCCTAGCTCAGAGACCAGTTATGCATACTAATAGGTGGGTTTAAGGCTTGGCGAAGGGCTTTTTTTGCTAAGTTGAGCTGGCACTAAAAGTGCACAGATACCCTCTGTAGTAGTAGGCCTGACCTTAATGTGCACAGCTAGCCTCTGCAGTAGTAGGCCTGACCCAACTTTAAAGTACTACTTGTCTGGATGGGTGACTAGATTGTATCAGAGGGAGTGTGAGAGTCCACCTGTAGGAGTGCCATCAGATGTTTAAGTATGTCAGTATATGACTGTCTGTTTTAGTAACTCTATGGCTCTCTAAACAGATATATAAGTGGCTGAACAATAGCTCAGTGCCGGTGTTGGTGAATACAGTGGTATATAAGTGTGCCTGTAACTGCCTTTGATACTGCTGGATGCGTAACTAATTTCTGGGTATGTGAGTGAATGTATAAGCACCTCTGTCGCTGTGTGACTGGGTGAGAGAGAGGCTCTATGCTTTTAAAAACATGTATCTCAATTGCATTATGGGTGGTATACTCTATATAGTTCTTGGCATAGGGGTCTGCAAAGTGCACAAGTTACTTAGTGAAACTGAAAAGGATATCTCTTACCTTTCAAGCACAAAGCACTGTGCATTATGGCATACCTACAGCCTATCTCAGAGGTGAGTTATATGTACTAAAAGGTGGGTTTATGACTTGGTGAAGGGCTTTTTAATGCCATGTTGAGCTGGCTGTAAAAGTATACAGATAGGCTCCTTAGTAGTAGGCCTGACTCATGTTTAATGGACTACTTATCTGGATAGGTGACTAGGTTTTGTCAGTAGTTGCATATATATCTTAGTGCTGCATACTTAAGTGTTGTATAGCCATGGCACTGAATATCTACATAGCTATGCCTGTCTCTCAAAGACTAGGTGAATAAGAAAGGTTTTCTACTTCTGTATATAACTTGTAGTAAAGGTGAGGCACTGCATATCTAACTATGCATACTGGTATCTAAGCACACATGTGTCTCAGTATGACTTAAAATGCCATGTCTTACTATCTAAGCACATTCAAGCCTGCCCTATGAAATACCTACACCCTACCTAATCTAGTGCATAGCTGGCAAGTTTCACATGTTAATGCGTGATATAGTGTTCCACTCTAGTGTCTTTACTATGAATTCTGAGACTTGTAGTGTTAATTTATAATGGAATAAAGACGTCTACAAGTGCCAGCATTCAAACTATGGCCTACAAACAACCTACCTTAGGGGTGACTTATATGTAGTAGAAAGGAAGTTTAGGGCTTGGCAAGGAGTTTTAAATAGAACTGGAGTTACCAGTAAACTTGCAAACACAGGCTCTGCAGTAGCAGGCCTAACACATGTTTAAAGGGCTACTCGTCTACATAGGTGATTAGGAGTGTCAGCATGTGAGTACATTTCTAAATAAGTGTATCAGTCCCTCTCTGGGTGTGTCACTGGATGAGTAAATTACTAGTGACAATATGACTAGTTGTCTTGGTATCTCTATGGCTCTATATGTGTATATACCTGGATGTATGCATTGCTTACTGGCTATATTAGAGAGCAATGGGTTATGTAACTGTGTGTGCAAATGGCTCTGTTGCTGCTGCATATATAAGTGCTGTATGGGCATGTGACTGAATGTATAGGTGCCTCTGGCTCTCTCTGACTGTGTGAGTAGTTCTATATTTTTCTTAATGGTTAAGTGAGTTGCCGTATGGGTGGGATACAGCATGTATAACTGGACATTTAGTTGTATAAGTACACAAAAAACTTAGTCCACTTAAAACAACATTTGAGTACAAAGCACTCTTCCCTATAGCCTACCTACAGCCTACCATAGTAATTAGTTACATGTAATTATTGCTGCATACATAAGTTCTCTATCAGTATGTCAATTAATATCTACATACCTCTGACTCTCTCTCACAGACTAGATGAGTAATAATTGTTTCCTACATATGTTTAAAACTTGTTCCATATGTGAAACACTGCACATTTAACTATGCCCAGGAGTCTCAAACTACAAACGTGACTCAGTATTACTTAAAATGTCATGTCTTACAATCTAAGCACATACAAACCTGCCCTATAACTTACCAAAACCCACCCTAAAGGGTATCTAATAGATAGCTGCTAAGTTTCACAGGGTCATGAGTTATGTACTGCTCTAGTGCATGTTTTTTTCCTTTCATTTCTGTGACTTGTAGTCCTTATTTAAAATGGAATAAATATGACTACAAGTCCCAGAGTTCAAAGAAAACAATTATTTTTGAGCAGCACATCATGTATGGACCTGTAAAACTTTGCAGAGCTTCTAGTACTCTGCTAAGTATTAGTTTAAAGATTAGCAAGCAGTTTTTTTTATACCAAGTAGAGCATTCAGTAAAACAACACACATACAATATATAGTTCCAGGGCAACACAGTGTAAAGCAACTTATTACACAGCTAGTCTGAACCTCAGACAAACAGTCACATACTCATACACCCAGAAAGAGACTTACTCAGCCATTAATAAATATTTAAAAACGCTCACACAACCACTCATAGATCTTCTCATAAAGTTTCAATACTTTTTCATACATCATACTCACTTTTATCAACCTCACATACACATATACATTTTCAATAATTTATTTTTGAAAGTTCAATCTAATTCACATACCTGAAAATTAAGTTTGTTGGTCAAATATATTTTTTTGTTGCTCTTATTAGTTAGATTCAATACCCTCAGAAAATGTGAAAACTAAGCATAAGAATAGCACAACAGTCTCATACAAAGCAACCATTAATGGTAACCTTTTCAACTTTGCACTCTTTGATACTGTGGAAGGCAGCAATTTAAAACATGCCTTTCATATTTAGTTTTGTTACTCCACTTCTGAATGGTTAGTATCTGTAAACCATTTCATGCACTATGGGAGGCTATTTGTGCATATTCACATATTATTTGTGACTATCAGCATGGCCCCCATGTAAAGTTGCGATAAATTCATAAATAATTAGGGGAGTCCAAAAACACATTTAGCTAGGTCGTTTTATTACTTTAAAAATACACTACACTTTATAAAAAAAAGCCTCCAATAGGAAAACAAACCCTTATTCTTCAAAAATGACTCTACACACCTCAAATTTAAAAAAACAGATGACACTCTCTTTAATACTCTTTTCCCAACACCCTATTAGCAGAGTCTCCATGGCAACCCACTAGAACCAGTAGGGCACAAGTTAGCAGCACATTCTGGAAGGATCATACTAGTTACATAATGAACTGCAGCAGGTGTGGCTGACTATTCAGAATTAAAAGCTTATCCAAGTTTGCATTACATGTTTTTATTTTGACCAGAGTCAATCACAGATCTACTTACTTATCCTTTTAAGACACTACCTAATTTTATTAACCAGCAAATTTACACAATCCAATCAAATATATTTTTTTAAACCAGAACCTCACCTCAATTTCAACTGCCTTTAATTTAAAAAATGTCTCATTCAGCCCCAGGCTTAATTTAAAAAAAATTCTCATTCAGCTCCAGCCCTCTCCTGCCTGCTACTGTTGCTTGACTTCAAAATAGTTAGATTGTGGATTGCGGGCCATGGCTATGTGTGGTTGAAGCATTGTTGATTGCCAACCTCCTGACCGCAAACTATTTAGTTTGAGCTATACCGTAGCTATACACAGGTGTTGCCCCCCCTGATCGATTAGGGTTCTTGACCCCACTATAATTCACGTTTTTATTCACTACACCCGGTCCTGATGAAGCGCCATGGATCTTGCTGACCGATCAGGTGCGAAACATGTTGACCTATGACCTATAGTTACTAGGGCACCTTACGCCGTTTCTAGCAACCCACGACCTTCGGGGTCTTTTAATCTGCCAAGGGAACCCTCCCATTAAACTTCACTGACTCTTGGTATCCCATAGTCAGTTTTATCCTTTGCGCACCCACTCACTACTTACTAAGGACCCTCTTTTCCACACACCCGCACTCATCATACGGCAGTCTATACAAAAGATCTCCGCCAAAGTGACCCTTCGAGGGACCCGTAGGGCATTGCAGTGCCGGCCCGACGAGGAGCAAGCGCCCGATGATGAAGCATGACATCCTTCGGGGTGTGTGAGGGCATCATGATACAATACTAGTACTTGCCTCTAGCCAGTAGTTCTACACCTAGGCCCGCCCCCCTCCCCTTTCTCTTGCTCTATCTGCAGGTGACTTTCTGCGCCTTGCTTTGGAACAGTTACCCTTTTTTTGGATTAGTGAACTAAAAGTGCACAGACAGGCTCTGCAGTAGTAGGCCTGACTCATATTTAAATAACTAATTGCATGGATGGTCGAATATGTTGTGTCAGTACATGGCTAAATATCTGAATGAATGTACGAATCCACCTGTAGAGCTGCCATCAGACGTTTAAGCACGTATGCTGGTATGTGACTGTCTGTTTTAGTAACTCTATGGCTCTATAAATATGTATGTTAATAGCTAAACAAATAACTTAGTTCCTGTGTTGGTGAATACATGGGTATGTAAGTGTGTCTGCACCTGCCTTTGATACTGCTGGATACATAACTGGTGACTGAGTATGTGAGTAAATGTATAAGTGGCTCTGTTGCTGTGTAACTGAGTGAGAGAGACTTTATTCTTTAAAAACATGTCTCACTTACATTACAGAAGGTATACTCTATGGAGTACTTGATATAGGGGTCTGCAAGTGTACAAGTAATTTAGTGAAACTGAAAAGGACTTCTTACCTTTTTAAACACAAAACACTGTCCTTTATGGCATAACTACAGCCTATCTCAAAGATCAGTTATGTGAACCAAAACATCAGTTTAAGACTTGGTGAAGGATTTTTTATGCCAAGTCAAGATGATACTAAAAGTGCAGACACACCCTCTGCAGTAGTAGGCCTCACCTAAAAATGCACGGATACCCTCTGCAGTAGTAGGCCTGACCATATTTAAAGGACTACTTGACTGGATGGGTGACTTGGTTGTCTCAGTACTTGGCTGCATATCTGAGCGAGTGTAGGAGTAACACTGTAGGAGTGCCATCAGATGTTTAAGCAAGTATGCCGGTATCTGACTGTCTGTTTTAGTAACTCTATGGCTCTCTAAATGAGTATATAAATAGCTAAACAAGTAGCTCAGTGCCTCTGTTTGTGAATACAGAGGTATGTAAGTTTGTCTGCAACTGCCTGTGATACTGCTGGATACATAACTACTTTCGTGAGTATGTGAATGAATGTAAAAACACCTCCATTGCTGTGTACCTGATTTAGAGAGCCACTCCATGCTCTTGAAAACATGTGTGTTATTTTACAAAAGTTATACTCTATGTAGTACTTGACATAGGGACTGCAAGTGCATGATCATTTTACTGAAACTGAAAAGGACATCTCTTGCCTTTTAAACATAAAGCACTGTGCTTTATGGCATAAAGACAGCCTATCTCAGAGATAGGTTCTGAGTACTAAAACGTGGGTTTAAGACTTGGCAAATGGATTTTTTTATGCCAAGTGGAGCTGGCACTAAAAGTGCACAGATACCCTCTGCAGGAGAGGGCCTCACCTAAACATGTAAAGATACCCTCGGCAGTAGTAAGCCTGACCCATGTTTAAAGGACTATTTGACTGGATGGGTAACTAGGTTGTGTCAGTACTTGGTTGCATATCTGAGTAAGTGTAGGAATACATCTGTAGGAGTGCCATGAGATGTTTAATTAAGTGTGCCAGTATATGATTGTCTGTTTTACTAGCTCCATTGCTCACTAAATGTGTATGTAAGTGGCTGAACAAATAGCTCATTGCCTGTGTTGGGGAATACAGGGGTATGTAAGTGTGTCTGCAACAGCCTTTGACAGTGCTGGATACATAACTAGTTTTTGAACATGTGAGTGAATGTATAAGTGTCTCTGCGCTGTCTGACTGGATGAGAGAGAGCCTCTTTGTTGTACTTGGCATAGGAGTCTCCAAGTGCACAAATGACTTAGTGAAACTCAAAAAGACATCTCTTACCTTTTAAACGCAAAGCACCATGCATTGTGGCATGCCTATATCCTATCTTAGAAGTGATTTACTTGTACTAAAATAAGGACTTAAGGCTTGGCGAAGGGCTTTTTCGTGCTAAGTGCAGGTGGCACTAAAAGTGCCCAGACAGGCTTTACAGTAGTAGGTCTGACCCATATTTAAAGAACTACTTGTCTGGATGGGTGACAATGTTGTGTCAGTATTTGGCTACATATCTGTGGGAGTGTGAGAGTCCACCTGTAGGAGTGCCATCAGATGTTTAAGTATATCAGTATATGACTGTCTGTTTTAGTAACTCCATGGCTCTCTAAACAGGCATATAAGTGGCTGAACAAGAGTTCAGTGCCGGTGTTGGTGAATACAGTGGTATATAAGTGTGCCTGTAACTGCCTTTGATACTGCTGGATTTGTAACTAATTTCTGAGTATGTGAGTGAATGTATAAGCACCTCTGTTGCTGTGTGACTGGGTGAGAGAGAGGCTCTATGCTTTTAAAAACATGTATCTCAATTGCATTATGGGTGGTATACTCTATATAGTTCTTGGCATAGGGGTCTGCAAGTGTACAAGTTACTTAGTGAAACTGAAAAGGACATCTCTTACCTTTCAAGCACAAAGCACTGTGCATTATGGCATACCTACAGCCTATCTCAGAGGTGAGTTATATGTACTAAAAGGTGGGTTTATGACTTGGTGAAGGGCTTTTTAATGCCAAGTTGAGCTGGCTGTAAAAGTATACAGATAGGCTCCTTAGTAGTAGGCCTGACTCATGTTTAATGGACTACTTATCTGGATAGGTGACTAGGTTTTGTCAGTAGTTGCATATATATCTTAGTGCTGCATACATAAGTGTTGTATAGCCATGGCACTGAATATCTACACAGCTTTGTCTGTCTCTCACAGTCTAGGTGAATAAGAAAGGTTTTCTACTTCTGTATATAACTTGTAGTAAAGGTGAAGCACTGCATATTTAACTATGCATACTGGTATCTAAGCACACATGTGACTCAGTATGACTTAAAATGCCATGTCTTACTATCTAAGCACATTCAAGCCTGCCCTATGAAATACCTACCCCCTACCTAATCTAGTGCATAGCTGACAAGTTTCACATGTTAATGCGTGATATACTGTTCCACTCTAGTGTCTTTACTATGAATTCTGAGACTTGTAGTGTTAATTTATAATGGAATAAAGACGTCTACAAGTGCCAGCATTCAAACTATGGCCTACAAACAGCCTACATTAGGGGTGACTTATATGTAGTAGAAAGGAAGTTTAGGGCTTGGCAAGGAGTTTTAAATAGAACTGGAGTTACCAGTAAACTTGCAAACACAGGCTCTGCAGTAGCAGGACTAACACATGTTTAAAGGGCTACTCGTCTACATAGGTGATTAGGAGTGTCAGCATGTGAGTACATTTCTAAATAAGTGTATCAGTCCCTCTCTGGGTGTGTCACTGGATGAGTAAATTACTAGGTGACAATATGACTAGTTGTCTTGGTATCTCTATGGCTCTATATGTGTATATACCTGGATGTATGCATTGCTTACTGGCTATATTAGAGAGCAATGGGTTATGTAACTGTGTGTGCAAATGGCTCTGTTGCTGCTGCATATATAAGTGCTGTATGGGTATGTGACTGAATGTATAGGTGCCTCTGGCTCTCTCTGACTGTGTGAGTAGTTCTATATTTTTCTTAATGGTTAAGTGAGTTGCCGTATGGGTGGGATACTGCATGTATAACTGGACATTTAGTTGTATAAGTACACAAAAAACTTAGTCCACTTAAAACAACATTTGAGTACAAAGCACTCTTCCCTATAGCCTACCTACAGCCTACCATAGTAATTAGTTACATGTAATTATTGCTGCTTACATAAGTTCTGTATAAGTATGTCAATCAATATCTACATACCTCTGACTCTCTCTCACAGACTAGATGAGTAATAATTGTTTCCTACATATGTTTAAAACTTGTTCCATATGTGAAACACTGCACATTTAACTATGCCCAGGAGTCTCAAACTACAAACGTGACTCAGTATTACTTAAAATGTCATGTCTTACAATCTAAGCACATACAAACCTGCCCTATAACTTACCAAAACCCACCCTAAAGGGTATCTAATAGATAGCTGCTAAGTTTCACAGGGTCATGAGTTATGTACTGCTCTAGTGCATGTTTTTTTTCCTTTCATTTCTGTGACTTGTAGTCCTTATTTAAAATGGAATAAATATGACTACAAGTCCCAGAGTTCAAAGAAAAACATTCTTTTTGAGCAGCACATCATGTATGGACCTGTAAAACTTTGCAGAGCTTCTAGTACTCTGCTAAGTATTAGTTTAAAGATTATCAAGCATTTTTTTTTATACCAAGTAGAGCATGCAGTAAAACAACACACATACAATATATAGTTCCAGGGCAACACACTGTAAAGCAACTTATTACACAGCTAGTCTGAACCTCAGACAAGCAGTCACATACTCATACACCCAGAAAGAGACTTACTCAGCCATTAATACATATTTAAAAACGCTCACACAACCACTCATAGATCTTCTCATAAAGTTACAATACTTTTTCATACATCATACTCACTTTTATCAACCTCACATACACATATACCTTTTCAATAATTTATTTTTGAAAGTTCAATCTAATTCACATACCTGAAAATTAAGTCTGCTGGTCAAATATATATTTTTTGTGCTCTTATTAGATAGATTCAATACTCTCAGAAAATGTGAAATCTAAGCATAAGAATAGCACAACAGTCTCATACAAAGCAACCAGTAATGGTAACCTTTTCAACTTTGCACTCTCTGATACTGTGGAAGGAGCCAAATTAAAACATGCCTTTCATATTTTAGTTTTGTTACTACACTTCTGAATGGTTAGTATCTGTAAACCCTTCCATGCACTATGGGAGGCTATTTGTGCACATTCACATATTATTTGTGACTATATGCATGGCCACCATGTAAAGTTGTGATAAATTCATAAATAATTAGGGGAGTCCAAAAACACATTTAGCTAGGTAGTTTTATTACTTTAAAATACACTACACTTTATAAAAAAAAAACCTCCACTAGGAAAACAAACCCTTATTCTTCAAAAATGACTCTACACACCTCAAATTTAAAAAAAACAGATGACACTCTCTTTAATACTCTTCCCCCAACACCCTATTAGCAGAGTCTCCATAGCAACCCACTAGAACCAGTAGGGCACAAGTTAGCAGCACATTCTGGAAGGATCATACTAGTTACATAATGAACTGCAGCAGATGTGGCTGACTATTCAGAATTAAAAGCTTATCCAAGTTTGCATTACATGTTTTTATTTTGACCAGAGTCAATCACAGATCTACTTACTTATCTTTTTAAGACACTACCTAATTTTATTAACCTGCATATTTACACCATCCAATCAAATATGTTTTTTTAAACCAGAACCTCACCTCAATTTCAACTGCCTTTAATTTAAAAAATGACTCATTCAGCCCCAGCCTTAAAAAAATGTCTCATTCAGCTCCAGCCCTCTCCTGCCTGCTACTGTTGCTTGACTTCAAAAAAGTTAGAGTGTGGATTGTGGGCCACGGCTATGTGTGGTTGAAGCATTGTTGATTGCCAACCTCCTGACCGCAAACTATTTAGTTTGAGCTATACCGTAGCTATACACAGGTGTTGCCCCCCTGATCGATTAGGGTTCTTGACCCCACTATAATTCACGTTTTTATTCACTACACCCGGTCCTGATGAAGCGCCATGGATCTTGCTGACCGATCAGGCGCGAAACATATTGACCTATGACCTATAGTTTCTAGGGCACCTTACGCCGTTTCTAGCAACCCACGACCTTCGGGGTCTTTTAATCTGCCAAGGGAACCCTCCCATTAAACTTCACTGACTCTTGGTATCCCTTAGTCAGTTTTATCCTTTACGCACCCACTCACTACTTACTAAGGACCCTCTTTTCCACACACCTGCACTCATCATATGGCAGTCTATACAAAAGTTCTCCGCCAAAGTGACCCTTCGGGGGACCCGTAGGGCATTGCAGTGCCGGCCCGACAAGGAGCAAGCGCCCGATGATGAAGCATGACATCCTTCGGGGTGTGTGAGGGCATCATGATACAATACTAGTACTTGCCTCTAGCCAGTAGTTCTACACCTAGGCCCGCCCCCCTCCCCTTTCTCTTGCTCTATCTGCAGGTGACTTTCTGCGCCTTGCTTTGGAACAGTTACCCTTTTTTTGGATTAGTGAACTAAAAGTGCACAGACAGGCTCTGCAGTAGTAGGCCTGACCCATATTTAAATAATGAATTGCCTGGATGGTCGAATACGTTGTGTCAGTACATGGCTAAATATCTGAATGAATGTACGAATCCACCTGTAGAGCTGCCATCAGACGTTTAAGCACGTATGCCGGTATGTGACTGTCTGTTTTAGTAACTCTATGGCTCTATAAATATGTATATTAATAGCTAAACAAATAACTCAGTACCTGTGTTGGAGAATACATAGGTATGTAAGTGTGTCTGCACCTGCCTTTGATACTGCTGGATACATAACTGGTTACTGAGTATGTGAGTAAATTTATAAGTGGCTCTGTTGCTGTGTGACTGAGTGAGAGAGACTTTATTCTTTGAAAACATGTCTCACTCTCTATGGAGTACTTGATATAGGGATCTGCAAGTGTACAAGTAATTTAGTGAAACTGAAAAGGACATCTTACCTTTTAAACACAAAACACTGTCCTTAATGGCATAACTACAGCCTATCTCAAAGATCAGTTATGTGTACCAAAACATCGGTTTAAGACTTGGTGAAGGATTTTTTATGCCAAGTCAAGATGGTACTAAAAGTGCAGACATACCCTCTGCAGTAGTAGGCCTCACCTAGAAATGCACGGATACCCTCTGCAGTAGTAGGCCTGACCCATATTTAAAGGACTACTTGACTGGATGGGTGACTTGGTTGTCTCAGTACTTGGCTGCATATCTGATCGAGTGTAAGAGTAACACTGTAGGAGTGCCATCAGATGTTTAAGCAAGTATGCCGGTATATGACTGTCTGTTTTAGTAAATCTATGGCTCTCTAAATGAGTATATAAATAGGTAATCAAATAGCTCAGTGCCTCTGTTTGTGAATACAGAGGTATGTAAGTTTGTCTGCAACTGCCTGTGATACTGCTGGATACATAACTAGTTTCGTGAGTATGTGAATGAATGTAAAAGCACCTCCATTGCTGTGTACCTGATTTAGAGAGCCACTCCATGCTCTTGAAAACATTTGTGTTACTTTACAAAAGTTATACTCTATTTAGTAGTTGACATAGGGATCTGCAAGTGCATGAGTAATTTACTGAAACTGAAAAGGACATCTCTTGCCTTTTAAACACAAAGCACCGTGCTTTATGGCATAAAGACAGCCTATCTCAGAGATAGGTTCTGAGTACTAAAACGTGGGTTTAAGACTTGGCGAATGGATTTTTTTATGCCAAGTGGAGCTGGCGCTAAAAGTGCACAGATACCCTCTGCAGGAGAGGGCCTCACCTAAACATGTAAAGATACCCTCGGCAGTAGTAAGCCTGACCCATGTTTAAAGGACTATTTGACTGGATGGGTAACTAGGTTGTGTCAGTACTTGGTTGCATATCTGAGTAATTGTAGGAATAGATCTGTAGGAGTGCCATGAGATGTTTAATTAAGTGTGCCAGTATATGACTGTCTGTTTTACTAGTTCCATTGCTCACTAAATGTGTATGTAAGTGGCTGAACAAATAGCTCATTGCCTCTGTTGGTGAATACAGGGGTATGTAAGTGTGTCTGCATATACCTTTGACAGTGCTGGATACATAACTAGTTTTTGAACATGTGAGTGAATGTATAAGTGTCTCTGCGCTGTCTGACTGTATGAGAGAGAGCCTCTTTGTTGTACTTGGCATAGGAGTCTCCAAGTGCACAAATGACATCTCTTACCTTTTAAACGCAAACCACCATGCATTGTGGCATGCCTATATCCTATCTTAGAAGTGAGTTACTTGTACTAAAATAAGGACTTAAGGTTTGGCGAAGGGCTTTTTCGTGCTAAGTGCAGGTGGCACTAAAAGTGCCCAGAAAGGCTCTACAGTAGTAGGCCTGACCCATATTTAAAGAACTACTTGTCTGGATGGGTGACTATGTTGTGTCAGTACTTGGCTACATTTCTGAACGAATGTACAAGTCCACCTGAAGAGCTACCATCCGATGGTTAAGCCATATATAACTGTCTGTTTTAGTAACTCTATGCTCTATAAATGTGTATATAGAAGGATAAACAAATAGCTCAGTACCTGCGTTGGTGTATACATGGGTATGTAAGTGCGTCTGCAACTGCCTTTGATACTGCTGGATACTTAGCTAGTTCCTGAGTATGTGAGGGAATGTATAAGTGGCTCTGTCGCTGTGTGACTGGGTGAGAAAGAGACTATGGTTTTGGAAACATGTCTGTCACATTACAGAAGGCATACGCTATGTTGTACTTGGTAAAAGGGCACAAGTAATTTAGTGAAACTGAAAAGGACATATCTTACCTTTTAAGCACAAGGCATCATGCTTTATGGCATACCTACAGCCTATCTCAAAGTTGAGTTATCTCTACTAAAATGTAAATTTAAGATTTGGCTAATTACTTTTTCATTCCAAGTCAAGCTGTTACTAACAGTGCACATAAACCCTCTACAGTAGTAGCCCTGACCTAAAAATGCACAGATACCCTCTACAGTAGAAGGCCTGACCCATGTTTAAAAGACTACTTGACTGGATAGCTGACTAGGTTGTGTCAGTACTTGGCTGCATTTCTAAGTGAGCGTAGGAGTACACCTGTTGGGGTGCTATTAGATTTTTAGGTAAGTGTGCCAATATATGTCTGTCTATTTTACTAAGTCTATGACTCTCTAAATGTGTATGTAAGTGGCTGAACAAATAGTTCAGTGCCTCTGTTGGTGAATACAGGGGTATGTAAGTGTGCCCACAACTGCCTTTGATACTGCTGGATATATAACTAGTTTCTGATTATGTGAGTGAATGAATAAGTGGCTCTGTTTCTCTGTGACTGGGTGAGAGAGAGACTCTATGCTTTTGAAAACATGCGCCACTTACATTACAGAAGGTATACTCTATGCACTACTTGGAATAGGGATGTCCAAATGCATGAGTAATTTAGTGAAACTGAAAAGAATATCGCTTACCTTTTAAACACAAAGCACCTTGCTTTATGGCATGCTTACATCCTATCTCAGAGACCAGTTATGCATACTAATAGGTGGGTTTAAGGCTTGGCGAAGGGCTTTTTTTTGCTAAGTTGAGCTGGCACTAAAAGTGCACAGATACCCTCTGTAGTAGTAGGCCTGACCATAATATGCACAGGTAGCCTCTGCAGTAGTAGGCCTGACCCAACTTTAAAGTACTACTTGTCTGGATGGGTGACTAGATTGTATCAGTATTTGCCTACATATCTGAGGGAGTGTGAGAGTCCACCTGTAGGAGTGCCATCAGATGTTTAAGTATGTCAGTATATGACTGTCTGTTTTAGTAACTCTATGGCTCTCTAAACAGGTATATAAGTGGCTGAACAATAGCTCAGTGCCGGTGTTGGTGAATACAGTGGTATATAAGTGTGCCTGTAACTGCCTTTGATACTGCTGGATGCGTAACTAATTTCTGAGTATGTGAGTGAATGTATAAGCACCTCTGTCGCTGTGTGACTGGGTGAGAGAGAAGCTCTATGCTTTTAAAAACATGTATCTCAATTGCATTATGGGTGGTATACTCAATATAGTTCTTGGCATAGGGGTCTGCAAGTGCACAAGTTACTTAGTAAAATTGAAAAGGACATCTCTTACCTTTTAAGCACAAAGCACTGTGCATTATGGCATACCTACAGCCTATCTCAGAGGTGAGTTATATGTACTAAAGGTGGGGTTATGACTTGGTGAAGGGCTTATTAATGCCAAGTTGAGCTGGCTGTAAAAGTATACAGATAGGCTCCGTAGGATTAGGCCTGACTCATGTTTAAAGGACTACTTATCTGGATAGGTGACTAGGTTTTCTCAGTATTTTCATATATATCTTAGTGCTGCATACATAAGTGTTGTATAGCCATGGCACTGAATATCTACATAGCTTTGTCTGTCTCTCATAGACTAGGTGAATAAGAAAGGTTTTCTACTTCTGTATATAACTTGTAGTAAAGGTGAAGCACTGCATATTTAACTATGCATACTGGTATCTAAGCACACATGTGACTCAGTATGATTTAAAATGCCATCTCTTACTATCTAAGCGCATTCAAGCCTGCCCTATGACATACCTACACCCTACCTAATCTAGTGCATAGCTGGCAAGTTTCACATGTTAATGTGTGATATACTGTTCCACTCTAGTGTTTTTACAATGAATTCTGAGACTTGTAGTGTTCATTTATAATGGAATAAAGACGTCTACAAGTGCCAGCATTCAAACTATGGCCTACAAACAACCTACCATAGGTGATTAGGAGTGTCAGCATGTGAGTACATTTCTAAATAAGTGTAGCAGTCCCTCTCTGGGTGTGTCACTGGATGAGTAAATTACTAGGTGACTATATGACTAGTTTTCTTGGTATCTCTATGGGTCTCTATATGTGTATATACCTGGCTGTATGCATTGCTGACTGGCTATATTAGAGAGCAATGGGTTATATAACTGTGTGTGCAAATGGCTCTGTTGCTGCTGCATATGTAAGTGCTGTATAGGCATGTGACTGAATGTATAGGTGCCTCTGGCTCTCTCTGACTGTGTGAGTAGTTCTATATTTTTCTTAATGGTTAAGTGAGTTGCCGTATGGGTGGGATACTGCATGTATAACTGGACATTTAGTTGTATAAGTACACACAAAACTTAGTCCATTTAAAACAACATTTGAGTACAAAGCACTCTGCCCTATAGCCTACCTACAGCCTACCATAGTAATTAGTTCTATGTAATTATTGTTGCATACATAAGTTCTGTATAAGTATGTCAATCAATATCTACATACCTCTGACTCTCTCTCACAGACTAGATGAGTAATATTTGTCTCCTACATATGTATAAAACTTGTTCCATATGTGAAACACTGCACATTTAACTATGCCCAGGAGTCTCAAACTACAAACGTGACTCAGTATTACTTAAAATGTCATGTCTTACCATCTAAGCACATACAAACCTGCCCTATAACTTACCAAAACCCACCCTAAAGGGTATCTAATAGATAGCTGCTAAGTTTCACAGGGTCATGAGTTATGTACTGCTCTAGTGCATGTTTTTTTTCCTTTCATTTCTGTGACTTGTAGTCCTTATTTAAAATGGAATAAATATGACTACAAGTCCCAGAGTTCAAAGAAAAACATTATTTTTGAGCAGCACATCATGTATGGTCCTGTAAAACTTTGCAGAGCTTCTAGTACTCTGCTAAGTATTAGTTTAAAGATTGGCAAGCAGTTTTTTTTATACCAAGCAGAGCATGCAGTAAAACAACACACATACAATATATAGTTCCAGGGCAACACACTGTAAAGCAACTTCTTACACAGCTAGTCTGAACCTCAGACAAACAGTCACATACTCATACACCCAGAAAGAGACTTACTCAGCCATTAATAAATATTTAAAAATGCTCACACAACCACTCATAGATCTTCTCATAAAGTTACAATACTTTTTCATACATCATACTCACTTTTATCAACCTCACATACACATATACCTTTTCAATAATTTATTTTCGAAAGTTTAATTTAATTCACATACCTGAAAATTAAGTTTGTTGGTCAAATATATTTTTTGTTGCTCTTATTAGATAGATTCAATACTCTCAGAAAATGTGAAAACTAAGCATAAGAATAGCACAACAGTCTCATACAAAGCAACCATTAATGGTAACCTTTTCAACTTTGCACTCTCTGATACTGTGGAAGGCAGCAAATTAAAACATGCCTTTCATATTTTAGTTTTGTTACTCCACTTCTGAATGGTTAGTATCTGTAAACCCTTTCATGCACTATGGGAGGCTATTTGTGCATATTCACATATTATTTGTGACTATCAGCATGGCCCCCATGTGAAGTTGCGATAAATTCATAAATAATTAGGGGAGTCCAAAAACACATTTAGCTAGGTAGTTTTATTAAAAAAAAGCCTCCACTAGGAAAACAAACCCTTATTCTTCAAAAATGACTTTACACACCTCAAATGTAAAAAAAACAGATGCCACTCTCTTTAATACTCTTCCCCCAACACCCTATTAGCAGAGTCTCCATAGCAACCCACTAGAACCAGGAGGGCACAAGTTAGCTGCACATTCTGGAAGGATCATACTAGTTACATAATAAACTGCAGCAGGTGTGGCTGACTATTCAGAATTAAAAGCTTATCCAAGTTTGCATTACATGGTTTTATTTTGACCAGAGTCAAACACAGATCTACTTACTTATCCTTTTAAGACACTACCTAATTTTATTAACCTGCATATTTACACCATCCAATCAAATATGTTGTTTTAAACCAGAACCTCACCTCCATTTCAACTGCCTTTAATTTAAAAAATGTCTCATTCAGCCCCAGCCTTAATTTAAAAAAATGTCTCATTCAGCTCCAGCCCTCTCCTGCCTGCTACTGTTGCTTGACTTCAAAATAGTTAGAGTGTGGCTTGTGGGCCACGGCTATGTGTGGTTGAAGCATTGTTGATTGCCAACCTCCTGACCGCATGATTGTGCACTGTGGAGGCATGGACCTAGGCACACTCACTGGGGCAGGACTGGAAAGCCTAATGAAAGATACCTTTTTACAATTCATGACACTTGTCCCTCACACTGCCTTGCCAAATAAAGAAATGGAAGTGGTCAAATGAATTCTGTTCACAGACTGACAAGGCCAGAGAACATGTTTTTAAACTGTTTCTGCATTCCTCATAGACCATAACATGGGCTCTATCTACAACAACTTGCGTTCTAACATGCATGGTATCTATAGAAGTGATGGAGTTCACTTCACAGACAAAGGCAACAGGGTGTTTCTCAGAAACTTGAAACTCTGCATCCTGTCCTATGTGTAGCTGTCATATTTACACAATCAGCACGCGGCTCTTCTCAGAGCCACCCTATTTCCCAAAATGTTGTCCATTTCCGTTAAAAATTATCTTGTAAAAAAAATGTTTTTCAAAGTTTGCGAATACTTCCCAAATATGCCAAACTAAAGCAGACACTCAATATTCACCAGCACTTTCAAAATTCATAACTATATAATTGATTATTATGTGCATCACACTGTGTACATCACTATGTGAATAAATCTATGAGTGCATGTATGAGTCTCTGAGTGCATCTGTGAGACGTCTATGAGTGTTTAAGTGGGTCTGTCAGTGGGTGGATAAGTGTCTGAGTGGGTCTGTCAGAGGGTCTGTGAGTGTCTGAGTGGGTCTGTGAGTGGGTGCGTAAGTGTGTGAGTGGGTGCATGAGTGTCTGACGGAATCTATTAGAGGGTGCATGAGTAGGTCTCTGAGTGGGTACATCAGTGTCTTAGTGGGTCTTGAGTGGGTGCATCAATGTCTGAGTGGGTCTGTGAGGAAGTGCATGAGTGTCTGAGAGGA
This sequence comes from Calotriton arnoldi, assembly GCA_963921515.1. Taxonomy (NCBI): domain Eukaryota; kingdom Metazoa; phylum Chordata; class Amphibia; order Caudata; family Salamandridae; genus Calotriton; species Calotriton arnoldi. Next base: position 258,666 of record CAWUFW010010865.1, on the reverse strand, counting down.
TCTGTGAGTGGATGCATGAGTCTCTACATGTTTGAGTGAGTGCATTAGTGTCTCTGTGGCTATGTGAGTGAGTGTGTGAGTGTCTCACTGGGTGTGTGAATGTCTGACTGGGCCTGTGAGTGGGTGTAAGTATCTGAGTGGGTATGTGAGTGGCTGCATGAGTGTCTCACTGGGTGTGTCAGTGTCTGTGTAGGTTTGTAAGTGTGTGCGTGCATGTCTGAATGGGTCTGTGAATGAGTGCGTGAGTGTCTGACTCAGTCTGTGAGTGGGTATATGAGGGTCTGAGTGGGTTTGTGAGTGGGCACACCAGTGTCCAGCAGGACTGTGAGTGGATGTGTGAGTGTCAGAATGGGTCTGTGAGTGGGTGTGTGAGAGTCTGAGTTTATTTTTTCTGCAATATTCATGAATTCATCACGATGTTACATTGGGGGGCCACACTGACTGCTGCGACAAATTCACGAATATAATGCTTGGTGCAGAAAAACCTTTTCTTTGACATTTACTGCCTATACTCTGACCCAGAAACACCCCTATATCCTACCTATGGGGTCAGGGTATATCCAACCTGATCTCTTATACAAGTTTCTACAATCTCACTTTAGCCTTGGGTACTGTGCCAATAAACTAAAATCTTGGTCACAACTTTCTGCTCAGGCTGTGGCCAGCCAATCTGGCATTCCTGTTGGCGAGCGCATTCATAAATAGTTACGAAAAAGTTGTGAATTAGTCACTATCATAGATATACAAATTTGTATTTACTTTCATTTCCCGTGATTTACACCAAATAACAAAAAGAATGATCTCAGAACAAAATCTACCTTTCTGCCAAATTTGGTGTAATCCCGTCCAGCGATTCGGGCTGCAGGCTTGTCTAAAGACTCAATGGGAATTTACATGGGAAACACACTTTGTTTGACCCCCCCCCCCTTTTCTCAGCTCTCGCTTGACGGATCACCCTGAAATTTCCATGCACAACTAGAATCACTGGCACTCTTTTTGGAAACTTTTGTGAAGATTCATCAACCGGCGCTGAAGATGTAGGCAAGTCAAAAAGGCGCTTGCCTATATACAAACCCAACTTGAACTATACAAACTGGAGATATTATAAAGTTATACTTATAACCTACATTTCTAAATTACGCACCACTGAATAGAATTTGCATTTAGAATTTACTCACCACCTTCAATTATTATACGTTGCACACCTCCATATACATTTTTCTTTAATCAATCGCCACACTACATTAACTATAACTCACCATTTCTCCATGCACTGGTTATACCCTTGCATATTATACAACTCATACATTGTGAAATCATAGCATTTATAATAAGACTTATGACTTCTGAAAATACATCCCTCCTTAGAATTCAGTGCATCGTAGAGTGATGAGTTATAGTGTGGTGATTGATGCGAGAAGAATGTGTACAGAGTGTAGAGTGGTGTGCTGTAGTGTGGAGTGGCATAGAGTGGAGTGGCACAGGGTGGAATAGTGTACAGTAGAGTGGCCTAGAGTGGAGTGGCGTAGAGTGGAATAGCATAGAGTAGAGATCTGTAAAGTGGAATAGCATAGAATGGAGTATCATAGAGTGGAGTAGCATAGAGTAGAGTAGCATACATTGGAGTGGTGTAGACGGGAGTGGCGTAAAGTTGAGTGGCATTGAGTAGAGTGGGGTAGAGTAGGTTAGAGCAGAGTGTTGTGGAGTGGAGTGACTTACAGAGGAGTGGCATACAAATAAATAGTGTAAAGTAGAGTGGCATACAGTAGAGAGGTGTGAGGCATTTTAATCTTTCCCTTTCTGTCTTCCCTGGCGACAGACCTTTGCCCTCATTTTCTGAGATGGAAGGAGCTATAATCATATAAATCACATTACATTACTATTTCTAGTTCCGCCAAAAATGAGAGTGGTAAGTAGTTTTGAAAGATTTTTATTTTCTAATTAAAAGTTTAGTAAATTCAGATTCTTTATTCATTAGTTAGATATCAATCAGATTACAGAATTGATAATAAAAATATGATTAGATCAAATCATATCAAAATAATACATTCAGTGCGTTCCATAAAGGAAAGAATTCCTATTCTCCGAATGGGGTAAAAATGAATGGTGTCAGTCAGGACCCATAAAGAGTTCAAAAGTGAGAGGCAAGAGTGAGAATAGAGCATGAAGCCCAAATCAATAATCAATAACTACAAAACATCCCAAAAATAGAGCTTAAAAAAACTCAGGGCCTGATTTAGTTGTTGGTAGGCACACCGCCAGCCTGCAGAGGCTGAGAAAATGCCAACAAGCAGGCGCCATCCCAACCACCGTATTCCAATATCACCACCAGGCTGGCGGTGTGCCTGCGGCGCAGTCATGGCAACGGAATGGAGGACCTGGCTTGGCAGTTCGGACTGGACGGTTCCCATGAGGAACAGGGCCAAGACTTAATTGCATATGGCTGGGTCCAAACTGGGGTGGCGTGGTGAGCAAAAGAACAATGGATTAAACCCTGATCCTTGTGACTGGGGGTGAATGTTTGCATTGTTCAGCATTCCGTCCACCATTTGTTCGTTTTTCTTTTGTCGCCCTAAATGAGAAGGGTATGCCCAGACGTGGGTACCATGCTCACTGCACCACTGGTCAAGCTATCCTGGCTGATGAGAGGTGAAACCGATCCCAGGATGCTTGTTTCTGGTCTAGGGAGGACTTGGCTTGGCAGTTCAGGCTGGACTGTTTCCATGAGAAACAGGGTCAAGACTGATTTGCATATGACTGGGTCCAAACTGGGGTGGCGTGGTGAGCAAAAGAACGATGGATTAAATCCAGATCTTTGTTACTGAGGGTGAATGTTTGCATTGTTCAGCATTCCGTCCATCATTTGTTCCTTTTGTGGCCCTAAGGGTATGCCCAGACGTGGGTCCCAGGATGCTTGTTTCTGGTCCAGGGAGGTCCTGGCTTGGCAGTTCGGGCTGAACTGTTCCCATTAGGAAAAGGGTCAATACTGATTTGCATATGGCTGGGTCCAAACTGGGGTGGCATGGTGAGCAAAAGAATGATGGATTAAACCCAGATCCTTGTGACTGGGAGTGAGTGTTTGCATTTTTCAGCATTCCGTCCATCATTTGTTCCTTTTGCTTTTGCAGCACAGTCATGGCAATGGAATGTTGCACTCTAGTTAAGAGCTGCAGCCAATGCCAGCCATGCTGAAATGCATCTGGTTGGTAGGGTGCACTCTTTCCTTGCAGCACAGTCTGCAGTAGCAACAGTGCGCACAACCATGCAGATGGCATGGGGGCACACATATGTGTCACCATGAGCATGTCTCCAGGGCACACTCACTCTGGAGACATGTTTTCACACCCAAATCGTGCCTTTCTGCCAACCTTTTAATGGCAGCATCCCTGCCGTGAAAAGATCAGCAGAGAAGCAGGTTGTAATCCTGATGGCGGTGCCCAAGCTGGCACTGCCACCATTGACTGCCGCTCTCCCCACTGCTTCAGCCACAGGAGCTCAGATCTTCACAGTGGTGGTGGTTTGGAGTTGGTCTGATGGCAATCTCACTGCCTGCATCTCAATCAGCCGGTCGGACCACCAGGGATACAGGTGGTCGGACTGCCGAAAAGCGACGGTGATCCCAAGACCACCAACAACTCGATCAGGCCCTCAGTAGAATCTCAAAACAGCACAGGGGAAATAAGCATTGGCTGTAGCAACTCAGCCAAGGATGATGTGCAGAATATGGGTCTGATAGAGTGGGTCATAAGTCTTCCCAGCAAGCCTGCTAGAGTGGCTAAAGGGTTCTCCTATACGGTCTAATGAGTATTTGGGGCCAGATGTACGAAGCATTTTTATCATTCGCCCATTTGCGACAGGTAAAATGCATTTTGTCATGTACAGAAGGCAAAATGTGACTCTGTAACTTGTTACCGAATTGCATTTTGCAATTTGGTATTAGGAAAGGGCGTGTTTAGGGCGTTCCTTCCTAATATGCAAATAGCACTGGTATGTATGAATGTTTTGCGACCAGGGATGCGGTTGCAAAACATTCGCAGTTACCACCAACTTCAACTTGGTGGTAACCCATTCGCAAATAGGAAGTGGTCCCCAAGGGACCCCTTCCCCTTTGTGAATGTGGGCACCAATATTTTTTAGGAGCAGGCAGTGGTCCCACGGACCACTGCCTACTTTTAAAAAATGAAAAGGTATATTTATTTTTATTTTTTAAATGTGTCCCCTTGTCCTTTAAGGAAAACAGGCTGCTTACCCAAAAATATTGCTTTATTTAAAAATCAATCACAGACATGGTGGTCTGCTGACCCTGGCCGGCCACCATCCCTGTGATTATAGCCATTCATAATGGGTAACAAATTGTGACCTGCCTCATGAATATTGATGAGGCAGGTCCATTTGCGACCCAGTGCGAATCACTAACAGTGTCAAACACGCTGCTGTACATCGCAGTATGAGATTTCCTAATAGCAAAACGCTAAAATTCACGATTAGGAAATCGCAAACACGCAATTTAGTACACCTGGCTCTTAGTATTCTTCTGTGAGCAAATGCTTCTTTCCGGTTCCCACACATCTTCAGTCATCCACACAGGCCTAATCTTCACGTTTGCAACTTCTGTTAACAAATCTAGCTTCACATGGAACATTTCTAGTTCAAGCCTTATTTCCCATGATTTCACTACATCCTAACCTTCTAGTAAAGCAAAATGTATTATAACTAAACAATAATCTGTGTGCAAGCATTACATTAGCTGCAAGAAAATAAATTATTAAGCAGAAAACTCATTCATTTGAAACAAAATGTTAAAAGAAAAGGTCATGACATGAGCAATGCATTTTTTTATACTTGTGCTTTCTCCTTTCTCAGCAAGTAAAACAAAGCTTATGTTAAATTATGAATGGTTATGTGAATCTTCTCTTCATTGTTTCACAAAATAAAAGATTTTTCATGACAACAGCATTTCTTTCTATGCTAACTGAAACAGTTTACAGAGTTTCAAGCAACATTTCTTCGAAAAGATAAGGTTAAGCTAAGGTCAGCCTTTCAAGCATTTTATGCAGGTCTTTCACATTTGATCCAAACCATTTGTTAGCAAGCTGCTTAAGCAGGTTTTAAGGCCTACATTAACATGTATTTGTGTACTGCATTTTTGCACATTTAAATGTTGTGTCATTTCAATATAAGCTGCACATTAATGCTGCACATATGATTTATTGTTGTGAATTATTAAAAGCGTCTTCAATTTCCCCCCTCTGATGGTTATTTTGACCATCACACTATCCTTACTTCACATGTGAGTTTTGCTCAAAGGGCACTCTCATCATCTGTTGAGTAAACATCTCTCTTGTAGCTTGTAAATGTTGCTTTCAATTGCTCCTCATCTGTGGTGTGTTCAATGTGGTAGTTTCATTAGTAGATCTAACCTATCAGGTGTGGAAAAGAACCCTACTAACACTATTATGTTATTACAAAAACTGAACATATAATAATTTGACATCTATTTCTAAGGCAATGTTTTGTCTGTGATCAGATTGTTTCAAGCAAGAATTGCACAGCGTCACTACAAGAGTTCAATTCAGAGTTTTCTCTAAATATTCTTCTTTTCAAAGTCTCTTTTCACAAGTCTTCGTTTAGTCAACGTTAACCCTACTCATTGTTCTTCTAAATGTTAGCCCTACTCCTTCTTCAAACTTGGGCCAAGATAAATCTTCTTAAAATAAAAAATATATATATTTTGTTAGCACTGTCTTTATTTCTGAGACTTGTATTGTCTCTCTAATGTTTCAAATTCTTTTTATAAATCACTATTACACTTAAGCCAGAATTTCATCTTATTGTGACGTCATGGTGATTCAAACAGTTCAGATTTCACATCACAAAGTTCATCCACTGATAAATGTATTACTTGAATCACGTAGTAAGTCCACTCAGGTGCAGAATACCTTTGACAAAGCACTCTTGCTCTCTTTTATCTTCTTCGTTTCTGTTGATCCTCTTCTGTGCCACTCGATTCTTTTTCTTTAGCAATAGTCATTGGTATTCGATCAACTAATGCACTTGTTCAATCTCTTTTGAATACAGTTTTGTGGCCATTCAAATTTATGGGTGACTCTTCTTGTTTCAGGACTTGTACCTTCACCCAGGAAATCTTCAGTTTGTATTGATGCTGTCTTAGTCAATCAATCAATCAAGCAGCATTTGTATAGCGCAGCACTGTCACCCCAAAGGGTATCTGGGTGCTGAGGGTGTCAAGTCTCTGTCGAAAAGTCCAGTCTTGAGTTTCTTTCTGAAGTCTGTCATGGAGGGTGCTGTTCTGGGGAGGGGGGGCAGGTAGTTCCAGGTCTTGGTGATGATGTAAGAGAAAGAGCGGCACCCACTGTGGCTGTGATGGATGGGGGGGTGCGCGAGGACAAGAGAGGAGGAGCACATGTTTCTTGCAGGTAGGTGGAAGTTAAGCTGATGTTTGATGTAGGATGGTCCTTGATTGTGTAGAGCTTTGTAGGCATGTGTGAGGATCTTGAACTGGCTTCCCTTCTGGATGGGGAGCCAGTGGAGGTTTCTGAGGTGGGGGTGATTTGGGTCCGTTTGGGGAGGTCCAGGATGAGCCTGACTGCCGCATTCTGTATGGTCTGGAATATTTTGAGGAACTGGAAGAAGATGCCTGCATTGAGAGTGTTGCCGTAATCGAGGTGGCTAGTGACGAGGGCCTGGGTGACGGTTTTTCTAATGTTGACTGGGATCCATCTGAAGATTCTGCATAGCATGCGAAGGGAGTGGAAGCAGCAGGAGGTGACTGTGTAGATTTGTTGTTTCATGGTCAGTTCACTTTCGAGGATGATGCCAAGGTTGCACGCATGGTCTGTAGGTGTGGATGTTGGACTGAGTTCTGCCGGCCACCAGCTCTTGTCCAAAATGGAGGTGCTCTTCTCAAAGATCAGTACTACTGTTTGTCAGAGTTGAGTTTGAGGCAGTTGTCTATCATCCAGCTGGCTGCATTAGTCATAGCGTCACAGAAGTTTGTTTTGGCATTGGAGGGGTCCTCAGTGAGTGGGAGGATAAATTGAGTGTCATCAGTGTAGGAGATTATGTTGAGCCCATGAGATCTGATGACGTCTGCAAGAGGGGTCATGTAGGTGTTGAACATGGTGGGGCTGAGGGAAGATCCTTGGGGTATGCTGCATATGATGTCCGTGGGTTCTGAGGTGAAGGGATGTAACCAGATGCTGCGTATGCGACTTGTAGAGAAAGAGGTGATGCGCTTGAGGGCATTTTGCTGTATGCTGATGTTGTAGAGTCTGTTGATGAGGGTGTGGTAGGAGATGGTGTTGAATGTAGCATAGAGGTATTTTGGCCAGGTAGGGGAGCAGTAAAATTGGTCCATAATTTTTTAGATCCCTGGGGTTGGCAGAGGGTTTCTTCAGGAGGGGTCTGACCTCTACGTGTATCCATTCATCCGGGAAGGCTGCTGTGTAGATGAAGGTGTTGATGCTGGTGAGTTCATTGCTGATTGGAATGGTTCAGAGGTTGAAGAGTCAGTAGGGGCAGGGGTCGGTGGGTGCCCCGGAGTGGATGGAAGACATGATGGCCGTGGTGGTCTTAGTGGTGAGCGGGTACCAAGAGACCAGGTGGTGATAATTCAGAAGTCTTTTCAACTTGAGATGTCGCTTCTTTTTCATCATAGTCTTCAATGCCACTTTGCGAAATCACAGGAACTTGGATTGGTGTGACTGGTTGCAAATCATCACCCTCTCTCTTCTCCTTGCTATAATGATCTTTCAGTCATTGTTTCTTGCAGTTGTTCAGCTTGTGATGAACCTGTCACTAGTGCTCTTCATTCAGGTTTTGAGAATACTATTTCTTCTTGTGGATTTCCTATTCTTCTTGTGTGTGATGCATGCAGCCAGTTTGACACTCCAGCACACTTAACAGCAGTATTCGTGACCAAAATAATCTGGAAGGGGCCTTTCCATCTTGGTTCCAGACAAGTCTTCAGAATGTTCTTCTTGATCACAACCAACTCTCCCGGATTGAATTTGTGGCAAAGCATCAGGCAACTTCAGTGATGTTCAGGCACAAACTTCGGCTAAGCGTGATATTATGGTGCAATTTAACTGCTCTATAATTCCAGAAGCTTCAGGTCTATAGCTGCAGTGCAATCTTTGTTTAATCTGTAGTGCTTCACATGTCATCTTCAGGACCCCATTGTTTAAGTGAGTCCCTCGATTTGATTCCAGGGAAACCAGCATTCCGTACCTGGGAATCAATTCTTGCAATAGCATTTTTGCTACATTGAGGCTATAATTCCCTCTTGTTGGGTATGCTTCCACCCATCTCGAAAAGATGCACACTATGACTAGGACTATCTCTTGCAGACAGTCTTCTCGATAAAGAGCATCTGCATCCTGTTGAAGGGACCTCCTGATCTCCCTATGTGACACAGTGTTACGGTGTTCTTTTCCCTACATTCATTTGCTGACATGTCACACAATGATAACACAACTCTTATGCAAGCATCCTAAATTGGGGTTGAACCAGTTTTGCCTGAAACGTTGGGTCATAGCATCTATCCCTAGGTGTATGTGTCCATGGAAAGGTGTCATCTTTGGAATCAACAAACTATCAGGTAAAACTGGTCTCCCATCAGCAGACATCCAGATGTCATTTGTGTTTTCTCACAACCTGCTCTGATCTAACCTTACTGTATTTCCTCGGAAACATTTCCTTGTACTCCTTTTAACTCATCCCAAGTGTCAATTATTGCCATCAACATTGAAAATACAGTGTCCTCCTCAGTCTCATGTGTGAAACTTCCATTAAATGTGCGGGCAGGTAGAGCACAAATTGATTTTCAATTGTTACATAGTCATTTCCACTCCTGTGAGCTGCACATTTAACGACTGCAATTTCTGTAGGCAATTGAAGTGCGTCTAAAAGATTTTTCACATGCACCCCATTTTGGATGGGTGTACCTGAAGATGACATAAACCCTCTTTGTGACCACAACTGTCCAAAATCATGAACCACACCAAAGCCATACTGACTATCTGTAAATATAGTCACTCTCAATTGGGCTGTTAATGCACAAGACTTGTAAGGGCAATTAATTCTGCAACTAGTGCTGACTTAATACCTTGAAGGCACGAAGCTTCAACAACTTCTTAGATTGTGTAGACAGTGTAGCTGCTCTCAGAGTTCCTTCATTGTTTCTCAAATATGAGCCATCTACATAATCAGGCTTATTCAGGGGTTCATATTTAATGTCTGACCTTGGCTTTGTGCAAAGATCCGTGACATCTGGATAATCAATAAATAGACACCAACCATGGCTACTGATTTAAGGCAACCAGGCAGCCCAGCGGCAACAGGGCCAATGTTTGTCGCAAAATATGCCACTGGTTTTTGAGTGTTCCCATGCGTTTGTGTAAGCACTGAGGGAGCACAGCCCTTCCTTTTACTTCAAAATAATGTAAAATTGTTACTGTAATCTGGTATTCCTAGTGCTGGGACACGACCAACAGGTCTAGGCTTTCAAGCAATTGTTGTCCTATAGAAGCGGATCAGCCACATCTTTGTGGGTCAGCCTCAGTAAAGGCTTAGCCACTAGGGAAAAGTTCTGTGTCTACTGTCTACAGTAGCCAACCATTCCCAAAATCATCCTGACTTCTGAGTTCGAGGTGGATTCATCTGAAAAATTGCTTCCAATCACTCTGGTGAAAGGTTTTAGCACCTTTGTCAATTATGTTTCCCAGATATTGAACTTTCTGTTTACCTGGAGACACTTGGGGCATATTTACAAGGGTATTGCGCCACCGGAGCTTCACGTTTTTACAATGCTCAGGTGGCGCAATGCCCTGTTCCATATTTACAATGCAACGGCTTTCACGCAGTTTTCTGCATCAACAGGGTGTGCAATGCATGTTGCTGTGGGCGTTCCACCACAACACCCATTGCTTTTTGATGCTGCCCCAGATTTACAAGGATCCAAAAATCTGAAGCAGCGCCAAAAACAAAAAAAAATTAATAGCAGACATTAGAGTGGCACAACGAGGAGAAATACTTTACTTCTCATTTTTTGCTCTTTTGCATTCTGCAGCACACATAGAAGGGTCAAATTGTCTTTAAAGATTGTTTATGTGCAGGAAGTTGTCCATTCCTGCACATAAACAATCATCCCTGCAAGGCAGGCAGCATTTGCACCATGGCACAAGGGTGTCTGTGTTGGTGCTAAGCAGCTTTTTTAGTGCCGGTACACGGGAAAACACAGGGCTGTGCCGTATTCTTGTGAATACGGTGCAGCCTGCATTTTTAAAATGATGCAGCGAGGCACTACTAAATTGCTTGCAGCGCTGACCCACGTCATTTTTTTGTAAGTATGCCCCCTTGTGTCCATTCTCAGCCAAATAGTTCAGAAGTGGAACAGTATCATGTTTACAAGCTGCTTGTGTTTCTGATGCCACAAGTAGGTCATCAATGTGTTGCATGGGAATTGATTTACAGGGCATCTTCAATGACTCCAGATTATTTTTCAAGATCTGGTCAAAAATAGATGGACTCAGTGTATACACTTGTGGGACTGGGCACAATGCCAACACTCTCTGCAGGAAGACAAATGAGAATAGATACTGACTATCCTCATGTAATGGCACTGAGAAGAAAGCCTGACAAAGATCAATAACAGTAAACCATTCTGTGATGCACAGAATTTGAGAAAGTATGGTGACTGGATTCGGTACGACAGGACAACATGGAAAAACTATGCTGTTAATAATTCTAAGGTCTTGCACTATTCTGTACTTCCTATTAGGTTTCTGTAAACCCATGATCAGAGAGTTACATGGACTTCCAATCAATTCCCTCAAAATAATGTTTCTCAGCATATGACAGGTGTGATTCCAGCAACTGTCACTGGTGTCAAATTATATGGTGGTTCTTGGATATTATGCATCTGGTTTTAATGTAACTCAGACTGGTTCTACACCTTTTATTGATCTGATATCTTTTCCTGTGAAGTCCCATACTTCTGGGATCACTGTTTATTTTAAATCAGAGGGTAATTCTTCAATTGTCGTTACTGGAAACAATCCTACAGCTGTCTCTTGTCGGGCCATGTTAAACCCTACATCCTCATCATGTGTCTGGAATTCAACACCAACCAGTATACTGTAAATTGTGCAGTTTAACTTGCACAACAAATCTCTCCCTAACAGGTTTACAGGGCTTCAGACACAAACACCAAATTGGTGACTTTCCTTAATGAACCTATTTTTACTGGAACTTTCTCTGAAACTGGTTTTATAACTCATTTATTTGTTGCTCCTACAACTTGGATCTTCTTTCCCAAGAGCGGTAGGTCTGAGACTTCCGCTGTTCCAACTCTGGATCTGGCAGCACCAATATCAATCAAAAATGATACGTGATGGCCATTCACCTCACCTTCTACAAATGGACTACTATGGTCTACCTGTAAGACTGAGCCAAGCACGCAATCTCCCTCCCCATTCAGGTGCCATCATTGTGAAATGTCAGAGCCAAAACTGTCATTATCAAATACAGGAAACTGTTGAAACGGATTCTGATTTTGGTTCTGAAATGAATTCAAATTTGCTTTGGGCAATTGAATTAAAATATATTTAGGGTCTCTCATAGTTTGTGTGTCGATCTGGACTTGTGGAACTTGCATCATTGGGACCTGTTTCTGCACTGGCACTTGCATTTGCTGAAATGGCACATTTTGCGTCTGCATTCCTCTCTGCATTTGCACATTTCCATTTACTGCATCAGGATTAAGCTTACACTTCCTCTTCCAATACCCAATTCTGTTACAAAGATGGCAAGGTGTCGTTTTCTTCAGTGTTGCAACATCCATACCTGAATTCGGATCAACTGGAACACCTCTACCTCTGCCACGTGAAACACCAAATCATCCTTTTTTTTTTTAGAGTTTTATATAGCGCAAACTAGACCAGAGACATCAGGTATCAGAGCACTTTACATGAGCCCCAGTTTCGTTACATGAGGACACATTCATTTTTGTTAGGCACGGGGAGATTAAGTGATTTGCCCAGAATCACAGGATGTTGAGCGTCGTTGCCGAGACTCGAACCGGTTCCCCAGCTTTGAGGTTGACCGTTCTAGCCGTAAGGCTACATCCTCTCCCCAATCATCGTTGATCACCTTGTACTCAAACTTGTGGAACAACACATTGCATCCCACATTGATTTCCTGCAAACAACTGATTGGAAAATCCTCTCTGAGCAAACTTTGTCAGAGCCAACATAAACTTCTCCTTAAGGTTTTTCTGCGTCATTTCTTATTCATCACAACAGTACTTTGCATACCTCAGTATTACATCTAATGACTTTGTTTGCCAACAAATCACACTTTCCTGTATATGCTCACGTATCTCTAGTCTTAACACAATAACAAACTGAGATATAAAGAATCCCATATCACTTTTATCAGGATATTCTCTCCCATAATGTTGTTGAAACACCTGAAGCAATTGCTCATATAATCACAAATTGATTCTTTTTGCTCTTCGGCAGTTCGCTTAATCATACTCAGTCAAGATCTTTTAGCGGCACTTTACCTTTCAAGAAAGTTATCACTGCTTCCTATTCCTCCATAACTACAGGAGAAAGTGCATTAGTGCAAGCATCTCTCGTTGACGCTTCATGTCGCCATTGCACAACAACTTTACATTCAGCCCACAAATCATTTGGCACTACAATGTCAAAGAAAGTGTTCAAATCAATCCAAATCTGTCAATTTGTGTGTTCCACTGTACAGGCTTATCTCTCAATTTTGTAAAATTGTTCATAAATGCTGCAAGATCACTCTGCTCCATGGTATATGAACATATACTTCTCCCACTATTTCTCTCAAGGGATAAGGTAAAGTTTCTCCCTCATCCTGTTTATTATTTTCTCCAACTGTGTCTGGAGGCCTCTTTTTCTTCTCATGGTTCTTTGCCCACTTGCCTTCTAAGTTCTCAAAATCACTCCATTTATGAATGCATTTTACTAATTCTGTAATGTGTAATGTGTAATTGCATTCCTGAAGAATGCATTGTCTCAATTGCTCCATCATCCATCTGTACCATGAAAGGTTTCTGCAGTTGAAAATGTTTTGAAACATCTACTTGATATTTTCGGGCCAAATCAGTCAATCTATCATTTGTAGTTGCTGCATGTCTTGTAATTTCTTTACTCAGGTAAATTAAATCTTTTTCCTGAGACTGATTCAAATGTTGGATATCCCCTAATAATTTCTTCAAGTTCAAACTTTAACTTTAAAACATTAAGTGGTTTCTCCTTATCAGGATGTGGGTTAACTTGTAGTACTGTTCTTGTTGTCTTTTTAATCCCTGTAGCTTCCTCAAACCATGGTGGAAAAATCCCATCTTCAAATAAATGTTATTCCTTCTGTGCTATTGGTGTCGTAAAGACAATTCTTCCCCCATCTCTCATTGCTTGAACTGTCTGGGGTGGTTTCCATGCTCTTTGTGCAGAGAATGTGGCCTAGCGGCTTGGGCGGTCGACCTCGGAGGTGGAGAACCGGGTTCGATTGACTTTTAGGAAAATGTTGAAGACATGGTTGTTCAGTCTTTAGTGTGCCTGCGACCCCCATAGTCCATCCTTGTTTATCGAGCAAGCACCTTGACACCTTCGGGTGATTGTTTTGCGCTTTATAAATTTCCTTTTCATTTCATTCTTGGCAGGGGCACTCAACATTCTGTGATTCTGGGCAAATCACTTAATCTCCCTGTGCCTAACAAAAATGAAAGTGTCCGGTCTGTAACATAACTGGTGCTCATATAAAGTGCTCTGATACCTTCGGATCCAGTTCACGCTATATAAAGCTCCACAAAAAAAAAAAAATAACAAATCTGTGAATTCTGAGATCTTGAGATAAACCCTGATGTAGTTACTCTTTGAGCTTCTTGAGTTGGGAAAATATTAATTGGGGCACTGTCTATGCAGTTGCAATTTGTGGTAACTATACTGGAACAGCCACAATTGAAGCAGTAACACCTAGAGGTATTATTGTTGGTGTCAAAACAACAGGTGGTGGGGCAATCTGAAATGTCTGTAAAGGTCTCTCAATCATTATTACTCTTTATTGAACAGGGGCAGTAGTCACTATAGTACTTGTTTTTGCCGTATTATCAGCATTTGTTGTGTGGACCACATATGGTGGCGCACCCTCAGCTAACAATGCATTCAATATTTCATCCCCTGAATCACTACCTGTTTCAGGTTTTTTGTCATCCTCAATTTCCTTATCCTGTTTCTTATCCTTTTTCTGCTTCTCAGGTTTCTCAGTAATAATGGCTGGGTATAATGTAGTTCCATCAACTGCAGATTTCCTCGACCTCATCCCATCCAGCATCTGCATAATTATGCACTGCACTTCTAGTCCTATTCTAGTATTTCTCTCTCTCATTGTCTCTTGCTACCTTCTCCCACATGCTTAAGGCTTCAAATTGTGTTGGTCTAGGTGGTGGCTTAATTTCACATAGCATTTTCCTTAACCTGTCTGTAGGAAGCTGACTTTTTATGTAGTGTACCAAAAAGAGGTGCACTATGTAGACAACATTTATTGACTTACAGGGCTTAAATTAATAATCCCAAATGTTTCCTTTTGTGGTAGTGTGAGAGAGCGGTTTAAGTCTATCAGAGGGTAGTGTTAAGCATTTGTTGAACACACAGAGTCAATATATGAGACACATACTCAAGAAAAAAACTCGAGACCAATTTAGAAAAATAACAGGTATTTTTATACACGTTTAACACCAAGAACTTTGTGAAAGTACTTTTCGAGTTCTCAATTTTTACAGGTAAGTAAAAATGTCACACAAATGTGTTTTTAAGCACTAATGCTTTCCTAAGGAGAAAGCAACATATACTTCATACATGTACTTGCAATAGGATTTAATGGGTCTCCTTTAGGACATAAGGTACGAGGGGGTCAAGATCACAAGATTCACCAGCAGTTCGGAGTTACCTGCCCCGTAGTGTCTGGGTGCAGAGTTGCTGGACGGGTTGGTAGCCTTGCACGCTACACCGTAGGCAAAGAGGGGGGCCACCTAGAAGCAGGCTACAAAGGAGGACTTGGGGACAAGTCTGTGAGCTCCCAATGGGGGACTCAGTTCATGAGGGTCTTGGGAGCAGGGGGTACAGTAGGTGTTCATGGACCCAGGCCGAAGAGCTCGGAGCAAAGGGTTTTGATCGGCTGGGCCTATGTGTCAAAGGTGCAAGGCAATTCCTGGGGATCCTGACATCTCCAAACTTGGTGGGGAGACGGATCTGACCTCTGGGAGCACAGTGATCTCCACCTGGGCAGCTACTGTGTCGGTGGACAAGGTGATCAGCAGAACAGTGAACCAGATGTTGCAGTCAGTGCCTGCAGGGAGATGCTGATGGCTTGGCAAAGTGCTGGTGGCCCTCCAAGACTTTTGGAGGATGCATGGCTGCAAGACGAGTCAGGTTGTTGCAATTGTCAGGACAGAAGCAGGAAGGCAGGGTTTGGCACTGAAGTACACCGGTAGTCCACAGTTCTCGCTTCTCCTTCAGCTCTTCTTTGTCCTTCTTCTTCTTTTGGCAGGTGAATCTGAGTTCCTGGTGTCAGGGGGCCACCTAAATACTGAATTTAGGGGCATTAAGGGGAGTGAACGGTAGTAGCCCATGGCCTTCTTACCCTTGGGGTCACTGCACCCCCTATATGATCATTTCCTGTGAGGAGTGGGTATAACCCTGTCCCACAGTTCCTAAATCCACCAAAACCAAGATGGTGGAATCCTTCTTTTGTGAGGCAGATTAGACAGCTTACCTTAGGGGTGTGGCTAGCCTGGTGGTGCAACATGCCTACTTGCATCTCTAATTTTCCAACTGGCCTGGTGCCAAATGAGCCTCAAGGCAGGGGGTGGCATCTACCAGGTCTGGGGCAAGACAGGGTCGCATTTCAAAGGCGGCAACAGCTTTGAAGCCTCTGGCCTTGGTATGCAGATTCACTAGCCATCTTGCTGGAGGAGGTGTGAACACCTCCTGCAAGCGCAGCAGTTATTTCTGTGAATGCGGGCTCTTACCTCCATGGGGTCAGAAACTCATCTGTGGTGGCAGGCTGGATGATACCAGTCCACCAGCACACTAAGAGACTGGTAGGTGTTCAGGGGGCACCTCTAAGGTGTCCTCTGTGTGCATATCTTAATAAATCTACTACTGGCACCAGTATGGACTTATTAAGACAAGGTGTTTAATACGAAATGAAATGAAACAATGTTGCCTGCGCGCACTCGTTGCTCAAGTGGTTAATCAAATTTTTCTGAGATTTTATCACAATGTTGTGTGCTTCCTCGCCTGATGCCTGGTCCTAGGGCACCTGGATCAGAACTGTGTACAAGACTGTAGGAGGAGCACCTTCCCACTGGCAGGAGCACAACAATAGTAGCAACTGTCGCTTGCTTTCTTTCAATTTCAATTGAATGCTAAACACAGAATAAATCCAATTCAATGAGAATGAATCTTCTTGCTTATCATAAAGTATTTATTCTTTATCTTCTTTCATATTCATAGGAGTAATGAAATAAGGGTTCCATAAACATTAATTCATGTTATGTTCCACAACCCAATGCATTTCGGGTCATACCACGACCCTTCATCAGGGGTCCTGATTCAGTTTCTAAAAGGCAAGAAAACAAGAGTATAGACACTGCATCGTCCCAAAACTGACAATGTTATTGTTTCTCGATATTATCGAGAAAGGAAGTGGGGACGTGTAGTTTCTTCACAATCACAGAGGTTCAGTTTTTATTTTTTATTTTTTATTTATTGTTTACTAGTAGTCGTACAGCACGCATGCAATGCGCACACTTGGAGGCTTATTACATAGGCATGCAAATGTGGAAATTATTCAATGTATTTGGACTATTTGATCGCTATGGTATTTGTAAATGTTTAACCAACAATAACGTTGTCAGTTTTGGGACGATGCAGTGTCTATACTCTTGTTTTCTTGCCTTTTAGAAACTGAATCAGGACCCCTGATGAAGGGTCGTGGTATGACCCGAAATGCATTGGGTTGTGGAACATAACATGAATTAATGTTTATGGAACCCTTATTTCATTACTCCTATGAATATGAAAGAAGATAAAGAATACATACTTTATGATAAGCAAGAAGATTCATTCTCATTGGATTGGATTTATTCTGTGTTTAGCATTCAATTGAAATTGAAAGAAAGCATGCGACAGTTGCTACTATTGTTGTGCTCCCGCCAGTGGGAAGGTGCTCCTCCTACAGTCTTGTACACAGTTTAATATGAAACACCATAAGTCTCAGTGAAGCCATCATGTAGCTGGGGAACTTGTAATAACCAGTATCCCATAGATATACATAAGATGGCTTCCCTCTTCACTTGCACTGTCTAGCAATTGAACTAGACAGCAACGGGGTACATCTGCTCATGCAGATAGGTCCTCACAAGTAATATAATTCACCCTACCATAGAGCTATAAGGCTTGCAGTAGGGGTGACATATATATAGTGCATGGAGTGTCTGTGGGCATGGCACACAGGGTGTGTGCAATGTCATGTTTTCACATTTGTCTGCACCATTTCACGCAACCTGCAATGTCAGTCTGCATGAGTTTGGCGGTGGCTCCCTTAGGGTGGCACAATGCATGCTGCACCCCTTTGGGATCCTCTCTAGTGCCCATGCCCTAGATACCAGGAGTACCATTTGCTAGGGACTTACAGAGCTGCTAAAGGTCTTGCCAATTGGAGAACAATTGCACAGTTAACTTGTTTTAGGGAAGGAATGGTGGCCCTGGGGCCTGGTTAGCAGGAAAAAAGCGGGGGTGACCATGTAAAAAAACTGGCATTTTCCTACACAGTCAATAATTCTCAATTCAAAAGTACTATATTTTGGAAAACTTAAAGGACCCTCTTTCTTAGTAATCTTGCATCAGTGGCGAATCCACAAACATTAATTTGATCCCAAATTTGTTACCATAAAATTTGCAGGTTTACCCTTGGGTGGTGCTTCTTCACTTTCCCATTTCTGAATTGTCACATCACCACTCAATAAATTCTTTAAACTTTTAAACCATTTTATTTCTGCAATAATTCAGAAATAATTCAACAATAAAATTAAATTCAATTCAGTGTTTTGATCCTATTCGGTAAGCATCAGATTTCTTTTCCCCAATTCCGTTACAGTGTAAATACTTGATGGCCTTCAACCAATCTGAATGCTGCATTCACACAAAAACTGACCTATCACAGCGTGGCACAATATGACACAATCAACCAATCACAGCTTGACAGTACACCAATCAAACAATGTTAGCGCAAAACAATATGACATATGAACTTACTACTTGCAGCAGCTCACTCTCCTTTACAATTTCTCTTGCACACACAATTTTACACAAACATAAAACAAATCTTGTCTGCTCTGCTAAAGAAAGCAATAGTAATTTCAACAATCTAAATATTAAGGTTCTTACACCCTCTGACTTTTACCACGCAAAAAGAATTACACAATTGCAAATGAAATCTCGACCAGCATGAAATCACCTTAATCAATACAGCTTTACCCTTTGCACAATCAGGTTCTGCTCAAATCAATCAATATTAGTACAATCACAACAAGATATCAATATCCCTGTCTCATTTGTGTAGGTGATGGTATCTCACACTCTATACCGCAAAACCTGCAGCCAAAATCATCAAAAGTGTCTTCTACACTTTCCTCAACTATTAAGTGTCTTTTACACTTAATTCAATATCTATCTATCAAGGGATCTTAGACTACTTCTTAGTCAGATAAACTCATCAACTTCTTCACATATAACATATAAGTATCATAATTTCAATCAAAATATACTTAAAATCTCCCCATATATAAAACATCAACAATAACCAAAAAACACAATCCACAAATATACCCCATCAACAATAATCCCTAATCATAACTCAGAAATATAACACATTAACGATAAGCAATAATCACAGTTTACAAATAAAACGCATCAACAGTAATCAATAAACACAGTTCATGAAGCATCTCCCTATTAATACTCACACCTCGAAACAGCAACCGCCTTCGAAATCGCACCTTCTTAGTCTTCAAGTTCTGGACATTAGGCTTTGAGACTCGGGCATTACTCTAACTTGGGCAACTATTTTATAGCTCCTTGTCGAAGGACATCTAAACCTAGCCTCTGCTACCAAAAATAGTGAGGGATTTTTTGCTTTCCCTTCCCGTCTTTACTGGCGACAGACCTTTGCTGTCGTTTTCTGAGATGAAAGGAGCTATAATCATAATTACAATACTATTTCTAAATTCAGTCAATAATGAGAGTGTTATGTACTTTTGAAGGGTTTTATTTTCTAATTAAAAGTTTAGCAGATTCAGATTCTT
Organism: Calotriton arnoldi; assembly: GCA_963921515.1. NCBI lineage: Eukaryota > Metazoa > Chordata > Amphibia > Caudata > Salamandridae > Calotriton > Calotriton arnoldi. The sequence continues at coordinate 239,243 of CAWUFW010010865.1, read as the reverse complement.
TATCCATTAGTCAGATATCAATCAGGTTACAGAATTGATAATAAAAATAAGGTTAGAGCAAATCATAACAAAATAATGCATTCAGCATGTTCCATAAAGGAGAGATTCCTATTCAAAGATTGGGGCGAAAATGGTGTCAGTCAAAACCCAATGAAAGTTCAAAAGTGATAGGCAAGAGTGAGACTTGAGTATGAAGCTCAAATCAATAGTCAATAATTGCTAAACTTCCCATAAAAAAAGCTTCAAAGGACTCAGTAGAATATCAAAGCAGCATAAGGTAAATACGATTTGGCTATAGAAAATGCAAATCAGCAAGGGATGGTGCACAGAATATGGGTCTGATTGAGTGGGTCAGAAGGTCTTTCCAGCAAGCTTGGAAATAAGCAGTAGCTGTAGCATACTGCAAATCAGCAAAAGGTGGCATGCAGATTATGGGTCTGATAGGGTGCCTAAAGCATTCTCCTAAACTGCTCTAAGAACGCACACTTTATAAGATGACATAAATCATTGTTACAACAAATGTTTCACATCCTTTCATCTTCATCCAATGAGAATTTAGTATTCTATGATGAGCAAATGCTTCTCTCCAGTTCACACATCTTTAGTCGTCCACGCAGGTCTTATCTTCACATCTGCAAATTCTGTTAATAAATCTAACTTCACACGGGACACTTCTAGTTCCAGTCTTCTTTGCAATGATTTCACTATATTTCCTAACCTTCTAATAAAGCAAAATATATTTTAACTAAGCAATGATCTGTGCGAAAGCAAGCAATTTGGATATTCCATTGAGAAACTGACATCGGTTGTTGAGAACCCCCAGACGGCAATCTGTCCGAATGCTGTATACACAACAAGGAAGTAGAAGTGAAAACTACCAGTTAGCGTAAAAGGAAACCGACCGGGGAAACCAAATGGACAGGGCCTTAGGACGCCGCCCGAATCAGTGGAAAACCACTAGGTAAGGATGCTAACTAACCAAGATGTGGGAGAAGTGAGGGAGGCGGCTCAATATCGAGGCAGTGAACGCAATAGGAAAGCCGTGTCTATCGGCTTTCCCTAGTTCACCAGGGATATAAGAGGAATTGAATGATATAAAAATAACAGTGCAACTACGCAACACAATCAGAGGAATTGTTTTACAAACTAACAGGTTGTCAAAATTAAGAGACAATAGAAGACATAAAAACAGTAGAATTATGGCGGCAAGAGCCACAAAAAGATAACAAAAAGCTGAGACATTATTTTCCCTCGAAAGAAGGAGGTACAAACTGGCAAGAAAATAGGTAACGCAGAAAAACCAAACATAACAGAAAACAACATGAAACAATTATTTATCCATCTGGAAAGACTAATGAGAAAAAAAATCAACAAAGGATGGGAAGTAATTACCATGGAGAAGTAAATTGAGGCAGATAGAGTGCCGAGAGGCTTACGGATTTTCACATTACCGAATCATCCGGACATAAAACCTGAAATGTTGAAAGAGGGGGGCAGAAACAACATGCAGTGCTCCAAAACCCTGAGGCAAATTATCATGAATTATGCTAAGATACATCTGGATGATGTTCATAAAGCAATAAACAATATAGAAACACCGATTCAATCCCTAAAGAAAGATGAGTAGAGCAATCAATATAGAAAAAATATGGAAACGAGACAGGATAAATATGAGAAAGACATTGAGGAAAGAAAGCAAACAAAATTCAGACTAGATGAGAGAGACTATGACATTGGAACAATATTCACCTTTGCTAAAAGATTTACAACCTTAAAGCAACAATTGCAAGGAAAACAAATGAAAGGAAATGAATCTGATGCAACCATCAGTGAATCAGATGCTGATCTAAGTGAGGGTGAGGTGCTGCAACTACCATGAAAAAAAACACTTTTTTGGAGGAGATGAGACTTCTATAAATAGACCAAGGACCATGAAGCGGAAGAGGAAAGGGAGAGGACGTGGGTAAGGATGGGGATGAAGAAGAGGAAGATCGTCCAGCCATTCAAGGGAAGAAAATTAAGGAGGGGAACAAGAAAACACAAACAAATATCCCCTACGTGGCAGGCAGAAGAAATAGAAACAAGAGAATGCTCAGATTCAGAAGAAAACCTTTTAATTAACTTATCACAACATACACTGACTGAAAATCAAAAAAGAGTATTGAACAAAGGCCTGACATTTTGTCCCGAAAAGCATTATGATTATGTGGAAACAAGATTCGATGTATACAAGTATATACGGAAATTAAAACTAGCAAAGTTCTTTGCAAAAAAATACTCTCCAGCCCTCTAATCCGAACTAAAGAACCCAAAATACTGACCTATCTTTTGATCAAATACATGACTTAAAGACTGTGTATGATCTTGCCTTGAATCTGAATGATGAAGAAATGTCTGAGTCACAAATATTAAAGGAATTGGAAATCAACATCAGGGGTCATGAATACACGAAATTTAGATTGCAATCCAAGTTCTGTTCAATATTGAATCTGGGGAATAGGATTGATTTATATCACAAATTAGTAGTAGCAGATTTGAAAAATCTAAACAATAATAAACACCAGAATTGGAATGAGAACCTAACAAAAGCAGTGAGACTAGCTCTTCAAGAATTGATGAATAATCAAGATATCGAGTTAAACCAGCAGACAAGGGTGGAAATGTAGTTGTAATGGACAAAGCACAGTATAGGAAAGAAGCATTAAATCAACTCAATGTTTCCAGCAACTACAAAAATTGAAACAAAATCCAATGAATCAACTAACAATGGCTTTGAATGAGAAAATCAATTTGTGGCAGTTTAAAGGTCTATTGAAGTAAGACGAAGCAACATTTCTGAAAAATGGAAGTCCAATCATCCCAACAATTAATTTTCTTCCTAAAGTACATAAAACATTGAATAACCCTCTGGGGAGACCAATAATATCAAGCTGTGGAGGACTATATGAGTTCATTTCAACATATGTAGACCACTTTTTGGCCCTGATGGTGACATCATTGAATTCATATATAAGAGACACTGGAGACTTTTTAAGAATACTGGAGGACACTCACTGGCAGGATGGTTATCTCTTAGTCACAGTCGATGTGCTATCATTGTACACGTCCATGAGCCATGAAATAGGGCTTACTACAATCAAATACTTTCTGTGCCAGAAGGACATGAAATATCTGGAACAATCACAAATAATAATTGAGATGGTGGAAATGTGTCTCAGAAACAACATATTTTTACTTGATCGTCAACTATATTGTCAAATATGTGAATCTGCGATGGGAGTTTCCTTCTCTCCAAGCTACGCGAATCTCACCATGGGTTGGTGGGAGAAAACTGTGGCTTGGGGAGAGGGAAAGGCAGGGCCGGACTGGCTACTGGGCGTTTTGGTGTGCTGCCGGGCTGGGGGCTGATTTCACTGCGGTGGGGGCTGATTTCATTGATGGGGACCTGCATGAGCTTCGAAATAAACAATGCAAAACAAATGTTTTTAAGCACACGCAAGTCCCCATCAACGAAATCAGCCCCCAGCTTGGCAGCACACCAAAACGCCCGGTAGCCAGTCCGGCCCTGGGGAAAGGATCGATACACAGAAAAGATTGTGCTGTGACTTAGGTTCATCAATGACCTTTTCATAATATGGAACAGTACAACGGACGAATTTATGGAATATTTTAATCTGTTGAACAACAATGAAATAGGTCTAAGATTCACACGTGACACCAGTACCAAGATGGATCAATTCCTGGATGTACAAGTATATATAGAGAAAATCTGGTTTAAACCACGGTTTATTGAAAACCAACTGCAACAAACAGTGTATTGCATGGATCAAGTTTTCATCCAAAATCTTTGAAAAAAAGTATCCCTTATGGTGAATTTCTAAGGATGAAACGGAACTGCTCAGACGAAAAAGAAATAGAGATAAAAATGAAAGAGATGGAATGGAAATTCCAGAAAAAAGGATGCACACCATCAGATATCAAGGAAGGCAAGAAAAGAGCTGAGAGTGTCACTCGAGAACATACCCTGATGAACAAAAAGAAAAAACAACAAAAAAAGACAACCAAAAGGTCAGATTGATATTGACGTACAATAAGGAAAATCAACGAATAATGAATATCATGAACAAACATTGGAATATACTAACAAAAAACCCAGATATTGGAAAGAAACTAGGAGAAAGACCGGATGTGACATTTAGAAGGGCCCCCTTATTGAATGACAAAGTGGTACAAAGCCACTTCACAAGGCTGAAGACTGTATCATGGTTACAACAACATCAGAAAGAATTCAACAAATGTGAGAAATGCAATGCATGCCAAATAGGGAAAAACATCAAGGAAATCAAGGACTTCAAAGGGAGAACATATGTAATTGATGAAATACTTAACTGTGAAACAACCTATGTGGTTTATGTTCTAGAATGTCAGTGTGGCCAAAGATACATAGGAAGCACAATCTGCCCACTAAAAAAGAGGATCTTAGAACATAGCTGAGCATTACAGAACAATGACATGAACTATGCAATAACAAAACACATGTCAATATATCGTGGATACAATTGGCAACAAATGAATTACTGGGGGATTGCCACAGTACCTGCCAGTGAGAGAAGCGGGGATAGAACAGTGAAACTAAGATGCTTGGAGTCTAGATTGATCATAAGATTCTGAACAAAACAACCTTATGGTCTAAACGGGGATGAGGAATTGTAGGTACATCTGTAGTCTTGGCCAGTTGGCACCACATAGATCTGCATTATGAGAACATTGGACGGACAGCTTAAAAAGACAAATGGGTTACAAAAATGGTTTGATTAATAGCACTGAGCCAAAACCATGAACCTAGTAGACCACATTTTCTAACCACGAAGAAATTAGAAGTTTCACCCTGGCAGTGTGGGATTGGTTACAAGATGACCCCAGGGACTAAGCCGGTAACATTATGATAAATGGTAAATACGTATGGAGAAACTCCCTATGATCAACGCGTCGTAGAGACACCACCATTAATCACCAGTCACTAGTCTGATAATGTGGGACATGCTAATTAAGCAATAGAAACACACTGCACAAACACACAAGCACAAACACCTTGTTAAGAATATACACAAGACGTCCATAGGATTTGGTAATATACTGACTACATCATAATAATGCGAGGAGGTAGCCAACACAAATCTATGCTTCCGAAAAGTGGCCAAAACAATGAACCACTCGGTCAATAGAGGCATTTCGCTGGTAATTAGCTGATCAGATGGTATACAGTAATGTAAAATGGTATATAAATGACAACAGAATTTGTAAAACACATGTTTTTCACTACTTGGACTACATGACCCACAATGCCACATTACGGACCAAGTGGGCAACCATGTATAAATTAGAAATCAAAGATGGACTTAACTAACCGTGATCAAGATCGAGAGGGTTGAAATGTAGTGATGATGGTGGGAAGTGAATAAAAACTGCCTAAACAAAATACCTGGAGTGCGACTTACCTTTGTTGTTGATAAATATATATATATATATATATATATATATATATATATATATATATATATATATATTATCTACTGGCGGTCGCCAGTAGATAGTTATAGTTAGGACCTTTATCCATAGGAAATCCGCAACATTCTATTTGAAATAACTCTTGCGCCGGTTGACGAATCTTCGCAAAAGCTTCCAACTTGTTGGGGCGCTCCGCTCCTACCGTGAAAGTCTTGGGTTGATTCGTCAAGCAGGGGCCGAGAAAAAAAGGGGGTCCCAAAACGCGTTTTCTCCGTTTTCTCCATGTTAATTCCCATAGGAAATTTTAGCCACGGCTACAGCCCGAACTGCTGAACGGAATTACACCAAATTTTGCAAAAAGGTAGCGCTTGGTTCAGAAAGCGACCTTTTTTTTAAATGGTGTAAATCCGTTCAGTAGTTGCGGAGAAATTCAAAAAATAAGAGTGGAAAAATCGATTTCCCATAGGAAACTTTATGCAAGGCTACAGCAAAAACTGCTGAACGGAATTACACCAAATTTGGCAAAAAGGTAGTGCTTGGTTCAGAAAGCACCCTTTTAAAAATGGTGTAAATCCGTTCAGTAGTTGCTGACAAAATCCAAAATAAAAGTTTCAATATTTAGAGGCACGGAGGATCCGCGCACCCTCCCGACCACGAGCTGCATGCTAATTGGCTGTCAACACTCCAAACCAGGAAGTGTTGGCAGCCATCTTGTTCCTCGGTAGAACCGAGGAACAAGAAAGCAGTAAAAAGTGCGCAAACGCAAAAAGGGGCAGGGTAGAAACACCCTGACCCCTAGGCCTGCTCAGGGGTCCTACAAGGACCCCAGGGCCCCCAATTTTTTTATTTTTTTAAATCGGCAGGATGCGCTTACGGTGCGCGGATCCTGCCGATTTAAAAAAAGCGAAGCGGGACCGCCACCCCCCGGGCCTTCTTTTTATTTTTTTAAAATTACCTCTGTGGGGGATTGAGCCCCCCACACGCCCGGGGACCGCCACCTCCCGGGGCACTAAATATTTTAATGTGGGGGTCCGTTACGGACCCTCAGAGCCCCGGGACCACCACCTCCCCGGGGCTGTGCAATTCAAGGGAGGGGGCCGCGCGGCCCCCTCCTGGAGCCCTTGATGGCCCTGGGGACCGCCACCCCCAGGGCCGGCTCCTGCAGTGTCCAGGGGTGCCTACCCCCGGGACACTGTAGTTTGCTATGACAGGACGGGAGCCTCGCGGCTCCCGTCCTGTCATAGCAGCTGCTTTGGATATTAGGCGAGAGCAGGGAACCTGCTCGCTTCCAATATCCAAAGCAAATGCTTTTCCACAAGGGGAGCTGCATCTTAGCAGCTCCCCATGTGAAAAGCAATGCCGGCTCCCAAGGGACGCGGGAGCCGGCGGGACTGTGGGGGATTGGGGACCCCCGACAGTCCCCCAACGGAGAGGGCCAGCCCCGGGGGATGGGGTCCCCGGGGCAAGTAGTGGCTCGGGAGGGAGCCACGCGGCCCCCTTCCCCAAAAGTTTGAAAAAAAACCAAAAACAAAGGTCGGCCCCGGGGATGGGGTCCCCGGGGCCATAAGTGGCCTGAGGAGGGGGCAACGCAGCCCCCTCCAAAACAATATTTTTTTTTAAAGGCCATGCCCCGGGTGATGGGGTCCCCGGGCGATTAAGGCCTCGGGAGGGGGCCACGCGGCACCCTTCCAAATTGGTTTTTAAAAATAAATAAAAATAGGGGCAGGCCCTGGGGGATGGGGTCCCCAGGACCAATAAATTAGAAAAGAAGGGGGCCACACAGCCCCCTTCTTAAAAAACCACCGGCATCGCGCTGGAGGCCACGCCCCCTTCTTTCACCACTCTGCAAACGCGCCCTGGCGCGTTTGCAGATGGGGAACGATTCCCTTGAATACTGGGGGTCCCTGGGGGCCAACTAGCCCACCAGGAACCTCCAGTATGCGCCAGGGGCTGCATTGCAGAGAGGTGTTCTGAGGCCACGCCCCTTTACACCTCTCTGCAACGCAGCTCTGTGGCGCATAATGGAGGGAGCTGGTGGGCTAGTTGCACCCCAGGGACCCTCAGAATTGAAGGGAGTTAATCCCCGACTTAAAACGCGCCACGGGGTGCGTTTGCACAGTGGTGAAGGAGGGGGCGGGGCTTGAGATGACATGTGTGCAAACAGGCCCCATGGCGTGTTTTAAGATGGGGAATTAAATCCCCTTCAATCCTGAGGGTCCCTGGGGGACAACTAGCCCACCAGGTACGTCCAGAAAGCACCACAGAGCTGCGTTGCAGAGTGTTGTCAAATGGGGCGTGGCCTCTGAACACCTCTCTGCAACACAGCTCTCTGGCGCATACTGGAGGTATCTGGTGGGCTAGTTGGCCCCTAGGGACCCTCGGGATTGAGGAGGAATTAATTCTCCAACCTAAAACGCGCCACAGGGCGTGTTTGCAGACATGTCACCTCAGGCCCCACCCCTTCCTTCACCATTGTGCAAATATTCCTCTAAAATCAGCCGAACTACGAATTCCGATTTACTCACCTGTTATCAGGAGAGAACCCAGTGCTGCATCTTTTAGCCCAGCACTGACCCTGAAAAGTAATTCTAACCGTACTTACCAGTAACTTGAATTTCCTTCCATAGGCTAACATTGACTGGTTTCACTTGGAAATTCTTCTAAGTGTGGAGTTTTGGAACTTTAGAATATTCCTCTAAAATCAGCCGAACTACGAATTCCGATTTACTCACCTGTTATCAGGAGAGAACCCAGTGCTGCATCTTTTAGCCCAGCACTGACCCTGAAAAGTAATTCTAACCGTACTTACCAGTAACTTGTATCTCCTTCCATAGGAATCCATTGTCTGGTTTTCAGCAGAAAAGTTTCAAAGTGTCGATTTTCACAAACTACAAATATTCCTTAAAAATCGCCTGTATGACTTAAACGCATTCTTTCAACTGTTTACAGGAGATGCACCAGTGCTGGATCCAGGATTCACCACTGAGTAAGAAAAAGTAACGATAACACTACTTAGCTGCTAAGTGAATTTCCTCCCATAGGATAACATTGGTGATTCTATGTGAAAACGTTTCTAAGTGTCAACTTTTAAAATACAATAATATTCCTTAAAAATCACTACTGTAACCAAAACGCTTTTACTCAACTGTTTACAGGAGATGTCCCAGGACTGAATCTAGGATCCAGTCCTGTGGTTAGAAAAGTAATCCATAAAGTAACTAATTGCATTTAACTAGAAATTCACATTGAGCTCAATGTTGCATTGTGTTTGAAATTGTGTTGCCCATTGCAACAACTGTAACTACTGTACTTAAAAGTCTATTGCCTATTTGCAAAGAATTTAAACTAAAGTAATTCATTCTGAGAAAGTATATTTTGTAATGTAATGTATAATGTAATTACAATGTAATTTAAAAAATAAATAGTTTAAAAAATGTAGTAAATCAGTATCAAAAAATAAAGATAACAATTAATACATTTAAAAATTGTCATTTACAAAACCTTGGAAATTCACTGAAAAAAACCATAGGTTTCAGACATGTTATAGTTAGGAATTAGCATTTAAAAAACCTTTGAAATTCACTGAAAAAACCATAGGTTTCAGGCACGTTATAGTTAGAAATTAGCATTTAAAAAACCTTTGAAATTCACTGAAAAAACCATAGGTTTCAGGCACGTTATAGTTAGAAATTAGCATTTAAAAAACCTTTGAAATTCACTGAAAAAACCATAGGTTTCAGACACGTTATAGTTAGAAATTAGCATTGAAAAAACCATAGGTTTCAGGCACGTTATAGTTAGAAATTAGCATTTAAAAAACCTTTGAAATTCACTGAAAAAACCATAGGTTTCAGACACGTTATAGTTAGAAATTTGCATTTAAAAAACCTTTGAAATTCACTGAAAAAACCATAGGTTTTAGGGACAGTTATAGTTAGTTGGACATTGCACTCGTACAAAACCCGTGAAATTCCCCGTTATAGTTAGTTCAGCTAACTATAACTCGCGCCCCACAATGCACTGCTGATGACGTCACATATTACATCACTCATGACATGGTCAGTGACATCACTGATGACATCTCAAATGACATCACTGATGACATCATCCATGTGATAATTTCATGCATCTTCTCACACCCTAATATAACTTTTGATACACCCACTGTAAATTACAGACTGCCATTCTCAAAACCATAGACACTCCAACACCAATAACTACATACCCACTCACTGATTCTTAGGTCTACACACACATCCACTCACTCACCCATACAGTCACTCATACTTACGGTCACTCAGTACAGGACTATCATATGCACTCATACACCTACATAGACATTCACACACCGTCACTCATCCATAGAGGTACTCACACACCTAGTCAGTCACGCAAATAATTAATCACACTGCCATTTACTCACCTATACAGTTATACACACACCAGCTCACTTACTCATACAAAAACTAGCACATTCTTACGCTCTTATACAATCACTGATACAAGCACACACTCATCCATACAGTCACTCTCACTCTCACTCTCACAATCACAATCACACACTCTCGCTTATAGCTATTTATATACTCCAACATACATATATACTGCCTTTCACATATGTAGTTACTCACACATGTACCACTGAGATATACATTCACTCACTAACACACCCATACACACACTCACCCACCCATACAGTCCATCACAGATGCACTCTTGAAACCATGCACCCAGTGAATCACCCACTGATACATCTATGTGCAGTCACACACACCCCATCCACACAAACACTCAGGCCCCCATACAGATACTCAGACAACCAATCAATAACTCATAGACACTCATGTAGCTATTTACAAACCCATGCAGCCACTTACACACCAACAGACAGACAGATAAAGACATTCACACAGTTTAGTCACTAACCCATGCATTTAGTAAGATACGTTTAATCACTCACTTATAGAGTCAGTCACGCACCTACTAAATCATCCATCCAGACACTTATACACCCACTCATTATTCAATACACCTTGGCATATATATTAAACATATTTAAACTTTATAGAAACACACAGTCACTGGATGATGTCATCAGTGATGTCATTTGAGATGTCATCAGTGATGTCATCAGTGATGTCACTGACCATGTCATGAGTGATGTAATATGTGACGTCATCAGCAGTGCATTGCGGGAGCGCGAGTTATAGTTAGCTGAACTAACTATAACGGGGAATTTCACGGGTTTTGTACGAGTGCAATGTCCAACTAACTATAACTGTCCCTAAAACCTATGGTTATTTCAGTGAATTTCAAAGGTTTTTTAAATGCAAATTTCTAACTATAACGTGTCTGAAACCTATGGTTTTTCAGTGAATATATATATATATATATATTTGCAAAAGGTCACACTGTGGCGGATGTGTCATCAGCTCGGGCGAGCTGAAACCGGGACATTGGCAGTCTCCAAGTTTGCTATAATCAGTGACATCTGGGAGCATTAATTTTAAAAGTACATTTACATAATTTAGTAAATTTGGCAACACAGGATGAAGAGTTTGGCAGTGCAAATGTTAAAAGCCAGTTTCTCAATGTGACGGATGCTTTTATAATTCATAAGTATATTTTGTTACCTAAATTGTTTGCTACACGATATTTCCAGCTAAACTTATAATTGTATTATGCAATGCATTTAATCAGTTTATATTTTAGCTACAATCAGGCTGGTTTTAGCTGTAGAAAACAATGTTTTGTAGCATTCTGGGTCATACGTTGTTTGCACACATGAAAGTATGTTTTCTATGTTTACTCAATAGTCTTATGGGAAGGGCTATTTATTTTGCATGTATTCTGGCGTCAAACCAGATTGACAAAGGCTTTCTGAAAGCCGAAACGCATCTCTCCTCACCTCTGGGATTGAGGGCGACCTGGCAGAATAAAATAATGCTGAATCTTTAAACACCTAGAGTCCGTGCCATTCTTCCATGGAGTTTCTGTGGGAGCTGAATTTTTTTGTTCATTTGATGCAGCGTGAGCGGTCGTCGCGCTTATCACGGAATACCAGTTGTTTGAGGCTCTCCCTTCAGACCGGACAGTTTTGGAGGAGTACGGGAGTGCTATCGGGGGTGCCCCCAGTGGGGTAGCCAGGAAGCGGAATGAGGATGACTGCAGTGGGAGACCAGGGTCTCGTAGCGGGCGGTTTTGGCAACTGCCAGCATGGGATACATGTTCTCTCCAGCAAGAAATGCCTTGCCCGGAAGACTGGCACCTCCTGGTAACTGGGCACTGCAGAAGCAGATGCCGATGCAGTGAGGTTGTTTTGGCAGTATCACTTTGTACATGGGTCCCCCTCAACCCCGAGTTTGTGCCATATTTTTATTGGATTCAATTCATGCTGTCTGTCACCATTGGTTACATTGACTTTTGCCTCTGCCCCGGCTACACGCGAATCGGATATTGACTCTGTGGCAGTTAACATTTCAGCATAACCAGTGACATTAACCTAGCAGTACGATCATATGGTGATAGTTGCCTGCTTCACAATTGACTATTTTAGGGCATTTTGGGTATGGTAGTCCCGAGGGGTTTCACAGCACGCGCTTGTAATTTGACTTTGAGTTAGAACATTACTCTCAGTCATGTACTTCGCCCCCAGGTGAAGCTTCAGTTTTCCGTTCCCGGTGCCTCAGGATGTTTGAAGACAATGGGGCCGATTCTGATGCGGGTTGGAAAAGCTTCCCGACCGAATCGGTTGGGAAATGGTGTCCGACCCACTCGGATCGGGAAAGTCCGACCGGCGGAGTAGGATGCATCCGGATGCTTCCAGATACGATTTGGTTGAACTCCCATTGACTTCAATGGGAACATTTGTTCCTAACCGCATCAGAATTGGGCCCTCGGTCGGGAAGACACGTCCCCGATCCGATTTGGAAGGAGCAAATGCCGTTAGGAGGCCTTCCTAACCGCATCAGAATCAGGCCCTCGGTCGGGAAGCTTTTCCAACCCGCATCAGAATCGGCCCCAATGACTGTGTTATCAATAGCATGGCAGGAACAGGATATATTTTGCAAAAGGTCACACTGTGGCGGATGTGTCATCAGCTCGAGCGAGTTGAAACCGGGACATTGGCAGTCTCCAAGTTTGCTATAATCAGTGACATCTGGGAGCATTAATTTTAAAAGTACATTTTATATAATTTAGTAAATTTGGCAACACAGGATGAAGAGTTTGGCAGTGCAAATGTTAAAAGCCAGTTTCTCAATGTGACGGATGCTTTTATAATTCATAAGTATATTTTGTTACCTAAATTGTTTGCTACACGATATTTCCAGCTAAACTTATAATTGTATTATGCAATGCATTTAATCAGTTTATATTTTACCTACAATCAGGCTGGTTTTAGCTGTAGAAAACGATGTTTTGTAGCATTCTGGGTCATACGTTGTTCGCACACATGAGAGTATGTTTTCTATGTTTACTCAATAGTCTTATGGGAAGGGCTATTTATTTTGCATGTATTCTGGCGCCAAACCAGATTGACAAAGGCTTTCTGAAAGCCGAAACGCGTCTCTCCTTACCTCTGGGATTGAGGGCGACGTGGCAGAATAAAATAATACTGAATCTTTAAACACCTCGAGTCTGTGCCATTCTTCCATGGAGTTTCTGTGGGAGCTGGATTTTTTTGTTCATATACATATATATATGCAAGAAAAGGGTTGCCCCCAGTTGGAGAAGCACACACTGGTGGGTTTTGTTCATCCTTTAATGGAGGCTGTTGCCAAATAAGTAGGAGACATCCAGATCCATTCACACCTCCTAACGCGTTTCAGGCTACAAGCCCTTGATCACAAGCATCTTTAGAGTATTCAAAAAGCGTTTGCAGTCACCATTGTATATATTCACATACACCCGCCCACAGTGGGCGTTCTGCAAGTGCAGGGCATCATGGTATATGTAGTACTGCAATCATTTGTCTCGAGTGGGATTTCTCATTACTCCAAAAATATAAAATGTCAATAAAAACCCCAGTGGGTTGATGAAAATGTCCCACTTCTCAAAGCGCCACACCTATATCTGCCCTCCACTAGGTCCCATTGTCCAGGCTAGTGACTCCAAGTTGGCGTCATCACAGGTCCACTACTCATGCAGCGGTGCTTCCCCACAGCTGAACCGGCCGTTAAATATGCAAGAAAAGTGTTGCACCCGGTTGGAGAAGCACACACTGGTGGGTTTTGTTCATCCTTTAATGGAGGCTGTTGCGAAATAAGTAGGAGACATCCAGATCTATTCACACCTCGTAACGCGTTTCGGCCTACACATCCTTAATCACAGGCACCTTTGGAGTATTCAAAAAGCCTTTGCAGTCTCCATTGTATATATTCACATACACCCGCCCACAGTGGGCATTCCACAAGTGAAGGGCATCATGGTATATGTACTACTGCAATCGTTTGTCTCGAGTGAGATTTCTCATTACTCCAAAAATATAAAATGTCAATAAAAACCCCAGTGGATTGATGAAAATGTCCCGCTTCTCAAAGCGCCACACATATCTGCCCTCCACTAGGTCCCTTCGTCCAGGCTAATGACTCCAACTTGGCGTCATCACAGGTCCGCTACTCATGCGGCAGTGATCCCCCACGGCTGGACTGGCCATTAAATATGCAAGAAAAGGGTTGCCCCAGGTGGAGAAGCACACACTGGTGGGTTTTGTTCATCCTTTAAGGGAGGCTGTTGCAAAATAAGTAGGAGACATCCAGATCCATTCACACCTCTTAACGCGTTTCGGGCTACACGCCCTTGATCACAGGCATCTTTAGAGTATTCAAAAAGCCTTTGCAGTCGCCATTGTATATATTCACATATACCCGCCCACAGTGGGCATTCCGCAAGTGCAGGGCATCTTGGCATATGTAGTACTGCAATCGTTTGTCTCGAGTGAGATTTTTAATTTCTCCAAAAATATCAAATGTCAATAAAAACCCCAGTGGGTTGTAGAAAATGTCCCACTTCTCAAAGCGCCACACATATCTGCCCTCCACTAGGTCCCATCATCCAGGCTAATGACTCCAAGTTGGCGTCATCACAGGTCCGCTACTCATGCGGCGGTACTCCGCCACGGCTGGACCGGCTGCTAAATATGCAAGAAAAGGGTTGCCCCCAGTTGGGGAAGCACACACTGGTGGGTTTTGTTCATCCTTTAATGGAGGCTGTTGCGAAATAAGTAGGAGACATCCTGATCCATTCACACCTCGTAATGTGTTTCGGGCTACAGACCCTTAATCACAGGCACCTTTAGAGTATTCAAAAAGCCTTTGCAGTCGCCATTGTATATATTCACATATATCCACCCACAGTGGGCGTTCCGCAAGTGCAGGGCATCATGGTATATGTAGTACTGCAATCGTTTGTCTCGAGTGAGATTTTTAATTTCTCCAAAAATATAAAATGTCAATAAAAACCCCAGTGGGTTGATGAAAAGGTCCCACTTCTCAAAGCGCCACACATATCTGCCCTCCACTAGGTCCCATCGTCCAGGCTACTGACGCCAAGTTGGCGTCATCACAGTTCCACTACTCATGCGGCGGTGCTCCCCAACGGCTGAACCGGCTGTTAAATATGCAAGAAAAGTGTTGCACCCGGTTGGAGAAGCACACACTGGTGGGTTTTTTTCATCCTTTAATGGAGGCTGTTGCGAAATAAGTAGGAGACATCCAGATCTATTCACACCTCGTAACGCGTTTCGGCCTACACATCCTTAATCACAGCCACCTTTGGAGTATTCAAAAAGCCTTTGCAGTCTCCATTGGATATATTCACATACACCCGCCCACAGTGGGCATTCCACAAGTGAAGGGCATCATGGTATATGTACTACTGCAATCGTTTGTCTCGAGTGAGATTTCTCATTACTCCAAAAATATAAAATGTCAATAAAAACCCAAGTGGATTGATGAAAATGTCCCGCTTCTCAAAGCGCCACACATATCTGCCCTCCACTAGGTCCCTTCGTCCAGGCTAATGACTCCAACTTGGCGTCATCACAGGTCCGCTACTCAACGGCAGTGATCCCCCACGGCTGGACTGGCCATTAAATATGCAAGAAAAGGGTTGCCCCAGGTGGAGAAGCACACACTGGTGGGTTTTGTTCATCCTTTAAGGGAGGCTGTTGCAAAATAAGTAGGAGACATCCAGATCCATTCACACCTCTTAACGCGTTTCGGGCTACACGCCCTTGATCACAGGCATCTTTAGAGTATTCAAAAGCCTTTGCAGTCGCCATTGTATATATTCACATATACCCGCCCACAGTGGGCGTTCCATAAGTGCAGGGCATCATGGTATATGTAGTACTGCAATCGTTTGTCTCGAGTGAGATTTTTAATTTCTCCAAAAATATAAAATGTCAATAAAACCCCAGTGGGTTGATGAAAAGGTCCCACTTCTCAAAGCGCCACACATATCTGCCCTCCACTAGGTCCCATCGTCCAGGCTACTGACGCCAAGTTGGCGTCATCACAGTTCCACTACTCATGCGGCGGTGCTCCCCAACGGCTGAACCGGCTGTTAAATATGCAAGAAAAGGGTTGCACCCAGTTGGAGAAGCACACACTGGTGGGTTTTGTTCATCCTTTAATGGAGGCTGTTGCGAAATAGGTAGGAGACATCCAGATTTATTCACACCTCGCAACGCGTTTTGGGCTACACACTCTTAATCACAGGCACCTTTGGAGTATTCAAAAAGCCTTTGCAGTCGTCATTGTATATATTCACATACACCCGCCCACATTGGGCGTTCCACAAGTGAAGGGCATCATGGTATATGTACTACTGCAATCGTTTATCTCGAGTGAGATTTCTCATTACTCCAAAAATATAAAATGTCAATAAAAACCCCAGTGGGTTGATGAAAATGTCCCGCTTCTCAAAGCGCCACACATATCTGCCCTCTACTAGGTCCCATTGTCCAGGCTAATGACTCCAAGTTGGCGTCATCATAGGTCTACTACTCATGCGGTGGTGATCCCCCACGGCTGGACCGGCCGTTAAATATGCAAGAAAAGGTTTTCCCCCGGTTGTAGAAGCACACACTGGTGGGTTTTGTTCATCCTTTAATGGAGGCTAATGCAATATAAGTAGGAGACATCCAGATCCATTCACAACTCCTAACGCGTTTCGGTCTACACACCCTTGATCACATGCATCTTTAGAGTATTCAAAAAGCCTTTGCAGTTGCCATTGTATATATTCACATATACCCGCCCACAATGGGTGTTCCGCAAGTGCAGGGCATCATGGTATATGTAGTACTGAAATCGTTTGTCTCGAGTGAGATTTTTCATTTCTCCCAAAATATAAAATGTCAATAAAAACCCCAGTGGGATGATGAAAATGTCCCACTTCTCAAAGCACCACACATATCTGCCCTCCACTAGGTCCCATCGTCCAGGCTCATGACTCCAAGTTGGCGTCATCACAGGTCTGCTACTCATGTGGCAGTGCTCTGCCACCGCTGGACCGGCTGCTAAATATGCAAAAAAAAGGGTTGCCCCCGGTTGGAGAAGCACACACTGGTGGGTTTTGTTAATCCTTTAATGGAGGCTGTTGCGAAATAAGTAGGAGACATCCAGATCCATTCACACCTCCTAACGCGTTTAGAGCTACACGCCCTTGATCACAGGCATCTTTGGAGTATTCAAAAAGCCTTTGCAGTCGCCATTGTATATATTCACATACACCCGCCCACAGTTGGCGTTCCGGGCAGGGCATAATTTTATATGTAGTACTGCAATCGATTGTCTCGAGTGAGATTTCTTATTACTCCAAAAATATAAAATGTCAATAAAAACCCCAGTGGGTTGATGAAAATGTCCCGCTTCTCAAAGCGCCACATATATCTGCCCTCCACTAGGTCCCATCGTCCAGGCTAATGACTCCAAGTTGGTGTCATCATAGGTCCACTACTCATGCGGTGGGGATCCCCCACGGCTGGACCGGCTGTTAAATATGCAAGAAAAGGGTTTCCCCCGCTTGGAGAAGCACACACTGGTGGGTTTTGTTCATCCTTTAATGGAGGCTGTTGCGATATAAGTTGGAGGCATCCAGATCCATTCACACCTCCTAACGCGTTTCGGGCTACACACCCTTGATCACAGGCATCTTTAGAGTATGCAGAAAGCCTTTGCAGTCGCCATTGTATATATTCACATATACCCTCCCACAGTGGGCGTTCCGCAAGTGCAGGGCATCATGGTATATGTAGTACTGCAATCGTTTGTCTCGAGTGAGATTTTTCATTTCTCCAAAAATATAAAATGTCAATAAAAACCCCAGTGGGTTGATGAAAATGTCCCACTTCTCAAAGCGCCACACATATGTGCCCTCCACTAGGTCCCATCGTCCAGGCTAATGACTCCAAGTTGGCATCATCACAGGTCCACTACTCATGCGGCGGTGCTCGCCAACGGCTGAGCCGGCCGTTAAATATGCAAGAAAAGGGTTGCATCCGGTTGGAGAAGCACACACTGGTGGGTTTTGTTCATCCTTTAATGGAGGCTGTCGCGAAATAAGTAGGAGACATCCAGATCCATTCACACCTCCTAACGCGTTTCAGGCTACACACCCTTGATCACAGGCATCTTTGGAGTATTCAAAAAGCCTTTGCAGTCGCCATTGTATATATTCACAAACACCCACCCACAGATGGCATTCCACAATTGCAGGGCATCATGGTATATGTAGTACTGCAATCGTTTGTCTCGAGTGAGATTTCTCATTACAACAAAAATATAAAATGTCAATAAAAACCCTAGTGGGTTGATGAAAATGTCCCGCTTCTCAAAGTGCCACATATATCTGCCCTCCACTAGGTCCCATCGTCCAGGCTAATGACTCCAAGTTGGCATCATCAAAGGTCCGCTGCTCATGTGGCGGTGCTCCCCCACGGCTGGACCGGTCATTAAATATGCAAGAAAAGGGTTGCCCCTGGTTGGAGAAGCACACACTGGTGGGTTTTGTTCATCCTTTAATGGAGGCTATTGTGAAATAAGTAGGAGACATCCAGATCCATTCACACCTCCTAACGCATTTCGGGCTATAAGCCCTTGATCACAGGAACCTCAGGACACAAGTGGACTTCATCCTCCGAGCAGCAGTGCGCCAGGAGGCATGTTTGCAGAGTGGTGTAAAAAGGGGGCGTGGCCTCAGACCACTCTCAGCAATCCAGCTGTGTGGGACTTACTGGAGGTACCTGGTGGGCTAGTTGGCCCCCGGAGACCCTCAGTATTCAAGGGGACTTATTCCCCCAACTTAGAACGCGCCAGGAGGGGCGTTTGCATAGTGGTGCAGAAAGGAGGCGTGGCCTGTGTTCAGCTTTCAGCAATCCCACTATCTGGGACATACTGTAGGTATCAGGTAGGCTAGTTGGCCCCCATCCAAGAGCGCGCCAGGAAATGCGTTTGCAGAGTAGTGGGGAAAGGGGGCATGGCCTGCTATGACAACTTAGCAATACTGCTGTGTGGGACTTACTGGAGGTAATAGGAGGAGTAGTTGGCCCCCAAGGATGTCCTTGTGGGCCAACTACACCTCTTGTTACCTCCAGTAAGTCCCACACAGTGGGACTACTAAGACGTCTTCGGAGGCCATGCCCCCTTTCTCCACCACTCTGCAAACGCGCATCCTGGCAGACTACGTGATGGGGGATGAAGTCCAATTTACTCCTGACGGACTTTGGGGGTCAAGAAGCCCTTCTGGTACCTCCTGTAAATCCTACGCAGTGGAATTCCTGAGCGCTGGTCAGAGGCCCAGCACCCTTTCTCCACCACTCTGCAAACGCGAGTACTAGTTAAAGAAGTGTTTGCAATGTAATAGGTTTCGCATTTGTGAGAGATAGAGCTATTGGCGTTAATGTAAAAGATTTTTACTAATGTTTTTTGGAGTGGAGTGGATGTACATTGTGTGTAGTGGAATTATGTGGTATGTAGTGCAGTGAAATTATGTGGATAGAAAGTATGTGGTATTTAGTGTATAGGAATTATGTAGAGTGGGATTCTGTGTTATGGAGAGTAATTATGTGGTATGGTAGTCTGTGTTGTGGAGTGGTAAGTTTAACCTCAGGTTTAGTCTTCATCGTTTCCATAGAAACTCAACTATGAACTTAGTGAGACAAAAAAAAAAGGACTCACTGAGGAGCACTTGTGGATCTAGTCAGAGGTATGAGCAGGGCCATTGGAATTATGTGACTGTTTGGCTGCACCGACTTTCGCACAAATATACATTTTCCGCATTAGCCACATAATTCATCATCTGCTCCCTAATCTGCAGATTTGAACAAAAAAAGCCTTGTTTCTTGCTCAAACGGCTCAATTGTTACCAAAACTGCAGCGACAATTGTTACAGCATGGTGGAAGGCCCTTTGCAAACCTAGAATGGTCACCTGTTACTTATTGCTAAATGTGGGTGTTAAATTGGTAGTAATGGTGTGCAAGCTACTCTTGCTTACTTCTGCGCCTCTCTCTGCAACTCTCTTTCCTCTTTCTGCATTTCTGTTGCTTCTTTCTGCACATTTCTTTCTTTTTCTGCATTTCTCTTGCCTCTTTCTGCATGTCTGTTGCCTCTTTCTGCACCTCATTTGCTTCTTTCTGTACCCCTCTTGCCTCTTTCTGCAACCTTCTTCACTCTTTCTGCATCTCTATTGCCTTTTTCTATACCCCTCTTATGTATTTCTGCACCTTTTTTGCCTCTTTCTGCACTTCTGTTCATTCTTTCTGCACTTCTTTTGTTTTTTTCTGCACCTGTCTTGCTTCTTTCTGTACCCCTCTTGCCTCTCTCTCCACCCCTCTTCCCTCTTGCTGCACTTCTGTTGCTTCTTTCTGCACTTATCTTGCTTCTTTCTGCACTTCACTTGCCTCTTTCTGCACCTCTATTGCCTCTTTCTGCAGTTCTCTTGCCTCCTTCTGCACTTCACTTGCCTCTTTCTGTAACTCTCTTGCCTCTTTGTGCACCTCTCTTGCCTCTTCCTGCACCTCACTTGCTTCTTTCTGCACCCCTTCTGCCTGTTTCTGCACCCTTCGTCCCTCTTTGTGCAACTCTCTTGCCTCTTTCTGCACCTCTCTTCCCTCTTTCTGCACCACTCTTGCCTCTTTCTGTACCTCTGTTCCTTCTTTCTTCACCTGTCTTGTCTCTTTCTTCACCTGTCTTGTCTCTATCTGCACCATTCGTGCCTCTTTCAGCACCTCTGTTGCTTCTTTCTGCAGTTCTCTTCCTCTTTCAGCACCCCTCCTGCCTCTTTCTGTACCCCTCTTGCCTCTTTGTGCACCTCTCCTACCCCTTTGTGCACCCCTCTTGCCTCTTTTTCCACCTCTGTTGGTTCTTTCTGCACCTCTTTTTCTTCATTCTGCACTTCACTTGCCTCTTTCTGTACCCCTCTTGCCACTTTCTGCACCTCTGTTGGTTCTTTCTGCACTGCTCTGGCTTCTTCTAGCACCTCTGTTCTAAATGTCTGCATCCCTCTTGCCTTTTCCTGCACCCCTCTTCCCTCTTTCTACACCTCTCTTGCCTCAGTCTGCCCACCTGTTCCCTCTTTCTGCACCCCTTTTGCTTGTTTCTGCAACACTCTTGCATCTTTCTGTAGTTCTCTTGCCTCCTTCTGCACCTCACTTGCCTCTTTTTGCACCTCTGTTGGTTCTTTTGCACTGCTCTTGCTTCTTTCTGCACCTCTCTTGCAATTTTCTGCACCCCTCTTGCCTCTTACTGTACCCCTTTTATCTGTTTTGCACCTCTCCTGCCTCTGTCTGCACCTCTGTTCCCTCTTTCTGTGCTTCTTTTGCCTGTTTCTGCAACTCTCTTGTCTCTTTCTGCAGTTCTCTTGCCTCCTTCTGCACCTCTGTTGCTTCATTCTCCACTTCCCATGCTTCATTCTACACCTGTCTTGCTTTTTTCTGCACCCCTGTTGCCTCTGTCTGCATTTGTCTTCCCTCTTTCTGTACCTTTCTTGCCTGTTTCTGCATCTCAATTGCCTCTTTCTGCACTTCTCTTGCTTCTTTCTACACCCCTGTTGCTTCTTTCAACAATTCTCTTGACTCTTTCTGTACTTCTCCTACCTGTTTGTGTACCTCTCTTGCCTCGTTCTGCACCTCTCTTGCCTCTTTCTGTACCTCACTTGCTTCTTTCTTCACCCCTGTTGCCTCTTTCTGTACCCCTCTTCCCTCTTTGTGCAACTCTCTTGCCTCTTTCTGTACCTCTCTTGCCTCTTTCTGCACCTTTGTGCCTCTTTCAGCACCTCTGTTACTTCTTTCTGCACTTCTCTTCCTTCTTTCTGCACCCCTCCTGCCTCTTTCTGTACCTCTCTTGCCTCTTTGTGCACCCCTCCTACCTTTTTCTGCACACCTCTAACCTCTTTTTGCACCTCTGTTGGTTCTTTCTGCACTGCTCTTGCTTCTCTCTGCACCTTACTTGCCTCTTTCTGCACTTTGGTTGCTTCTTTCTACACCTCTGTTGCTTCTTTCATCAATACTCTTGCCTCTTTCTGCACTTCTCTTCCTTCTTTCTGCACCCTTCCTGCCTCTTCCTGTACCTATCTTGCCTCTTTTTGCACCTCTCCTTACTCTTTCTGCAACCCTCTTGCATATTTTTTCATCTCTGTTGGTTCTTTCTGCACTGCTTTTGCTTCTTTCTGCATCTCAATAGCCTCTTTCTGCACTTCTCTTGCTTCTTTCTAAACGTCTGTTGCTTCTTTCGGCAATTCTCTTGACTCTCTGCCCTTCTCTTGCTTGTTTCTGCACCTCTCTTGCGTCTTTCTACACCTCTGTTGCGTCTTTCTGCACTTCACTTGCTTCTTTCTGTACCTCTCTTGCCTCTTTCGGCACCTCTGTTGTTTCTTTCTGCACCCCTCCTGCCTCTTTCTGCACCCCTCTTCCCTCTTTGTGCAACTCTCCTGCCTCTTTCTACACCTCTATTCCCTCTTTCTGCACCACTCTTTCTGTACATCTTTTGCTTCTTTCTGCACTTCTCTTGCCTCTTTCTACACCCTTCGTGCCTCTTTTAGCACCTCTGTTGCTTCTTTCTGCACTTCTCTTCCTTTTTTCTGCACCCCTCGTGCCTCTTTCAGCACCTCTGTTGCTTCCTTCTGCACTCCTCTTACTTCTTTCTCCACCCCTCGTGCCTCCTTCTGTACCTCTGTTGCCTCTTTCAGCACCTCTGTTGCTTCTTTCTGTACTGCTCTTGCTTCTTTCTGCACCTCACTTGCCTCTCTGCACTTCTCTTGCTTGTTTCTGCACCTCTCTTGCGTCTTTCTACACCTCTATTGCCTCTTTCTGCACTTCACTTGCTTCTTTCTGCACCTCTCTTGCCTCTTTCAGCACCTCTGTTGCTTCTTTCTGCACCCCTCCTGCCTCTTTCTGCACCCCTCTTCCCAATTTGTCCAACTCTCTTGCCTCTTTCTACACCTCTCTTCCCTCTTTCTGCACCACTCTTGCCTCTTTATGTACCTCTGTTGCTTGTTTTTGCACTTCTCTTGCCTCTTTCTGCACCCTTCGTGCCTCTCTCATCACCTCTGTTGCTTCTTTCTGCACTTCTCTTCCTTCTTTCTGCACCCCTCGTGCCTCCTTCTGCACCTATGTTGCTTCTTTCTGCACTTCTCTTGGTTCTTTCTGCACTTCTCTTGCCTCTTTCTGCACCCTTCATGCCTCTTTCAGCACCTCTGTTGCTTCTTTCTGCACTTCTCTTCCTTCTTTCTGCACGCCTCTTGCCTCTTTCTGCACCTCTGTGGCTTCTTTCTGCACTTCTATTGCCTCTTTTTGCACCTCTCTTGCCTCTTTCTGCAACACACTTGCCTTTTTCAGCACCTCTGTTGCTTTTTCTACAGATCTCCTGCCTCATTCTGCACCCCTCTTTTCTCTTTCTGCACCACTCTTGCCTCTTTCTGCACCTTTCGTGCATCTTTCAGCACCTCTGTTGCTTTTTTCTGTACTTATCCTCCTTTTTCTGCACCCTCGTGCCTCTTTCAGCACCTCTGTTGCTTCCTTCTGCACTCCTCTTCTTTCTTTCTCCACCCCTCGTGCCTCCTTCTGCACCTCTGTTGCCTCTTTCAGCACCTCTGTTGCTTCTTTCTGCACTGCTCTTGCTTCTTTCTGCACCTCACTTGCCTCTTTCTGCACTTCTCTTGCTTCTTTCTAAATCTGTTGCTTCTTTCAGCCATTCTCTTGCCTCCTTCTGCACTTCTCTTGCTTGTTTCTGCACCTCTCTTGCGTCTTTCTGCACCTCTGTTGCCTCTTTCTGCACTTCACTTGCTTCTTTCTGCACCTCTCTTGCCTATTTCGGAACCTCTGTTGCTTCTTTCTGCACCCCTCTTCC
Source organism: Calotriton arnoldi (assembly GCA_963921515.1). Classification (NCBI taxonomy): domain Eukaryota; kingdom Metazoa; phylum Chordata; class Amphibia; order Caudata; family Salamandridae; genus Calotriton; species Calotriton arnoldi. The sequence continues at coordinate 215,384 of CAWUFW010010865.1, read as the reverse complement.
CTATTTGTCCAACTCTCTTGCCTCTTTCTACACCTCTCTTCCCTCTTTCTGCACCACTCTTGCCTCTTTCTGTACCTCTGTTGCTTCTTTCTGCACTTCTCTTGCCTCTTTCTGCACCCTTCGTGCCTCTTTCAGCACCTCACTTGCCTCTTTCTGCACTTCTCTTGCTTCTTTCTAAATCTCTGTTGCTTCTTTCAGCCATTCTCTTGCCTCCTTCTGCACTTCTCTTACTTGTTTCTGCACCTCTCTTGCGTCTTTCTACATCTCTTTTGCCTCTTTCTGCACTTCACTTGCTTCTTTCTGCACCTCTCTTGCCTCTTTCGGCACCTCTGTTGCTTCTTTCTGCACCCCTCCTGCCTCTTTCTGCATCCTTCTTCCCTATTTGTCTAACTCTCTTGCCTCTTTCTACACCTGTCTTCCCTCTTTCTGCACCACTCTTACCTCTCTCTGTACCTCTGTTGCTTCTTTTTGCACTTCTCTTGCCTCTTTATGGACCCTTCGTGCCTCTTTCAGCACCTCTGTTGCTTCTTTCTGCACTTCTCTTCCTTCTTTCTGCACGCCTCTTGCCTCTTTCTGTACCTCTGTTGCTTCTTTTTGCACCTCTCTTGCCTCTTTATGCACCCTTCGTGCCTCTTTCAGCACCTCTGTTGCTTCTTTCTGCACTTCTCTTCCTTCTTTCTGCACGCCTCTTCCCTCTTTCTGCACCTCTGTTGCTTCTTTCTGCACTTCTATTGCCTCTTTTTACACCTCTCTTGCTTCTTTCTGCACCTCTCTTGCCTCTTTCAGCACCTCTGTTGCTTTTTTCTGCAGATCTCTTGCCTTTTTCTGCACCTCACTTGCCTTTTTCAGCACCTCTGTTGCTTTTTCTGCAGATCTCTTGCCTCTTTCTGTACCCCTCTTTTCCCTTTCTGCACCTCTCTTGCATCTTTCTGCACCCTTTGTTTCTCTTTCAGCACCTCTGTTGCTTCTTTCTGTACTTCTCTTCCTTTTTCTGCACCACTCATGCCTCTTTCAGCTCCTCTGTTGCTTCCTTCTGCACTCCTCTTCCTTCTTTCTCCACCCCTCGTGCCTCCTTCTGCACCTCTGTTGCCTCTTTCAGCACCTCTGTTGCTTCTTTCTGCACTGCTCTTGCTTCTTTCTGCACCTAACTTGCCTCTTTCTGCACTTCTCTTGCTTCTTTCTGCACCCCTCTTGCGTCTTTCTGCACCTCTGTTGCCTCTTTCTGCACTTCACTTGCTTCTTTCTGTACCTCTCTTGCCCCTTTCGGCACCTCTGTTGCTTCTTTCTGCACCGCTCCTGCCTCTTTCGTCACCCCTCTTCCCTATGTGTCCAACTCTCTTGCCTCTTTCTACACCTCTCTTCCCTCTTTCTGCACCACTCTTGCCTCTTTCTGTACCTCTGTTGCTTCTTTCTGCACTTCTCTTGCCTCTTTCTGCACCCTTCGTGCCTCTTTCAGCACCTCTGTTGCTTCTTTCTGCCCTTCGTGCTTCCTTCTTTATGCACCCCTCGTGCCTCCTTCTGCACCTCTGTTGCTTCTTTCTGCACTTCTCTTGGTTCTTTCTGCACTTCTCTTGCCTCTTTCTGCACCCTTTGTGCCTCTTTCAGCACCTCTGTTGCTTTTTTCTGCACTTCTCTTCCTTCTTTCTGCACGCCTCTTGCCTCTTTCTGCACCTCTGTTGCTTCTTTCTGCACTTCTATTGCCTCTTTTTGCACATCTCTTGCTTCTTTCTGCACCTCTCTTGCCACTTTCAGCACCTCTCTTGCTTTTTCTGCAGATCTCTTGCCTCTTTCTGCACCTCACTTGCCTTTTTCAGCACCTCTGTTGCTTTTTTCGACAGATCTCTTGCCTCTTTCTGCACCCCTCTTTTCTCTTTCTGCACCTCTCTTGCCTCTTTCAGCACCTCTGTTGCTTTTTCTGTACTTCTCCTCCTTTTTCTGTACCCCTCGTGCCTCTTTCAGCACCTCTGTTGCTTCCTTCTGCACACCTCTTCCTTCTTTCTCCACCCTCGTGCCTCCTTCTGCACCTCTGCTGCCTCTTTCAGCACCTCTGTTGCTTCTTTCTGCACTGCTCTTGCTTCTTTCTGCACCTCACTTGCCTCTTTCTGCACTTCTCTTGCTTCTTTCTAAATCTCTGTTGCTTCTTTCAGCCATTCTCTTGCCTCCTTCTTCACTTCTCTTGCTTGTTTCTGCACCTCTCTTGCATCTTTCTGCACCTCTGTTGCCTCTTTCTGCACTTCACTTGCTTCTTTCTGCACCTCTCTTGCCTTTTTCCGCACCTCTGTTGCTTCTTTCTGCACCCCTCTTCCCTATTTGTCCAACTCTCTTGCCTCTTTCTACACCTCTCTTCCCTCTTTCTGCACCACTCTTGCCTCTTTCTGTACCTCTGTTGCTTCTTTCTGCACTTTTCTTGCCTCTTTCTGCACCTTTCGTGCCTCTTTCAGCACCTCTGTTGCTTCTTCCTGCACATCTCTTCCTTCTTTCTGCACCCCTCATGCCTCCTTCTGCACCACTGTTGCCTCTTTAAGCACCTCTGTTGCTTCTTTCTGTACTACTCTTGCTTCTTTCTGCACCTCACTTGCCTCTTTCTGCACTTCTCTTGCTTCTCTCTAAATATCTGTTGCTTCTTTCAGCCATTCTCTTGCCTCCTTCTGCACTTCTCTTGCTTGTTTCTGCACCTCTCTTGCGTCTTTCTGCACCTCTGTTGCCTCTTTCTGCACTTCACTTGCTTCTTTCTGCACCTCTCTTGCCTCTTTCGGCACCTCTGTTGCTTCTTTCTGCACCCCTACTGCCTCTTTCTGCATCCCTCTTCCCTATTTGTCCAACTCTCTTGCCTCTTTCTACACCACTCTTCCCTCTTTCTGCACCACTCTTGCCTCTTTCTGTACCTCTGTTGCTTCTTTTCCTTTTACCATCCTGAGAGAACCCTGCGATCATGCAATAAACAGTTGGCAGCTGTTTCTAGAATTAGGAAAGCCCGCACAGGGGGTCGCCTCTTTTCATATAACGCTGCTAGGCTTTGGAACTCCCTCCCCCTTGCCATTCGGTGTGAAACTAATCATCTGGTCTTCCGGAAACGCATAAAAACCTTCTTGTTTCCATAACTGATATGTAGATTACGAACTTCGGCCTCTAGCGCTGGGATGCCTTTGGTAACCAGGCGCTCTACAAATGTTTTACAATTACAATTACAAAATTACAATTTTTGCACTTCTCTTGCCTCTTTATGCACCCTTCTTGCCTCTTTCAGCACCTCTGTTGCTTCTTTCTGCACTTCTCTTCCTTATTTCTGCACCCCTTGTGCCTCCTTCTGCACCTCTGTTGCTTCTTTCTGCACTTCTCTTGGTTCTTTCTGCACTTCTCTTGCCTCTTTATGCACCTCTGTCGCTTCTTTATGCACTTCTATTGCCTCTTTTTGCACCTCTCTTGCTTCTTTCTGCACCTCTCTTGCCTCTTTCAGCACCTCTCTTGCTTTTTTCTGCAGATCTCTTGCCTCTTTCTGCAACACACTTGCCTTTTTCAGCATCTCTGTTGCTTTTTCTACAGATCTCCTGCCTCATTCTGCACCCCTCTTTTCTCTTTCTGCACCACTCTTGCCTCTTTCTGCACCTTTCGTGCATCTTTCAGCACCTCTGTTGCTTTTTTCTGTACTTATCCTCCTTTTTTCTGCACCCCTCGTGCCTCTTTCAGCACCTCTGTTGCTTCCTTCTGCACTCCTCTTCTTTCTTTCTCCACCCCTCGTGCCTCCTTCTGCACCTCTGTTGCCTCTTTCAGCACCTCTGTTGCTTCTTTCTGCACTGCTCTTGCTTCTTTCTGCACCTCACTTGCCTCTTTCTGCACTTCTCTTGCTTCTTTCTAAATCTGTTGCTTCTTTCAGCCATTCTCTTGCCTCCTTCTGCACTTCTCTTGCTTGTTTCTGCACCTCTCTTGCGTCTTTCTGCACCTCTGTTGCCTCTTTCTGCACTTCACTTGCTTCTTTCTGCACCTCTCTTGCCTATTTCGGAACCTCTGTTGCTTCTTTCTGCACCCCTCTTCCCTATTTGTCCAACTCTCTTGCCTCTTTCTACACCTCTCTTCCCTCTTTCTGCACCACTCTTGCCTCTTTCTGTACCTCTGTTGCTTCTTTCTGCACTTCTCTTGCCTCTTTCTGCACTTCTCTTGCCTCTTTCTGCACCCTTCGTGCCTCTTTCAGCACCTCACTTGCCTCTTTCTGCACTTCTCTTGCTTCTTTCTAAATCTCTGTTGCTTCTTTCAGCCATTCTCTTGCCTCCTTCTGCACTTCTCTTACTTGTTTCTGCACCTCTCTTGCGTCTTTCTACATCTCTTTTGCCTCTTTCTGCACTTCACTTGCTTCTTTCTGCACCTCTCTTGCCTCTTTCGGCACCTCTGTTGCTTCTTTCTGCACCCCTCCTGCCTCTTTCTGCATCCTTCTTCCCTATTTGTCTAACTCTCTTGCCTCTTTCTACACCTCTCTTCCCTCTTTCTGCACCACTCTTACCTCTCTCTGTACCTCTGTTGCTTCTTTTTGCACTTCTCTTGCCTCTTTATGGACCCTTCGTGCCTCTTTCAGCACCTCTGTTGCTTCTTTCTGCACTTCTCTTCCTTCTTTCTGCACGCCTCTTGCCTCTTTCTGTACCTCTGTTGCTTCTTTTTGCACCTCTCTTGCCTCTTTATGCACCCTTTGTGCCTCTTTCAGCACCTCTGTTGCTTCTTTCTGCACTTCTCTTCCTTCTTTCTGCACGCCTCTTCCCTCTTTCTGCACCTCTGTTGCTTCTTTCTGCACTTCTATTGCCTCTTTTTGCACCTCTCTTGCTTCTTTCTGCACCTCTCTTGCCTCTTTCAGCACCTCTCTTGCTTTTTTCTGCAGATCTCTTGCCTTTTTCTGCACCTCACTTGCCTTTTTCAGCACCTCTGTTGCTTTTTCTGCAGATCTCTTGCCTCTTTCTGTACCCCTCTTTTCCCTTTCTGCACCTCTCTTGCATCTTTCTGCACCCTTTGTTTCTCTTTCAGCACCTCTGTTGCTTCTTTCTGTACTTCTCTTCCTTTTTTCTGCACCACTCATGCCTCTTTCAGCTCCTCTGTTGCTTCCTTCTGCACTCCTCTTCCTTCTTTCTCCACCCCTCGTGCCTCCTTCTGCACCTCTGTTGCCTCTTTCAGCACCTCTGTTGCTTCTTTCTGCACTGCTCTTGCTTCTTTCTGCACCTAACTTGCCTCTTTCTGCACTTCTCTTGCTTCTTTCTGCACCCCTCTTGCGTCTTTCTGCACCTCTGTTGCCTCTTTCTGCACTTCACTTGCTTCTTTCTGTACCTCTCTTGCCCCTTTCGGCACCTCTGTTGCTTCTTTCTGCACCGCTCCTGCCTCTTTCTTCACCCCTCTTCCCTATGTGTCCAACTCTCTTGCCTCTTTCTACACCTCTCTTCCCTCTTTCTGCACCACTCTTGCCTCTTTCTGTACCTCTGTTGCTTCTTTCTGCACTTCTCTTGCCTCTTTCTGCACCCTTCATGCCTCTTTCAGCACCTCTGTTGCTTCTTTCTGCCCTTCGTGCTTCCTTCTTTATGCACCCCTCGTGCCTCCTTCTGCACCTCTGTTGCTTCTTTCTGCACTTCTCTTGGTTCTTTCTGCACTTCTCTTGCCTCTTTCTGCACCCTTTGTGCCTCTTTCAGCACCTCTGTTGCTTTTTCTGCACTTCTCTTCCTTCTTTCTGCACGCCTCTTGCCTCTTTCTGCACCTCTGTTGCTTCTTTCTGCACTTCTATTGCCTCTTTTTGCACATCTCTTGCTTCTTTCTGCACCTCTCTTGCCACTTTCAGCACCTCTCTTGCTTTTTCTGCAGATCTCTTGCTTCTTTCTGCACCTCACTTGCCTTTTTCAGCACCTCTGTTGCTTTTTTCGACAGATCTCTTGCCTCTTTCTGCACCCCTCTTTTCTCTTTCTGCACCTCTCTTGCCTCTTTCAGCACCTCTGTTGCTTTTTTCTGTACTTCTCCTCCTTTTTTCTGTACCCCTCGTGCCTCTTTCAGCACCTCTGTTGCTTCCTTCTGCACACCTCTTCCTTCTTTCTCCACCCCTCGTGCCTCCTTCTGCACCTCTGCTGCCTCTTTCAGCACCTCTGTTGCTTCTTTCTGCACTGCTCTTGCTTCTTTCTGCACCTCACTTGCCTCTTTCTGCACTTCTCTTGCTTCTTTCTAAATCTCTGTTGCTTCTTTCAGCCATTCTCTTGCCTCCTTCTTCACTTCTCTTGCTTGTTTCTGCACCTCTCTTGCTTCTTTCTGCACCTCTGTTGCCTCTTTCTGCACTTCACTTGCTTCTTTCTGCACCTCTCTTGCCTTTTTCCGCACCTCTGTTGCTTCTTTCTGCACCCCTCTTCCCTATTTGTCCAACTCTCTTGCCTCTTTCTACACCTCTCTTCCCTCTTTCTGCACCACTCTTGCCTCTTTCTGTACCTCTGTTGCTTCTTTCTGCACTTTTCTTGCCTCTTTCTGCACCCTTCGTGCCTCTTTCAGCACCTCTGTTGCTTCTTCCTGCACATCTCTTCCTTCTTTCTGCACCCCTCATGCCTCCTTCTGCACCACTGTTGCCTCTTTAAGCACCTCTGTTGCTTCTTTCTGTACTGCTCTTGCTTCTTTCTGCACCTCACTTGCCTCTTTCTGCACTTCTCTTGCTTCTCTCTAAATATCTGTTGCTTCTTTCAGCCATTCTCTTGCCTCCTTCTGCACTTCTCTTGCTTGTTTCTGCACCTCTCTTGCGTCTTTCTGCACCTCTGTTGCCTCTTTCTGCACTTCACTTGCTTCTTTCTGCACCTCTCTTGCCTCTTTCGGCACCTCTGTTGCTTCTTTCTGCACCCCTACTGCCTCTTTCTGCATCCCTCTTCCCTATTTGTCCAACTCTCTTGCCTCTTTCTACACCACTCTTCCCTCTTTCTGCACCACTCTTGCCTCTTTCTGTACCTCTGTTGCTTCTTTTCCTTTTACCATCCTGAGAGAACCCTGCGATCATGCAATAAACAGTTGGCAGCTGTTTCTAGAATTAGGAAAGCCCGCACAGGGGGTCGACTCTTTTCATATAACGCTGCTAGGCTTTGGAACTCCCTCCCCCTTGCCATTCGGTGTGAAACTAATCATCTGGTCTTCCGGAAACGCATAAAAACCTTCTTGTTTCCATAACTGATATGTAGATTATGAACTTCGGCCTCTAGCGCTGGGATGCCTTTGGTAACCAGGCGCTCTACAAATGTTTTACAATTACAATTACAAAATTACAATTTTTGCACTTCTCTTGCCTCTTTATGCACCCTTCTTGCCTCTTTCAGCACCTCTGTTGCTTCTTTCTGCACTTCTCTTCCTTATTTCTGCACCCCTTGTGCCTCCTTCTGCACCTCTGTTGCTTCTTTCTGCACTTCTCTTGGTTCTTTCTGCACTTCTCTTGCCTCTTTATGCACCTCTGTCGCTTCTTTATGCACTTCTATTGCCTCTTTTTGCACCTCTCTTGCTTCTTTCTGCACCTCTCTTGCCTCTTTCAGCACCTCTCTTGCTTTTTCTGCAGATCTCTTGCCTCTTTCTGCACCTCACTTGCCTTTTTCAGCACCTCTGTTGCTTTTTCTGCAGATCTCTTGCCTCTTTCTGCACCCCTCTGTTGCCTTTCTGTACATCTCTTGCCTCTTTCTGCACCCTTTGTGCCTCTTTCAGCACCTCTGTTGCTTCTTTCTGCACTCCTCTTCCTTCTTTCTCCACCCCTCGTGCCTCCTTCTGCACCTCTGTTGCCTCTTTCAGCACCTCTGTTGCTTCTTTCTGCACTCCTCTTGCTTCTTTCTGCACCTCACTTGCCTCTTTCTGCACTTCTCTTGCTTCTTTCTAAATCTCTGTTGCTTCATTCAGCCATTCTCTTGCCTCCTTCTGCACTTCTCTCACTTGTTTCTGCACCCCTCTTGCGTCTTTCTGCACCTCTATTGCCTCTTTCTGCATTTCACTTGCTTCTTTCTGTACCTCTCTTGCCTCTTTCGGCACCTCTGTTGCTTCTTTCTGCACTCCTCCTGCCTCTTTCTGCACCCCTCTTCCCTATTTGTCCAACTCTCTTGCCTCTTTCTACACCTCCCTTCCCTCTTTCTGCACCACTCTTGCCTCTTTCTGTACCTCTGCTGCTTCTTTCTGCACTTCTCTTGCCTCTTTCTGTACCCTTCGTGCCTCTTTCAGCACCTCTGTTGCTTAGTTCTGCACTTTTCTTCCTTCTTTCTGCACCCCTCGTGCCTCCTTCTGCTCCTCTGTTGCTTCTTTCTGCACTTCTCTTGGTTCTTTCTGCACTTCTCTTGCCTCTTTCTGCACACTTCGTGCCTCTTTCAGCACCTCTGTTGCTTCGTTCTGCACTTCTCTTCCTTCTTTCTGCACACCTCTTGCCTCTTTCTGCACCTCTGTTGCTTCTTTCTGTACTTCTATTGCCTCTTTTGCACATCTCTTGCTTCTTTCTGCACCTCACTTGCCTTTTTCAGCACCCCTGTTGCTTTTTCTGCAGATCTCTTGCCTCTTTCTGCACCCCTCTTTTCTCTTTCTGCATCTCTCTTGCCTCTTTCTGTACCCATGTTCCCTGTTTCTGCACCTTTCATGCTTGTTTCTGCACCTCTTTTGCCTCTTTCTGTAGTTCTCTTGCCTCTTTCTGCACTTCTCTTGCTCTTTCTGCACCCTTCACACCTCTTTCAGCACCTCTGTTAGTTCTTTCTGCACTGCTCTTGCTTCTTTCTACACCTCTCGTCCCCATTTATGCACCACTCTTGCCTCTTTCTGTACCTCTGTTGCTTCGTTCTGCACTTCTCCTGCCTCTTTCTGCACCCTTCGTACCTCTTTCAGCACCTCTGTTGCTTCTTTCTACACCTCTCTTCCCTCTTTCTGCACCACTCTTGTCTCTTTCTGTACCTCTGTTGCTTCTTTTTGCACTTCTCTTGCCTCTTTATGCACCCTTCGTGCCTCTTTCAGCACCTCTGTTGCTTCTTTCTGCACTTCTCTTCCTTATTTCTGCACCCCTTGTGCCTCCTTCTGCACCTCTGTTGCTTCTTTCTGCACTTCTCTTGGTTCTTTCTGCACTTCTCTTGCCTCTTTCTGCACCCTTCATGCCTCTTTCAGCACCTCTGTTGCTTCTTTCTGCACTTCTCTTCCTTCTTTCTGCACGCCTCTTGCCTCTTTCTGTACCTCTGTTGCTTCTTTTTGCACTTCTCTTGCCTCTTTATGCACCCTTCGTGCCTCTTTCAGCACCTCTGTTGCTTCTTTCTGCACTTTTCTTCCTTCTTTCTGCACGCCTCTTGCCTCTTTCTGTACCTCTGTCGCTTCTTTCTGCACTTCTATTGCCTCTTTTTGCACCTCTCTTGCTTCTTTCTGCACCTCTCTTGCCTCTTTCAGCACCTCTGTTGCTTTTTTCTCCAGATCTCTTGCCTCTTTCTGCACCTCACTTGTCTTTTTCAGCACCTCTGTTGCTTTTTCTGCAGATCTCTTGCTTCTTTCTGCACCCCTCTATTCCCTTTCTGCACCTCTCTTGCCTCTTTTTGCACCCTTTGTGCCTCTTTCAGCACCTCTGTTGCTTCCTTCTGCACTCCTCTTCCTTCTTTCTCCACCCCTCGTGCCTCCTTCTGCACCTCTGTGGCCTCTTTCAGCACCTCTGTTGCTTCTTTCTGCACTGCTCTTGCTTCTTTCTGCATCTCTCTTGCCTCTTTCTGCACCCCTGTTCCCTGTTTCTGCACCTTTCATGCTTGTTTCTGCACCTATTTTGCCTCTTTCTGTAGTACTTGTGCCTCTTTCTGCACTTCTCTTGCTCTTTCTGCACCCTTCACACCTCTTTCAGCACCTCTGTTAGTTCTTTCTGCACTGCTCTTGCTTCTTTCTACACCTCTCGTCCCTATTTCTGCACCACTCTTGCCTCTTTCTGTACCTCTGTTGCTTCTTTCTGCACTTCTCCTGCCTCTTTCTGCACCCTTTGTACCTCTTTCAGCACCTCTGTTGCTTCTTTCTGCACTTCTCTTCCTTCTTTCTGCACCCCTCGTGCCTCCTTCTGCAACTCTGTTGCTTCTTTCTGCACTTCTCTTGGTTCTTTCTGCACTGCTCTTGCCTCTTTCTGCATCCCTCTTGCGACTTTGAGCACCTCTTTTGCTTCTTTCTGCACTTCCCTCTCCTTTTTCTGCACCCCTCTTGCCTCTTTCTGCACCTCTGTTGCTTCTTTCTGCACTTCTATTGCCTCTTTCCGCACCTCTCTTGCTCTTTCTGGACCTCACTTGCCTCTTGCAGCACCTCTGTTGCTTTTTTCCTGTAGATCATTTGCCTCCTTCTGCACCTCACTTGCGTCTTTCAACACATCTGTTACCTTTTTCTGCAGATCTCTTGCCCTTTTCTGCACCCCTCTTTTCTCTTTCTGCACCTCTCTTGCCTTTTCCTGCACCCCTGTCCCCTGTTTCTGCACCTTTCCTGCCTGTGTCTGCAAATCTCTTGCCTCTTTCTGTACCTCTGTTGCCTCTTTCTGCACTTCTCTTACTTCTTTCTACTCCTCTGTTGCTTCTTTCAGCAATTCTCTTGCCTCTTTCTGCACTTCTCTTCCTTTTTTCTGCATCCCTCCGGCCTCTTTCTGTACCTCTCTTGCCTCTTTTTGCACCCCTCCTACCTTTTTCTGCACCCTTCTTGCCTTTTTTTGCACCTCTGTTGGTTCTTTCTGCACTGCTCTTGCTTCTTTCTGCACCTCACTTGTCTCTTTCTGCACTTCTCTTGCTTCTTTCTACACCTCTGTTGCTTCTTTCAGCAATTCTCTAGCCTCTTTCTGCACTTCTCTTCCTTCTTTTTGCACCCATCTTGCCTCTTTCTCTACCTCTCTTGGTTCATTCTGCACTGCTCTTGCTTCTTTCTGCACCTCACTGGCCTCTTTCTGCACTTCTCTTGCTTCTTTCTACACCTCTGTTGCTTCTTTCAGCAATTCTCTTGCCTCTTTCTGCACTTCTCTTCCTTCATTTTACACCCCTCTTGCCTCTTTTTGCACCTCTGTTGGTTCAATCTGCACTGCTCTTGCTTCTTTCTGCACCTCACTTGCCTCTTTCTGCACTTCTCTTGCTTCTTTCTACACCTCTGTTGCTTCTTTCAGCAATTCTCTTGCCTCTTTCTGCACTTCTCTTGCTTGTTTCTGCACCTCTTTTGCAGATTTCTGTATCCCTCTTGCCTCTTTCTGCACCCTCTTCCCTATTTCTCCACCTCTTTTGCTTCTTTCTGCACTTCTCTTGCCTCTTTCTGTACTTCTCTTCCTATATTCTGCACCCCTCCGACCTCTTTCTGTACCTCTCTTGCCTCTTTGTGTACCCCCTATCTTTTTCTGCACCCCCTTGCCTCTTTTTGCACCTCTGTTGGTTCTTTCTACACAGCTCTTGCTTCTTTCTGCACCTCACGTATCTCTTTCTGCACTTCTCTTGCTTCTTTCTACACCTCTGTTGCCTCTTTCAGCAATTCTCTTGCCTCTTTCTGCACCTCACTTGCCTCTTTCTGCACTTCTCTTGCCTCTTTCTATACCTCTATTGCTTCTTTCAGCAATTCTCTTGCCTCTTTCTGCATTTCTCTTGCTTCTTCTGCACTGCTCTTGCTTCGTTCTGTACCTCTGTTGCAATTTTCTGTATCCCTCTTGCCTCTTTCTGCACCCCTGTTCCCTCTCTCTGCACCTTTCTTGCCTGTTTCTGCACCTCTCTTGCCTCTTTCGGCACCTCTGTTGCTTCTTTCTGCACTTATCTTGCCTCTTTCTGCACCTCTGACGTAGAGGTAGTTTTAATCCCCCTGCCCTATTATGTACTAGGGCCTTACAGGGGAGGTCATGCCAATCACAGGGGTATCCCAACCCATAGTATACCCTAGTGTATGTAGGTGTTTTCACTGTATTCTAAGTGTCTTTCAGGATAGCACTGGCTCTGGGCCTGGTTAGTCAGAGTCAGTTGCCACCACTACCAGTCAGAAAAAAGTTGGGGGCACAGGATGACTTTGCAACAAGGCCTCTTTCTGCACCTCTGTTGGTTCTTTCTGCATATCTCTTGCTTCTTTCTGCACCTTTCTTCGTCTTTCTGGACTTCTGTTGCCTCTTTCTGCATTTCTCTTGGTTCTTTCTGCACGTTTCTTTCTCTTTCTGCACATGTCCTACCTCTGTAGGAATAGTTAGAAATTAGCATTTAAAAAACCTTAGAAATTCACTGAAAAAATTATAGGTTTCAGGGACGTTATAGTTAGAAATTATCATTTAAAAAACCTTTTAAATTCACTGAAAAACCATAAGTTTCAGGGACGTTATAGTTAGAAATTATCATTAAAAAAACCTTTGAAATTCACTGAAAAAACCATAGGTTTCAGGGACGCTATAGTTAGAAATTAGCATTTAAAAAACCTTAGAAATTCACTGAAAAAAACACAGGTTTCAGGGACTTTATAGTTAGTTGGACATTTCACTCATACAAAACCAGAGAAATTCGGCCGTTATAGTTAGTTGAGCTAACTATAACTCACGCCCCCCGCAATGCACTGCTGATGACGTCACATATTACATCATTCATGACATGGTCAGTGACATCACTGATGACATCACTGATGACATCTCAAATGACATCACTGATGACATCATCCACGTGATAATCTGATGCACCTCTTCACACCCTAATATAACTTTTGATACACCCACTCTAAAATGCAGACTACCATTTTTGAAACCATAGACACACCAATACCAGTTACTACATACCCACTCACTGATTCCTAGGTCTACACACACATCTACTCATTTACCCATACAGTCACTCATGCATGCAGTCACTCATCAATACAGCACCATCATATGCACTCATACACCTATACAGACACTCACACACCGCCACTCATCCATAGAGTTACTCACACACCTAGTCAATCATGCAAAGAATCAATCACACTCCCATTTACTCACCTATACAGTCATACACACACCACCTCACTTATTCATACAGATACTAACACATACTTGCTCTCTAATACAATCACTGATACAAGCACACACTCATCCATACAGCCGCTCTCACAATCACTCACTCTCACATATAGTTATTTATATACTCCAACACTCACATATACTGCCTTTCACATATGTAGTTACTCACACATGTACCACTGAGACATCCATTCACTCACCAACACACCCATACACACACTCACTCACCCATACAGTCCTTCACAGGTATACTCTTGAACCCATACACCCAGTGAATAACACACTCACACATCTAAGCACAGAGTCACACACCCCCCACCCACCCACACAGACACTCAGGCACCCATACAAATACTCAGACAACCAATAAATAACCCATATAGGCACACATTAAGCTACTCACCAAGCCATGCAACTGCTTACACACCAACTGACAGACTGATACCGACATTTACACAGTTTAGTCACTAATCCATGCATTCAGTAAGACACGTTTAATCACTCATTTATACAGACAGTCACACATCTACTAAATCATCCATTCAGACACTTATCCACCCACTCTTTCTTCAAAACACCTTGGCATATATATATATATATATATAAAACATATTTAAACTTTACAGAAACACACATTCACTGGACGATGTCATCAGTAATGTTATCAGTGATGTCATTTGAGATGTCATCAGTGATGTCATCAGTGATGTCACTGACCATGTCATGAATGATGTAATATGTGACGTCATCAGCAGTGCATTGCGGGGGCACGAGTTATAGTTAGCTCAACTAACTATAACTGCCGAATTTCTCTGGTTTTGTATGAGTGAAATGTCCAACTAACTATATCGTCCCTGAAACCTGTGATTTTTTTCGGTGAATTTCTAAGGTTTTTTAAATGCTAATTTCTAACTATAACGTGCCTGAAACCTATGGTTATTTCAGTGAATATATATATATATATATATTTATATATATATATATATATTACCTACTGGCAGTCGCCAGTAGGTAGTTATAGTTAGGACCTTGTTTCTATTCAAAAAGCGATTTTTCTTTTGCCAATATCTTTGGCGCCATTTGACGAATCTTCGGGAATTTTCCAAACTTATGACCAGCTCAGTTTGGGGGTGATTCATCAAGCGGGGGCCAAGAAAAAAGGGGGTCCCAAAACGCGTTTTCCCCATGTTAATTTCCATAGTTATTTTGGAACAGGCTACAGCCCGAACTGCTGAACGGAATTACACCAAATTTGGCAAAAAGGTAGCTCTTGGTTCAGAAAGCGCCCTTTTTAGGTCGAGCCTAGAGCAGCGCATGCGCTGCTTGCTCGACTTTTAGTAAGGGGCTTTTGAAAGTGCTACCAAGCCGGCCACCAGCTTGCTGTTATGCGCACAAGCGCACGCGACGTGCACAGCTGCCATCTGGCTTTCTACAGTGCGTGAATCCCCTCCCCTACCCCCTCCCTTCTCCCACTCCCTCCTCGTCAGCTTCATGCGCTCTGAGCGCTGTTGCAGCTTCTCACCGTCCGAGGCTCCATCTGGCATGATAATTAAGCATTTCATGTTTTGGTCAGTTTACAGAATTATTTCTCTCCACTGTTTTCCCTCTACTGCTCCACAACATTCTCAACTGTTGTCCTCCGCTATTTCCACTCATCTCCTATTTCTCCCCAAATGCTCCCTTTATTTTTCCTGCTATCTCCCTCTATTTCTTCCTGTTTCTCTAATTTCTCTCGACTATTTACTGTTATTTCACGCCTCTATATGCGACTCCTATCCCTCTCAGTTTCCCACGATTTTCGACTCTTGCTCCCCTCCATTCAACTGGATATTTTTTTATTTCTTCCCACCAATTCCCTTGTTCTCCTTGGCATTTTAACTCTTCTCACCCATTTGCCTCTTACTCCCCAATATATTTCCTCTATAACCTAGCACTATCCCCAACCCATAATACTTGTTTATCCCCACCACGACCTCCTATTGCTCCCCGTGACTCACCCGAGCCTTCACTTACGACCCCCCTGGTGTTCTCAGCGGTGTACCCCAGGCTGCGGCTTCTCTTCACCGTAGTCAGTGAAGCCATAGTTCCAGGACTTACGGTTGTTGGTGCCTCTGTCCCTGGGGACCTCAGTCTTTGTGGTCACGTCCTCTGATCCCCTTTAGGATCTCAGCCCAAGTCCCTGATGGTCTGACTCTACGACTACCAGGATGTCAGCATCTGCCCGGCTTCCGTTGACACCGCCGCCCGGGATGCCTTTCTGCCTGTGCATCTCTCCCGCTCTTGCTCAATCTCCCTGTGTTTTCCAAGGTAAGAATGTATATTTATTTTTCCAAAATAATAGGGATAACGTGGAAATACAGGATTCTTGATTCTTTAGTAGGAAAAAAATAGCTGACTTGTTTTCTATGATTTCCTTTTCACTTATTGTCTTTAATACGTCTCAAACGTTTGCAAAAAGATTCCAAGATGGCTGCACCATTTCCATCGAGTTTCTAACTCTACAACTGGATGATGTCCCGCCCCTTCCATAGTCCGTCTTTTGTCTTAGTTTCATGCATTCTAATCGATCTCGTGTGCAGTGTGAGTCGATCAGTTGTTAGGCTGGCAGTTCGGAGGAATTACTAAAACCAGGGCTTTGAGTCGAGGGTAAACGCCGTCTACCAACTACAAGCAAGGAAGCATTAAACCACGTCTACTGCTGAGTCAGCTGTCTGAACTGTTGTTATATGCACTCTACTCTGCTTTACAGTAGATGGAAACAAGCATTTGCAATGAAATAGGTCTTGCCTTTGGGACCTTATAAGTGTTTAGCCATGCAACAGTTGGTGTTGTTGCACCAAGGATATTGTGCTGCATAACTAAATACTTATAAGGTCCCAAAGCGAGACCTATTGGCTATGCCAATGCTTGTTTTAAATGGTGTAAATCCGTTCAGTAGTTCCTGAGAAATTAAAAAAATACAAATATCGATATCTGAGCGCCGAGGAGGAGCCGCGAACCCTCCTGAGCACGAGCTCCATTTTGATTGGCTGCCAACACTCCAAACCAGGAAGTGTTGGCAGCCATCTTGTGACTCAGTAACCAAGTCACAAGAAAAAGGAAAAAAAAAGTTACAAATGAAGAAAAGGGGGCAGGGTAGAGACCCCCTGACCCCCTAGGCCTGCTCAGGGGGTCCCTATGGGGACCCCCCAGGCACAAAAAAAGCATTAAAAAAAAAACTTCGGCCGGAGTCGCTCTGGGTGCGCGAATCCGAAAGAAAATGAAAAAACGAAATGCGGTCTCCCGCACTACGTTTTCTTAAAGCCCCCGGGTGGGCCATGTCCAGGGGGCAATATTTGATAATGGTACGGCCCCCCCGCAGCCACAAGGACTGCCACCTCCCCGGGGCTTTAATTATTAAGTGTGGGGGGCATCGCAGGCCCCACAGCCCCGGGCACCACCACCTCCCTGGGGCTTTTTTTAAAATTAAAGACATGGGGGGGTCCTGCCCCCCCCATGCTGCCCGGAGGACCACCACCTCCCCGGGGCATTCAGTAAATTAAATACGGGGGTCCGTAACGGCCCCCCGGCCCCACGGACTACCACCTCCCCGGGCTATGTTTACATAGGGAGGGCCCCGCTCCTGGAGCCCTTCATGGCCCTGGGGACTGCCACCCCCCAGGGTCGGCTCCTGCAATGTCCTGGGGTGCCCACCCCCAGGACATTGCCGTGTACTATGGCAGGGCGGGAGCACGGCTCCTGTATGTAAATATCATAATATTTAGGAACAAGGAAGGTAGTTGTGGACCTGAACAATATAAAAACATATATACATGCAAACTTGATTCAGTAGTATCAAAAATATTTTTTATTATTTTTTATAGATAATGATAACTGAATACACAAAAACAATCATAAAATATATAGTCCTCTGTGTATATATATTTACACTGGGTTCAAGAGGGTCAAATAACAAAGAAGGTTTTCTTACTTTGACAAAATCTGATACATAATATACACAGTGTTATTCATTGATATATAAGAAATTATTTGACACACTACAATTAATGTCACAGACATACAAACAGGATAATTATATGAATGTGTTCAGAGGACAAACATTTCTGGCATGGCCTTGAAAATCTGTATCCTACGCCGTTTCGGCTGTATGCCTTCATCAGGAAGCCATGTACAAGAAAATAGAAACCTCGTTATAGCTCAGGATGTTAAGTGTTAGGTATAATATGGAACCTCAAGCTAGAGAAGTAGTTCGCTGGTGAATGAAAATGCAGCGCTCGAAAAGGGCCTGTAATGTATAGAGTCCTCTTGTTTTGATTGGGTAGTCAGGAGGTGAATAATGGAGATTTCACATCTGAGGTTATCAAGGTTCACTCCAGAATGATACACTGGATCTGGACGTTTAGAGCTTGAAACTGGCCGTCGATAACTGTGTAATTGAAAAACAGATGACGGTTTTGCAACAGCCTGATGTGTGCTTAGAAGTCAGCAAGTAGAGGGACGGAGCGAGGAACCAAGTGCATGCAGGAACGATGCAGGGCTCCAAGATTACTGCGTTCCCGATGTTTGGACCATACTCTCGTACGTCTGAAAAGCTCCAAGATTAGAGTCTGCAATGCGGCTGGAACAGCGTGTGGGGCTTTAATTATTAAGTGTGGGGGGCATCGCAGGCCCCACAGCCCCGGGCACCACCACCTCCCTGGGGCTTTTTTTAAAATTAAAGACATGGGGGGGTCCTGCCCCCCCATGCTGCCCGGAGGACCACCACCTCCCCGGGGCATTCAGTAAATTAAATACGGGGGTCCGTAACGGCCCCCCGGCCCCACGGACTACCACCTCCCCGGGCTATGTTTACATAGGGAGGGCCCCGCTCCTGGAGCCCTTCATGGCCCTGGGGACCACCACCCCCCAGGGTTGGCTCCTGCAATGTCCTGGGGTGCCCACCCCCAGGACATTGCCGTGTACTATGGCAGGGCGGGAGCACGGTTCCTGCCCTGCCATAGCAAACTCTGCTATGCTTCTTGGAAGCGAGAGCAGGAAACCTGCTCTCACCTCCAAGAAGCAAAGCAGATTGCTTTTGGGCAAGGGGAGCTGCATGTCAGCAGCTCCCCTTTCCCAAAAGCAATGCCGGCTCCCGCAGGAGGCAGGGAGTTGGCAGGGACCATGGGGGCATTGGGACTCCCCCCACAGTCCCCAACTTGAGGGCCGGCCCTGGGGGATGGGGTCCCCGGGGCCAAAAGTAGCCCAGGGAAGGGAGGCCACGCGGCCCCCCTCCAGAATATAAAGATATATATTTTTTTTTAAATAAGGCCAGGCCCCGGGGGAGGGGGTCCCTGGGGCCAAATGTGGCCACAGGAGGGGGGCACGCATCCCCCCTCTAATAATAATAATAAAAAAAAACAAGGGCAGGCCTCGGGGATGGGGTTCCCGAGGCCAAAAGAGACCCAGGGAAGAGGGGCCACGCAGCCCCCTTCCCGTTTTTTCTTAAAATAAAAAAAATGACTAAGGCCCTGGGGGATGCAGCCCCCAGGGCCCAAAAAATAGTAAGAGAAGGGGGGCCACACAGCGCCCCTTCTAAAAATATGAAAAGTAAAGAAAAACAGGCATCTCGCCGAGGGTCCGCCCCCTCCCTGTACCACTGTGCAAAACGCCTCTTGGCGCGTTCTGGGTTGAGGGATTGAGTCCCCTCGCATCTTAAGTGCCCTTAGGGGACAACTAGCCCACCAGGTACCTCCAGTTAGCCCCACACAGTGGGATTGAGAGGTGTTCCGAGGCCACGGCCCTTTTTACACTACTTTGCAAACGCGCCTCTTGGCGTACTGCTGGTGGGGCGATGAGGTCCTCTTGTGTCCTGAGGAGCTCAGGACACAAGTGGACTTCATCCCCCGAGCAGCAGTGCACCTGGCGGCATGTTTGCAGAGTGGTTTAAAAAGGGGGTGTAGCCTCAGACTACTCTCAGCAATCCAGCTGTGTGGGGCTTACTGGAGGTACCTGGTGGGCTAGTTGGCCACCAGGGACCCTCAGGAGGCAAGGGGACTTCATCCCCCAACATAGAGCGCACCAGGAGGCGCGTATGCAGAGTGGTGGAGAAAGGGGGCGTGGTCTGTGTCCACCTCTCAGCAATCTCACTGTGTGGGGCTTACTGGAGGTAAGAGGTAGGCTAGTTTGCCCAAAAGGACCCCCAGCAGTGAAGGTGACTTCAATCCCCATCCAATAGCGCACCAGGGAGCGCATTTGCAGAGTGGTGGGCAAAGGGGGCGTGGCCTGCTATGAGAACTTAGCAGTCCTGCTATGTGGGACTCACTGGAGGTAATAGGAGGGGTAGTTGGCCCCAAGGATGTCCTTGGGGGTCAACTACCCCTCTTGTTACCTCCAGTAAGTCCCACACAGTGGGATTGCTAGGACGTCTTCGGAGGCCACACCCCCTTTTTCCACCACTCTGCACACGCACCTCCTGGAAGACTACAGGATGGGGGATGAAGTTCACTTTACTCCTGAGGGACTTTGGGAGCCAAGAGCCTTCCTGGTACCTCCTGTAAGACCTATGCAGCCGAATTCCTGAGCTCTGGTCGGAGGCAAACGCGACTATTAGTTGAAGAAGCATTTGCAATGTAATAGGTTTCTCATTTGCGAGAGTTAGAGCTATTTGCATTGTAAATGTAAAAGTTTTTTACTAATGTTTTTTGGTGCAGAGTGGATGTACGTTGTACGTTTTGTGTAGTGGAATTATGTGATATGTTGTGCAGTGAAATTATGTGAATTGAAAGTATGTGGTATTTAGTGTATAGGAATTATGTGGAGTGGGATTATGTTTTGAAGAGTAATTATGTGGTATTGTAGTCTGTGTTTTGGAGTGGTAACCTCAGGTTTAGTCTTCCTCGTTTCCATAGAAGCTAAACTATAAACTCAATGAGACACAAAAAAGAAGGATCCACTGAGGAGCACTTCTGCACCTAGTCGGAGGTATGAGCAGAGCCACTGGAATTATGTGACTGTTCGACTGCACCAATTTTCACATAATTAAACATTTTCCGCATTTGCCAAATATTCCATCAGCTGCTGCCTAATCTGCAGATTTGAACAAAAAAGCCTTGTTTCTAGCTCAAATAGGCTCAAATGTTCCCAAAAATGCAGCGTCACGTGTTACAGCGTGGTGGAAGGCCCTTTGTAAAGCTGGAATGGTCATGTGTTACTTATTGCAAAATGTGGGTGCTAACTGGTACTAATGGTGCACAAACCTCTCTTCTTTCTGTGCCTCTCTTGCCTCTTTCTGCATTTCTCTTCCTTCTTTCTGCACCTTTCTTCCTCTTTCTGCATCTCACTTGCCTCTTTTGGCACTTCTCTTGCCACTTTCTGCACCTCACTTGCCTCTTTCAGCACCTCTGTTACTTTTTTCTGCAGATCTCTTGCCTCTTTCTGCACCTCTCGTGCCTCTTTTTGCACCTCACTTGCCTCTTTCTGCACTTCTCTTGCTTCTTTCTAAACCTCTCTTCACTCTTCCTGCTCCTCTCTTGCCTCTTAGGTGCATTTCTCTTGCCTGTTTCTGCAGTTCCCTTCCCTCTTTCTATACCTCTCTTGCCTCTTTCTGCACCTCACTTGCCTCTTTCTGCACCACACTCTCTTCCTTCTGCACCTCTCTTGCCTCTTTCTGCACTTCTCTTGCCTCTTTCTGCACTTCTCGAGCCTCTTTCTGTACCTCTCTTGTCTCATTCTGCACCTCAAGTGCCTCTTTCTGCACTTCTCTTGCCTCTTTCTACACTTATCTTGCCTCTTTCTATACCTCTCTTGCCTCTTTCTGCACCTCACTTGCGACTTTCTACTCTTCTCTTGCCTCTTTCTTAACCTCACTCTCTTCTTTCTGCTCCCCTCTTACCTCTTTCTGTACCTTCTTGCCACTTTGTGCACCTCTCCTACCTCTTTCTGTACCCCATTTGCCTCTTTCTGCACCTCTGTTGGTTCTTTCTGCACTGCTCTTGCCTCTCTCTGCACCCTTGTTCCCTCTTTCTGCACCTTTCCTGCCTGTTTCTGCATCCCTCTTGCCTCTTTCTGTACCCCTCTTCCCTCTTTCTGCACCTCTCTTGCCACTGTCTGCACACCTGTTCCCTCTTTCTGCACCCCTTTTGCCTGTTTCTGCAACTCTCTTGCCTCTTTCTGCAGTTCTCTTGCCTCCTTCAGTACCTCGCTTGCCTCTTTCTGGAATTCTATTGCCTCTTTCTGCACCTCTCTTGCTTCTTTCTGCACCCCTGTTGTCTCTTTCTGCCCCCTGTTGTCTCTTTCTGCACTCGTCTTCCCTCTTTCTGCAACTCTCTTGCTTCTTTCTGTAGTTCTCTTGCTTCTTTCTGCACCTCTCGTGCTTCTTTCTGCACCTTTCTTCCCTATTGTGCATCCCCCTGGCCTCTTTCTGCTGTTCTCTTGCCATTTTCTGCACCTCTCTTGTGTCTTTCTGCACGTCACTTGCCTCTTTCTGCATTTCTCCTGCTTCTTTCCACACCTCTGTTGCTTCTTTCAGCAACTCTCTTGCCTCTTTCTGGACTTCTCTTGCTTGTTTCTGCACTTCTCTTGCGTCTTTCTGCACCTCTGTTGCCTCTTTCTGCACCTCACTTGCTTCTTTCTGTACCCCTCCTGCCTCTCTCTGCACCCTTGTTCCCTCTTTCTGCACCTTTCCTGCCTGTTTCTGCACCTCTCTTGCCTCTTTCTGTACCTCTGTTGCTTCTTTCTGCACTTTTCCTGCTCTTTCTGCACCCTTCGCTCCTCTTTCAGCACCTCTGTTGCTTCTTTCTGCACTTCTATTCCTTCTTTCTGCACCCCTCCTGCCTCTTTCTGTACCTTTCTTGCCTCTTTGTGCACCTCTCCTACCTTTTTCTGCACCCCTCTTGCCTCTTTATGCACCTCTGTTGGTTCTTCCTGCACTGCTCTTGCTTCTTTCTGCACCTCACTTGCCTCTTTCTGCACTTCTCTTGCTTCTTTCTACACCTCTGTTGCTTCTTTCAGCAATTCTCTTGCCTTTTTCTGGACTTCTATTGCCTGTTTCTGCACTGCTCTTGCTTCTTTCTGCACCTCACTTGCCTCTATCTGCACTTCTCTTGCTTCTTTCTATACCTCTGTTGCTTCTTTCAGCAATTCTCTTGTCTCTTTCTGCACTTCTCTTCCTTCTTTCTGTACCCCTCCTGCCTCTTTCTGTACCTTTCTTGCCTCTTTGTGCACCTCTCCTACCTTTTTCTGCACCCCTCTTGCCTCTTTAAGCACCTCTGTTGGTTCTTCCTGCACTGCTCTTGCTTCTTTCTGCACCTCACTTGCCTCTTTCTGCACTTCTCTTGCTTCTTTCTACACCTCTGTTGCTTCTTTCAGCAATTCTCTTGCCTCTTTCTGGACTTCTATTGCTTGTTTCTGCACTTCTCTTGCGTCTTTCTGCACATCTGTTACCTCTTTCTGCACCTCACTTGCTTCTTTCTGCACCCCTCTTGCCTCTTTCTGCTCCCCTCTTCCCTCTTTCTGCACCCCTCTTGCCTCTTTTTGCACCTGTGTTCCCTCTTTCTGTACCTTTCCTGCCTGTTTCTGCACCTCTCTTGCCTCTTTCTGTACCTCTGTTGCTTCTTTCTGTACTTCTCTTGCCCTTTCTGCACCCTTCGCGCCTCTTTCAGCACCTCTGTTTCTTCTTTCTACACTTCTCTTCCTTCTTTCTCCACCTCTCCTGCCTCTTTCTGTACTTGTCTTGCCTCTTTGTGCACCTCTCTTACTTTTTTCTCAACCCCTTGTGCCTCTTTTTGCACCTCTGTTGGTTCTTTCTGCACTGCTCTTGCTTCTTTCTGCACCTTACCTGCCTCTTTCTGCACTTCTCTTGCTTTTTCTGTACCTCTGTTGCTTCTTTCAGCAATTCTCTTGCCTCTTTCTGCACTTCTCTTCTTTCTTTCTGTACCCCTCCTGCCTCTTTCTGTACCTTTCTTGCCTCTTTGCGCACCTCTCCTACCTCTTTCTGCACCCCTATTGCCTTTTTTTGCACCTCTGTTGGTTCTTTCTGCACCTCACTTGCCTCTTTCTGCACTTCTCTTGCTTCTTTCTACACCTCTGTTGCTTCTTTCAGCAATTCTCTTGCCTCTTTCTGTACTTCTCTTGCTTGTTTCTGCACTTCTCTTGCGTCTTTCTGCACCTTAGTTGCCTCTTTTTGCACCTCACTTGCTTCTTTCTGCACCTCTCTTGCCTCTTTTTGCACCCTTGTTCCCTCTTTCTGCAACTTTCCTGCCTTTTCTGTACCTTTCTTGCTTCTTTCTGTACCTCTGTTGCTTCTTTCTGCACTTCTCTTGCCTCTTTCTGCACCCTTTGTGCCTCTTTCAGCACCTCTGTTGCTTCTTGCTGCACTTCTCTTCCTTATTTCTGCACCCCTTCTGCCTCTTTCTCTATCTCTCTTTCCGATTTGAGCATCTCTCCTTCCTCTTTCTGCATCCCTCTTGCCTCTTTTTGCACCTCTGTTAGTTCTTTCTGCACTGCTCTTGCTTCTTTTAGCACCTCTTTTGCAAATTTCTGCATCCCTCATGCCTCTTTCTGCACCCCTCTTCCCTATTTCTCCACCTCTCTTGCTTCTTTCTGCACTTCTCCTGCTTCTTTCTGCACTGCTATAGCTTCTTTCCCCACCTCTCTTGTAAATTTCTGTATCCCTCTTACCTCTTTCTGCACCCCTGTTCCCTCTTTCTGTACCTTTCTTGCCTGTTTCTGCACCTCTCTTGCCTCTTTTGACACCTCTGTTGCTTCTTTCTGCACTTCTCTTGCTACTTTCTGCACCCCTCTCGCCTCTTTCTTCACCTCTGTTGGTTCTTTCTGCACTGCTCTTGCTTCTTTCTGCACCTCTGACTTAGAGGTAGTTTTAAACCCCCTGCCCTATTATCTACTAGGGCCTTACAGAGGAGGTCATGCCAATCACAGGGGTACCCCAACCCATAGTGTACCCTAGTGTATGTAGGTGTTTTCACTGTATTCTAAGTGTCTTTTACCATAGCACTGGCTCCGGGCCTGGTTAGTCAGAGTCAGTTACCACCAGTACCAGTCAGAAAAAAGTTGGGGGCACAGGATGACTTTGCAACAAGGTCTCTTTCTGCACCTCTGTTGGTTCTTTCTGCATATCTCTTGCTTCTTTCTGCACCTTTCTTCGTCTTTCTTGATTTCTGTTGCTTCTTTCTGCATTTCTTTTGCTTCTTTCTGCATATGTCCTACCTATGTAGGCATAGTTAGAAATTAGCATTTAAAAAACCTTAGAAATTCACTGAAAAAACCATAGGTTTCAGGGGCGTTATAGTTAGAAATTAGCATTCAAAAAACCTTTGAAATTCACTGAAAAAACCATAGGTTTCAGGGACGTTATAGTTAGAAATTAGCATTTAAAAAACCTTAGAAATATACTGAAAAAACCACAGGTTTCAGGGACGTTATAGTTAGTTGGACATTTCAGTCATACAAAACCAAAGAAATTCGGCCGTTATAGTTAGTTGAGGTAACTATAACTTGCGCTCCCGCAATGCACTGCTGATGACGTCACATATTACATCACTCATGACATGGTCAGTGACATCACTGATGACATCTTACATGACATCACTGATGACATCATCCATGTGATAGGTAGTTATAGTTAGGACCTTGTTTCTATTCAAAAAGCATTTTTTCTTTTGCCAATATCTTTGGCGCCGTTTGATGAATGAAACTAGTTGTGGAGAGGGTTTGTAAGTCCTTTGGGTCACGCAGAAGCCCCACCGGTAATAGCGCTGAGAGGGGAGAGGGGAAGGCAAGGTCTGCCTCAGACCTGATATACGGAACTCGAGCGTCAGCATGAAACCAGTGATGCGAAAAGCTACACTGCGAAATCAAATAATAAATACGGAAATTAGGAACCCCAAATCCCCGCGTTCAAAGGGCAAAGTGAGGGCATCCCAGCTATCCCTAGGCTGTCCCCCCCATACCAGGCGCAGCAGGTGAGAGCGAAGGGTCGCAAAGAAGCTCCCATACAACGAAATAGGAATATTCTGAAACAAGTATAAGAATTGTGGGAGCACGACCATTTTGACAAAAGCTATCCTGCCGGCCATATATAAGGGAAGTTTCAACCAGCGATCGATACTGTTAGAGAGTTTCTCCAAGGCCGGCCCATAATTGAATTGAATAATTTGTGTATGTGTATGCCAAGATACTTGACAGAGTCATCACACCACTTAAGGGGGAGCTCTGATGTGAGATTGCAGCGGGCATCAGTCAGAGGAAATACTTCAGACTTCCCCCAGTTGATTTGCAAACCCGACAGGGTGCCAAAACGGGTGAATTCACGAAGGATCGGGTCCAAATTGTCATCCGGTTGTCTAACATACAGAATTACGTCATCCACGTAAAGGGTAAGTAAGAGGGGACCCGTGTTGAATTGAATACCCCTATGGCGGTGTTTCTCTAAAAGGTGCCGGACGAGGGGGTCCGTTGCAAGTATGAAAAGGAGGGGATAGAGAGAGGGCAGCCATGCCGGGTTCATCTGGACATCTTCAAGGGGGGGTAGTGTGAGCCGGTTTACCGAATTCTGGCCGTTGGACCTGCGTATAACAATGAGATCACGGAAATAAACCTGGGAGGAATGCCGAGCTGCACCAGCGTAGCTCTCAGAAAGGGCCACTCCAATGAGTCAAAGGATTTCTCGGCGCCCAATAGGACCGCTGCAGCCGGAAGAGAAGGGTTGACACGGTGGAGGGTGGCAAACAAAGTGCGCAAATTCAGCGCAGTGGACCGGCGAGGGATAAAACCTGCCTGTGCGGGCGATATCATCGTGTCAACAATCAAGGAGAGCCTATTGGCTAGCATTTTCGCTAGAATTTTGTAATAAAAATTCAGCAGCAACAGGGGCCTGTAAGATTCACACTGCTGCGGGTCTTTGCCGGCTTTGGGAAGGAGCTTGATAACTGCTTCACGCAACGTGGGGGGCAGTTCAGCACGCTCAATGGCCTCTGGAAACAAATCAATAAGGTGCGGGGCGAGGGTCTTTTTGAAAATTTTGTAAAAACATCAAGGGAACCCATCTAGACCGGGCGCTTTAGAGCCGTCCATGTCTTCGATGGCTTGGAGCACTTCGTCAACCGTGAAAGGCTTGGCGAGAAAGTCTCTGTGCGGACGGTCCAGCCATACCATGGCTATCTCGTCAAGATAAGCGTTGCTAGCAGCCGGATCAGGGTCAACTCTGGTTTTATAGAGTTCCTCATAGTAAGAAAACACCCTGTTGGTAATACCAGTACAGTCAGTGATCAATTCGCCCCGAGAACCAGACAGAGCGGTGATATACAAGGGCCTGCGGTTGGGGTGAATCAATCTCGCTAGTGTATGCCCCGGTCGTTCACCCTCCCCATAACGCTGGGTTATGGTGTACTTCCCTAAAAAGTGGGTCTCCCTCTCAGCCGCTTCCTGAAATTCAGTCGATAGTGCCGCCCTACGTCTAATGTATGAAATGGAGCAGGAAGCTTCCTGCGTTGCGTCCAGGGCAGCAAGCTGGTTCTCAATCCCTGCCAATGTGCGGCGGAGGTCCTTTAAAATGCCGGCACTTTTGGCAATACAGATCCCCCTGATGTAAGCTTTAAAATCTTCCCAAAGTGTAGCCACGGTGTTCGTATTAAGCTCAAAATACTCTCCAACAGCAGCATGCAACTCTTCTTCGAAAACAGAATCCCGCAGGGCCATCTCAGGAAACCGCCACTGCCCCATCCTGTCCCCAGCCCCCGGGATCAGCAACCCAAGGACCACTGGGGAATGGTCCGAGAGCGTGAGCAGGAAGTGGGAGACCGAGCGCGACCAGGTGGCTACGCCGGGGTGAATAACCAATAGTCCAGACGAGTCCAGGTGTTGTGCAGGGCAGAATAGTGCGTGTATGCCAGTGCTAGTGAGTGCAAGTGATGCCAAGCGTCAGTGAGGCAAAAAGCATCAAGCAGTGTTGAAAATGGTTCTTCTGACCCTGGGCTTGGAGTCTGGGGAGTTGGCAGTGCTGTCTAACTGGGTATTTAACAGAATATTTAGGTCACCACCTAGGATTATGTGATCAGCCCCCATTGTGTCGATGTGTGAATGGAGCTCAGTAAAAAAGTCTGGGCTGTCGATATTGGGAGCATACACGTTTATCAGGAGTAGTGTATGGCCGAGGAGCGATCCCTTTGCCAAAATGTACCTACCACCCGGGTCCGAGTGCACCGCGACAGTTCTGAACGGTAACCACTTATGTACTAGTCTCCCCTTGAGTAATTACTGTACCCTGCAAAATACCTGTTGGAGCCCCAAACAGCGGCAACAATTGGAGAGGAGTGGGGGGGAGGTGCGTCTCCTGGAGAAAAGCTACATCGGTCTGGTGACACTGCAGGTAATGGATCACCTGCTTGCGCTTGCGGGTATCATTAAGCCCCCGAACATTCCAAGATAACAGGGTGATGTTCTCAGAGTGGCGTGAGCTACGTGACATTGACAAAAGTCTGAGCAGAATTAACTAGTGGATCAAAAGACAATCTTGCAAAGTTAACGGATAAATCAAATAAGGGAAAAAGATTAATAATCTACAACATACCCACCCCCACCCATCCCCATACCCAGTACGCAGAGGGAATCCCAAATCCCAAATATAAGCATGACAAACAACACAACAATCAAACCGTACAGTACAAAATGGGTGCAAAAAGCACAGGGGGGGAGGCAACGCTCCGAACAATCCCCGGATTTGCAGAAGTGTCATTTATAATAATTGTAAAGGCACACATCCAGCAGTCCCAGAGAGGTCTTGAGGAAAAGCAAAAAGAGAACACGGGAGGGTCAGTACTTATCTACTCGTTGAAGCGGCGAGGTGCTATCTGTGCGCAGAACAGTTCGGCACTGGTGCCAGAATCCGGAAGGCGAGGAGAGTGATCCGGTGTGGGTGATCTGTGAGGCTGGGCATTATTTGACTGGTGTCTGAGAAGTTCCTGCACCTCGGCCAGGGAGTCAAAGATCCTGGATCTCCCGTCAATGTCCACCTTCAAGCGTGCAGGATAGAGCATCCCGTACCTTAGGCCGGCCTTTCGGAGGGCAGCCTTGACAGCCCCAAACTTTCAACGGGCCTCCTGAACCATCGCGGTGAAGTCCAGGTACAAGGAGACTGAGGAACCCTGCCAGTCCAGAGACCCCCGCTCCCGGGCCAGGCGCAGCGCAGTATCCCTGTCCATGAAGTTGAGGAGCCGTGCCATGATCGGGCGAGGAGGGCACCCAGGATTGGGATGGGGGCCAAGAGTGCAATGCACCCTTTTAACGACAAAGGTGGGAAGTGAAAGAGTCATGACAAAACAGATCACATAGTAGGCCCTCCACAAACCCATCCAGCCTCCCGGTGTTCGTGGATTCTGGAATTCCCACGATTCGTATGTTGTTGCGCCTCCCCCTGGCTTCCAAGTCCTCGTTCTTCATGGCAATGGTCTTGAGCACCCATTCCATCCGCTCCACGCGCTTGGTTGTCTGGGCTGAGCTATCTCAAGATCAGAAACTCTGTCCTCCACGGTATCCAAGCGCGCGTCGTGTTTATTAAGCCTGGCCCCCATCATGTCGAGCCTCCTATCCAGGGCATCGAATCTCATGTCAAGGGCTTTAAATCCGACCTGCAGTTCCGCCATCAAGCCCTCATTGCCATGCACCGGTAGTTGAAGAGGACCCTCCGACTCGCCCCTCTCCGCCATTGTGTTGCCAGGGGGGACAGCTCTGCTTGCTGCCTTCTCAAATGGTACCTTCCTTTGTTTTGGGTCCACCTTCCCCATGGCAGTGGAGGAGGAGAGTGAGAGCAGCGCGGTGGGATTCCTGGGCCGGCGGGGAGAGGGCGTTGAAGGAAGCACGGTGCAGTAAGCTGAGGAGGGGCCAGCCGGACCAATGGTGCTCAGAAAACACAACGAGGAGCACGCCTGAACAAAGTTGCTGCCCAGAGGGAGAGGGAGAGCCCAACGAGGTCTGAGTCTGTGGCCCAATGCTACGGTCCATGCCCAATGGTACGCAAATCGAAGTGCAAAGGCACCGTGTGGCGGAGCAGCGGTGCCGCTGTATGAGGGCCAAAGTCACCAAAATGCGTCAAAGGGGGAACCCGGCAGCTGAACAGCGTGGAGAAATGCTGGGTGGTGGGGTGGGAGCGGTGTCCAAGGTGGAGCGGGGGGCCCCTACCACGATGCGGCCGGTCCGCAGGCTCACCCGTAGACCCTGTCACCAAGGGGCCTCCGGGGGTATCGGTTGGGACCCTGCACACTGGGTAGCTCGTACTCACCGCTCCCAGCCCCCCTAGGAACAAAGAGGCATGTTGCATGCCATGCAGCGCTGGTCTGAGGTGCCGCAGGCAGGCCAGGTGAGGTCTGGGAGTGTGGTGCCTCCTCGCGCCCACGGGTGTGGAGCTCCGGCAGGCCGAGGAACCACTCGAGACCCCGGCTCCGTCAGGTACACCAGGCCCTCTGATTCGGCACGGTGCCGTTGCCGGTTCCTGATCACCTGGGAACGTCAGGATGGGCTCGGCGGAGACCGGAGGTGTTGCGCAGGACAATGTGCCTCATGCCGCAGCGATTCAGTGTCTGGGGCCACCGGGCGGGCCAAATCCTCCGGGGAATCGGATGGGCCTACGGATCTACGCGGCCATCTTGGTCTGCGGTCTGGCCACGCCCCCCCCAATTGGTGCCACTTTAATCCTCTCTGCGCAAACCATTTAATATCCACGTTTTGCAAACCTAGGTCTTTGTCAATACCTATGTTGTTCAGCATACCTTTTGCGACAGAAAACATAGCTGTGCCCTACAATCTATACTGTAAGCATTTTGAAAGAATGTGTGGATGGAATCAAAAGACATCTGTAGCTGAGTAAGTCAGTTGGTAGAATGAGAGGTATCTAAAATGGTGGAGAAGATGCTGTTTAACAAAAAGCAGAAAAGTGATTGGTTGTTCATAAACAGTGTGTACTCAAAAAATAGGATGCATGTTAATTTGCTAAACAAGCATCTTTCTGATGGGTTATAGAAAAATGTTTGAAAGGTACAGTAGATAGGATAAGCTAATATTTTGCAACAGTCAACCACACCTGCTATTTGCATTTGTAAGCTAGTGTGCTGAATTTGAAAATATGGTGAACTTGTGACCTTCTGGTACAGTTGAATGTTGCAGAAACTGTTACTATGGAAACTAGGATTAAGCAGAATGGGGGAAGGGTTGAAACTTGACAGTGGTTTTAAAGTATGAAAGGCTAAGTTATATATATGTGATATGCTGCTAAAGTACGTTTCCACATCAGTACTATGTTTAGAAGTGGTGTGTTCTTAAAAAATAATAGTAGTATTATTGGAAATACATTTTTGAACTCCTGTAAGGTTTGTGGCTCCATTGCGACTCCAATAAATTACAGAACCAGCTTGGGTACTTTTAGAAAAGACTAATAAAGGGTTAATATGTGTAACCAATAGAAATGGGTTTTAGAATTTGAAAAACAGAAGGGGGCATTTTGATTTGTTACTTAAATTCATTTGTGTGCAGAAAGAGGGGGAACGATTGCCATTACTGGTTTTACTTGTTGAGCCTGGTGCATCACATGTATTGTGTGTGAAAGAAAATCTTTTAAGAGTTTCACATATTTTCATATTCTGCAGTACTATAAAAGAGGTAAGTTAGTAATATGGAAGATATGTTATGTATTGTGTAGGAGTGTATGAGTGTTTGAAATTATATTTTTAACTTTGTAATGCATTATTCATGAAGCTTGTGAAGCATTAGGCAAAATGCGATCTTTGAAATATGTAACCAAATGTTTGGAACATGTATTGTAGTCTGTTTTACTGTACGGAAATGAAGCTTGAAATAGGTTGTGCATACTAATATGTGTGCTTCCAGAATCTGTGATGAAAGTATTAGAGAAAACTGAGGTTTAAAAAATGTTGGCAGATGTATTAAACTGTATTCCAGTCTATGTAAATGTACGAAAAATCAATTATCACATAGGCATTACAATGGTACATGTGTTGTAATGGCTTGTATTCTAACCATATGCATTGTAATGGAAGTTGCATAGTGAAAATCATGCTGTAAAAGTAAGCATTTCAATAGTTTGCGTAATAACATCATATATACTTGAAATAAGTTTAAAAGTACAAGACTTACAATAGGGTTATGAGAAGGGAGCAAGGAGAACATGGCGTCTGCTAGCTGAGCAGCCGCGCGTGTCCCTGTCACCTCCTACCGTGCAATAGTAAGCGCGATGTTACCTGGCATTTGAAGCGCTGTCGTCGGTGGATTCTTCCTGTTTTTTTCTCCTGAGGCTGGCGGAGTGGTCGTCGACCCCCGGAGACAGATAGAGCAGGGGGCGAATGACCTTGGAGCTGTTTGGCACTCCCCGCCCTGCTTCCCGCGCTGGTGCACGGCTGCCCTAAAGTTGAGGCGCGGCCGTAGAGCGGTGGCCCGCGGCATCCTCCGGGTCGGCAGCGGCAGCGCCAGTATCGGGCGTTTCTTTGGCGCCGTGGGAGCCGTGCGAGCTGGCAGAACGGGGAGCACCGGGGAAATCTCTGCGGAACTGCTGGCTCCTGTCTCTCATATTACTCTCCCAGATTCAAAAGGGCCAAAGACGTCCCTGGGCAATGAGCAGGGCGTTTCTTGTATTCACAGTTTGGAGCCCCCAAATTTATTTGAAAAAGACAACGCGCAAGTTGGCAAGGTCCTGCCACATAACACACAAGACGGTGTAGGGGGTAATTCAAGGACCCCAGAAAAACGAGGTAACCCTGGTGACAAACCAAAAGGAAAAAAAGGTAGGAAAGCTGGAAAGAGTGTGTCTGGAAATAAAAAAGGGAAAATTAAGGAAAAGGGGAAAGTGACGGGGCGGCCTCAAAGTCAGTCAGAGGAAGAGCGAGTTTTGGAAGCCGCAACTGTAATAAGCAGTCCTGGTACCCCTAATGTTTCTAGTCTGTCCAGCGATAATTCTGCCTTTTTAAACTACCAGGTAAAGGGTAGGAGTATAAAGGGGGGGGAAAAATAAGATTACATCTAATAAAGTTAAGGTCACCCCCTCACTAAGGTCTTTCTTCAGGGTTCAACCAGAGGTTTTACTCATTACAAAGTGGGGAGAAGATTATAAAGAGAACGACGTCACTGGTCTATCTGATTATTTGGGCTCTAAAGGCGCACCGCAGGATAAGATGCAGTCCATAGGAGCACCATCTACGGAGACCGGGTTACTCACTGACCTAATCGAACCGGGGTCTGAAACAGGGTTCGTAGGGCAAACAGAAATAGGCCCTCAGATTACTCCTACTGTCACTACCACTGCCACGGTCATTGCCACTGCCACAGCTGCCAGTTATGGTATGAACGGGGTGGGTCAGGATTAGGTTATCAGGAGCAGATTGGACCCTCCTCAGTCTCGATGGAAGCTCTATTTACTTCATTAAAGGAAGATATTAAGCAAGGCTTTGCTGTATCAGCCGCTAATCAAGGGGAGATTAGGAGCTCATGTGAGACGCTGGAAAAAAAAGTAGATCTCCTAAATGCTAGAACTGAATCCCTAGAACACTCCGTAGACGAGCTAAAGGCCAACTTAGGGACTGCAGAGGCTAAAATATATGACCTACAAAAAGGAGAGGCTGTTTTGCGAGAAAGAATGGAGACACTGGAAACTAATTCCCGTAGGAATAATCTCCGTGTTTTGAACATCCCAGAGGGGAAAGAGGTGTCAGATTTAAGAACTTTTATTGTAAATTTGTTCAAAGAAGTTCTGCCACTTGGCGATCCTATTGAGTCCTTGGTAATGGACATACAAAGAATTCATAGGGACCCCTTTCGCCTAAATCCAAACAGGACAAAACCAAGGAAGATACTTATTAATTTCCTTACCTATGCAGTGAAAGTAACATTTTTGAATCTGGCATTAAAGACAAAAACATTAAGAAGTAAGGATTTTTCTTTTGAAGTTCGCTCGGACTTGTCAAGAGATACATTAGAAAGGCAGTGGGAGCTTGGGAGAAGGATGGACAATTTCAAGAAGATCGGAGCCACGGTACAACTTAAATTTCCAGCTTTCTTAAAGGTTATGCACAATAATAAAATGCACAACATTAGGTCTGTTCAGGAGGCAGACGAATTGTTGGATATCATTAGTAAAGGGGCCCCATAAGCTCTCAGGATATTCTGGGAGGTACAGGAAGGTGAAGTAAACAGTCTAAGATTTGCCATAACAAGGAAAAAATATTTAAAAAAACATGGAGGGGAAAGCACAGAGGAGGGAAAGGAGGGAGAAAACACAGAGGGGAAGGAAAAAAAAAAGATTTTTTTTTTTAACCTCTTACATGTTTTTGATACACGATGCACGATCCAATTTTTTTATCCGTCTCCGTTTCTTCCCTTTTCTAGTAGAACACTATGGAAGGGTAACACATAGGTGTGATAGAGGTAGAGGCGGAGGGGATCACGGACACCACATCTGGACAACAACTAGTCCAGTTAAATGGGGGAAGGGTTCTCCAAGGGTGGGGGAGGGAGGGGGGTTGGAGAGCACAGGGGAATAAAAAATAAAATTACCTAATTCGCCTTAGTTTTTTTAGGTTGTTTAGATCTGATAGTTTTAGTTGGGTTGGGACTGACCGGAGGGCAAAAATTAAGACGATACCTCTGTCTCGGCTTAGGGAGGGCGTGAGGGTGGAGTCTCCAATTAAATGACTACTCTCCAGATATTGTCCTGGAATGTGAATGGCCTGCGTGGGGGGTCACGTAGAGGAAAAATCCTACAATATTTAAGAGGTTCCCCAGCGCAGGTCCTTGTTATCCAGGAGACTCATCTTCTTGAGGCAGAAACGAAAGAAATATTAAGATCACAGAAATGGGTGGATTATTTTGTTTGTACTGACCAGATGGCAAATATTAGAGGAGTGTTGATTCTCTTTAAAAAATTAGCTAAAGCACAGGTTTTACAATATAAGGGTGACCCAGGAGGGAGGTGGCTGATATTGAAGACTACTTTAAGAGGTATCCTCTTTACATTAGTAGGCTACTATGGCCCGAATCAGGACGACCCCTCTAATCTCCAAACTATTTTTTCGCAGCTATTGGGTTTCCCAGAGCCAGTGATATGGGCAGGAGACTTTAACATCTTTCTTGATCCCAAATTAGATAAATCTCCTAATAGCAGGGCGGTTGCCCCTTCGAGATCTAGGGCATCCCTCTTGGTAATAATGTCCCAATTGGGTCTCAGTGACATTTGGAGAGAGCGGTCAGGGCAACAAATGGGGGTATCTTATAGAAATTTCAAATATAAACATAAGCCACGAATCGACTATATTTTGCTCAGTCATAATCTTAGAGATAGAGTAAAGAATATAAAATACCTGCCATCACATATGTCGGACCATTCTGGCATCTTATTGACTCTTGATTGCATACAGACACAACAGGCTAGAGTATGGTCCTTTGATCGTACGTTGCTACTTGAAGAGGATGAGACAAGTTTCCTCTCCAGGGAAACAAACCAATTTTTAGAGACCAATCTGGGCACTGCAGACATCGCTATAGTATGGGATACTCTCAAAGCTTTTTTGAGGGGTACAATAACCAATAGGTCGAGCTACAGGCGCAAGAAATACAGAGAAGAGACTATAGTCTTGGAGGAAGAAATGAGGAAAGTGGAGGCAAGATTGAATACCCAAGAGGGAGTTGGTCAGAGATGAAGATCTGGAGAAAAGTAGAAATTTAAAGGAGCAGCTGGAGAGTATTCTTCAGGTGCGGCTTATGCGCAGATGGGAGGCTAGCAAGATGGCCCACTTTGAGTATGGGGAAGGAGCTGGAAAGCTACTTGCTTGGAAAACTAAAGCAGACCAGCTCCGGAACCATATAAAGGAGATCTCTGTGGGTAACGGGGTAGCCTCCATTTCTTCGGATGAAGGGATTGGAGAGGCTTTCCTGGAATATTTTCAGGAGATATATAAAGAGACCTCTACAGAGGATAAACTCAAGGCAAGATCATGGTTGGAAAATATCACTCTAACACCTATTAGCTCCGAGCAACAATTAGATCTGGGACAGACCATCACGCAGGAGGAAGTGAGGAAGGCATTGGCGAGTGAAAAAGAGGTAAAGCGGCTGGTCCCGATGGACTCCCAATCGAGCTATATAGATCACTCGGGGAGGGCATAATTCCAATAATAACCCATCTTTTCAATAACATTTTTTTGGAAGGAGTTAGTCCACCTGCAACATGGAGTGATGCTACAGAAGTCCTCATCTTGAAACCGGGTAAAAATCCCTCCAGCTGTGGGTCTTATCGGCCCATATCGCTTTTAAATGCCGATTATAAAATCTTCACTACCATCTTGGCAACTAGATTGGGGGTGGTGGCAAAGGACATTCTCCATCCCAAACAAAAAGGGTTCGTGAAAGGGAGACAATTGGCAGACCTCACTCATGATTTGGTCGGCGCAATAGACATTGCTTCCACCCATTTACTTCCCCTTGCAGCCTTAACCCTAGATGCCACCAAGGCTTTTGACAGGGTAAATTGGATCTACCTGTCAGAAGTAATGGGAAAATTTAATTTGGGTGTCAAGTTTTGTCGTGCTATACAGCTGCTATACCAATCACCATCGGCCAAGCTTTTGGTTAATGGAAGCCTTACTAAGTCATTTGATATAACCAGAGGGACTCGACAGGGCTGCCCCCTCTCCCCCCTGTTGTTTGATATGTATATCGAACCGTTTGCACAGAGTCTTAGAGATAATTCTGATATTGAGTCTTGCAGACCTAGGCAGAACTCTTCCGGCAGTCATTAAACTGGCGGGGGAGTTTGGTCAGGTCTCTGGTTACGAGGTAAACGCCGGTAAACTTGGAATATTCTGCATACTGTATATCAGACAAGTCGTAGCATGCGTTACCTCGGGGTTAGAGTCATCCAAGATATTTACAAACTAGCAGATACCAACTTAGCACGAGTCTTCCGTGATTACCATAAACAAATGAAGTCATGGGCCCACCTTCCCTTATCCATTCTGGGAACAAAGAAAACAGTACTACTTAAAGAAAAGTGAAAAGAGCACATTAGAAAAAGAGCAAAACCTTGTACAGGATAAAAGCTCTTCTGGTAGGAGCACTAAACAGTTTCTTAACCCCTTCGCTGCTAGGCCTTTTCCCCCCCTGTGCTAAGCCTTTTTATGGCTATTTGGGGTAGTGCGCGCTTAGGCCCCTGTAACTTTTTGACCACATAAGGTATCCACGCCAAATTTGTGTCCTTTTTTCTAACATCATGGGGATTGTAAAGGTACCCAGGGTTTGTGGATTCCCTTGGAGGGGACCCAGAAATTAGCCAAAATACAGCTAAATTTTGTTTTTGGGGGGAAAAATGCGAAAAAAGGGCTACAGATGAAAGCGTCTTTGTTTCTTCCCTGCAAATGGCATCAAAAGGGGTTGTGGTGCTGAAATCACCATCTTCCCAGCTTTCAGGGACAAGCAGACTTTTGTCAGAAAACCAACTTTTTTACACAGTTTGGGCATTTTTCTGGGACATAGCCTATTTTTGCTATTTTTGTGCTTTCAACCTCCTTCTAGTTAATGGTAGAAATGGGTATGAAACCAATAATGGATCCTGGAAAGCCATACATTTCTGAAATGTAGACAAAATTCTGAATTCAGCAAGGGGTCATTTGTGTAGATCCTTAAAGTTTTCCTTATAGAAACTAACAGTTAAATGAAGGAAAAATTGAAAATTAGTTGAAAAAAACAGCCATTTGTGTCAACGTTTTCACCTGTAACTTCTTCTAATTATGACAGCTATTTGAAAGCAATATACGGTTATATCCGCTGGACCTTTCTGGTTGTGGGGATATATAGGACTTGTAGGTTCACCAAGAACCCGACGAACCCAGAGCCAATAACTGAGCAGCGTCTTGCAATGGTTTTTTATTATGTACCGGGTATATAGCAATTATTTTGGGAAAATGTATACATGGAAAAATTGTTATGAGAGACACCTATGTATTTCTGAAATGGGAACAAAATGTAGGGGCCTATTAGCAATAACCGGCGATAATTATCGCTAAGCGCAGTTAGCGCTAGGATAATTTTCGCCGGCTATCGCAGGTTTCTATCGCGGAGATAGCGTGCTATCAGCAACGCTTATCTCCAAAGCGATAGAAACCCTGGAGAACAGTGTGAATATCGCTTGAAAACAAGCGATATTCACACTGTGACCAGTGTTAGCTTGGCGATAGGGCGAGGGGATTTAGCCATGTAATCCACCTCCCATTGGATTACATGGCTAAGTCAGGTCTGGACCAGGCGTTAACAAACCAGCGCGAAACGTGTTTAGCTCTGGGTTCGTTAATCACCTCCCCTGCCTCGCTAATAGGCGATAGCGAGCTTAGCGACTGTTTCCAGTCGCTTTTAGGTTGGGAACGCCTACTTTGCATGCCATTAGCGATAAATATCGCTGGCATGCAAAGCGGCACCCAACCCGGTCGCTATCGCTTAGAAGCTGTCGCTAACAGCAGTTAGCGACAGCTTGCTAATAGGCGTTAGAATTATCGCCGCTTTAGCGGGAAAAAGTCCCGCTAAAGCGGCGATAGAGCCCTTGATAATATGCCCCTTAGATTTTAGAAACAGTAGATATTTGCACATTTCCGAAATTGGGAGTACCCATACTAGCATGAGAATTATAGGTCATTTTTCAAAATGACTTATTTTTTACACATTGTCTTTCATT
Organism: Calotriton arnoldi; assembly: GCA_963921515.1. Classification (NCBI taxonomy): domain Eukaryota; kingdom Metazoa; phylum Chordata; class Amphibia; order Caudata; family Salamandridae; genus Calotriton; species Calotriton arnoldi. Next base: position 177,726 of record CAWUFW010010865.1, on the reverse strand, counting down.
TGGAAGGCAGAAATGCATCGAAAGTCAATAGGTAATAACAGTTGCTCTACAATTCTGTGTTACCCTAAGTCTCCCGATAAAAATGGTACCTCACTTGTGTGGGTAGGCCTTGTGCACACAACAGGAAATGGCTGAAAATGCCACGTGGACGTACCACATTTTCACAATGAAAAATTACCATTTTTTTGCAAAGTGCCTAGCTGTAGTTTTTTAACCCTAGCTCTGCGGGCACTTAGAGAAACCTAGCAAACCTATACATTTTTGAAAACTAGACACCCAGGGGAATTCAGGATGGGGTGACTTGACTGGCTCTCACCAGGTTCTGTTACCCAGAATCCCTTGCAAACCTAAAACATTGGCAAAAAAAACACATTTTCCTCACTTTTCTGTGGTGGAAAGTTCTGGAATCTGCGTGGATCCACAAAATTCCACACACCCCACGTTCCCCAAGGTCTTCTGAAAAGAATGGTACCTCACTTGTGTGGGTAGGCCTAGTGCCCGCGACAGGAAGCAGCGCAAAACGCAACGTGGACGCACCACATTTTCACAGTGAAAAATTACCCTTTTTTTGCAAAGTGCCTAGCTGTAGTTTTTGAACCCTAGCTCTGCTGGCACTTAGGGAAACCTAGAAAACCTATACATTTTTGAAAAGTAGACACCCAGGGGAATCCAGGATTGGGTGACTTGACTGGCTCTCACCAGGTTCTGTTACCCAGAATCCCTTGCAAACCTAAAAAATTGGCAAAAAACCCACATTTTCCTCACTTTTCTGTGGTGGAAAGTTCTGGAATCTGCGTGGATCCACAAAATTCCACACACCCCACGTTCCCCAAGGTCTTCTGAAAAGAATGGTACCTCACTTGTGTGGGTAGGCCTAGTGCCCGCGACAGGAAGCAGCGCAAAACGCAACGTGGACACACCACATTTTCACAGTGAAAAATGACCCTTTTTTTGCAAAGTGCCTAGCTGTAGTTTTCGAACCCTAGCTCTGCCGGCACTTAGGGAAACCTAGCAAACCTATACATTTTTGAAAAGTAGACACCCAGGGGAATCCAGGATGAGGTGACTTGACTGGCTCTCACCAGGTTCTGTTACCCAGAAGCCCTTTCAAACCTAAAAAATTGGCAAAAAAACACATTTCCCTCACTTTTCTGTGGTGGAAAGTTCTGGAATCTGCGTGGATCCACAAAATTCCACCCACCCCGCATTCCCCAAGGTCTTCCGAAAAAAATGGTACCTCACTTGTGTGGGTAGGCCTAGTGCCCGTGACAGGAAGCAGCGCAAAACGCAACGTGGACGCACCACATTTTCACAGTGAAAAATGACCCTTTTTTTGCAAAGTGCCTAGCTGTAGTTTTTGAACCCTAGCTCTGCTGGCACTTAGGGAAACCTAGCAAACCTATACATTTTTGAAAAGTAGACACCCAGGGGAATCCAGGATGGGGTGACTTGACTGGCTCTCACCAGGTTCTGTTACCCAGAATCCCTTGCAAACCTAAAAAATTGGCAAAAAAAAAACATTTTCCTCACTTTTCTGTGGTGGAAAGTTCTGGAATCTGCGTGGATCCACAAAATTCTACACACCCCGCGTTCCCCAAGGTCTTCCGAAAAAATGGTACCTCACTTGTGTGGGTAGGCCTAGTGCCCGCGACAGGAAGCAGCGCAAAACGCAACGTGGACGCACCACATTTTCACAGTGAAAAATGACCCTTTTTTTGCAAAGTGCCTAGCTGTAGTTTTCGAACCCTAGCTCTGCCGGCACTTAGGGAAACCTAGCAAACCTATACATTTTTGAAAATTAGATACCCAGGGGAATCCAGGATGGGGTGACTTGACTGGCTCTCACCAGGTTCTGTTACCCAGAATCTCTTGCAAACCTAAAAAATTGGCAAAAAAACCACATTTTCCTCACTTTTCTGTGGTGAAAAGTTCTGGAATCTGCGTGGATCCACAAAATTCCACCCACCCCGCGTTTCCCAAGGTCTTCCGAAAAAAATGGTACCTCACTTGTGTGGGTAGGCCTAGTGCCCGCGTCAGGAAGCAGCGCAAAACACAACGTGGACGCACCACATTTTCACAGTGAAAAATGACCCTTTTTTTGCAAAGTGCCTAGCTGTAGTTTTTGAACCCTAGCTCAGCTGGCACTTAGGGAAACCTAGCAAACCTATACATTTTTGAAAAGTAGACACCCAGGGGAATCCAGGATGGGGTGACTTGACTGGCTCTCACCAGGTTCTGTTACCCAGAATCCCTTGCAAACCTAAAAATTGGCAAAAAAATACATTTTCCTCACTTTTCTGTGGTGGAAAGTTCTGGAATCTGCGTGAATCCACAAAATTCCACCCACCCCGCGTTTCCCAAGGTCTTCTGAAAAAAATGGTACCTCACTTGTGTGGGTAGGCCTAGTGCCCGCGACAGGAAGAAGCGCAAAACGCAACGTGGACGCACCACATTTTCACAGTGAAAACTGACCCTTTTTTTGCAAAGTGCCTAGCTGTAGTTTTTGAACCCTAGCTCTGCCGGCACTTAGGGAAACCTAGCAAACCTATACATTTATGAAAATTAGACACCCAGGGGAATCCAGGATGGGGTGACTTGACTGGCTCTCACCAGGTTCTGTTACCCAGAATCCCTTGCAAACCTAAAAAATTGGCAAAAAAACACATTTTCCTCACTTTTCTATGGTGGAAAGTTCTGGAATCTGCGTGGATCCACAAAATTCCACCCACCCCGCGTTCCCCAAGGTCTTCCAAAAAAAATGGTACCTCACTTGTGTGGGTAGGCCTAGTGCCCGCAACAGGAAGCAGCGCAAAACGCAACGTGGACGCACCACATTTTCACAGTGAAAAATTACCCTTTTTTTGCAAAGTGCCTAGCTGTAGTTTTTGAACCCTAGCTCAGCTGGCACTAAGGGAAACCTAGCAAACCTATACATTTTTGAAAAGTAGACACCCAGGGGAATCCAGGATGGGGTGACTTAACTGGCTCTCACCAGGTTCTGTTACCCAGAATCACTTGCAAACTTAAAAAATTGGCAAAAAAAACACATTTTCCTCACTTTTCTGTGGTGGAAAGTTCTGGAATCTGAGTGGATCCACAAAATTCCACCCACCCCGCTTTCCCCAAGGTCTTCCGAAAAAAATGGTACCTCACTTGTGTGGCTAGGCCTAGTGCCCGCGACAGGAAGCAGCGCAAAACGCAACGTGGACGCACCACATTTTCATAGTGAAAAATGACCCTTTTTTTGCAAAGTGCCTAGCTGTAGTTTTTGAACCCTAGCTCTGCAGGCACTTAGGGAAACCTAGCAAACCTATACATTTTTGAAAAGTAGACACCCAGGGGAATCCAGGATGGGGTGACTTGACTGGCTCTCACCAGGTTCTGTTACCCAGAATCCCTTGCAAACCTAAACAATTGGCAAAAAAAACACATGTTCCTCACTTTTCTGTGGTGGAAAGTTCTGGAATCTGCGTGGATCCACAAAATTCCACCCACCCGCGTTCCCCAAGGTCTTCCGAAAAAATGGTACCTCACTTGTGTGGGTAGGCCTAGTGCCCGCGACAGGAAGCAGCGCAAACGCAACGTGGACGCACCACATTTTCACAGTGAAAAATGACCCTTTTTTTGCAAAGTGCCTAGCTGTAATTTTTAACCCTAGCTCTGCCGGTACCTAGGGAAACCTACCAAACCCACACTTTTCTGAAAAGTAGACACCCAGGGGATTCCAGGAGGTATGGCTTGACGTGGATCCCCCAATGTTTTCTTACCCAGAATCCCCTGCAAACCTGACATTTTGCTGAAAAATCCCTTTTTCACATATTTTTGTGTGGTAAAGTTGTGGCATCACGGGCTGACACAAATTTCCTACCACCCAGCATTCCCCAGGTCTCTTGATAAAAATGGTGCCTCACTCAGGTGGGAGGCCCAAGTACCAGCGACAGGCAAGGGGCCCACAACGTGTTGAGGCGCCCTCAAATGGCCTCATGACAAAACGACCTGGTTTTGCAAGAGGGTCCCATGACGTTTTGGCCCGGGCTCAGCGGCCACCTAGGGAAACCTACCAAACCCACACATTTCTGAAAAGTAGACACCCGGGGGATTCCAGGGAGGTATGGCTTGCGTGGATCCCCCAACGTTTTCTTACCCAGAATCCCCTGCAAACCTGACATTTTGCTGAACAAATCCATTTTTTCACACATTTTTGTGTGGTAAAGTTGTGGCATCACGGGGCTGACACAAATTTCCTACCACCCAGCGTTCCCCAGGTCTCCCGATAAAAATGGTGCCTCACTCGGGTGGGAGGCCCAAGTACCCGTGACAGGCAAGGGCCCACAACGTATTGAGGCGACCTCAAAATGGCCTATGACAAAACGACCTGGTTTTGCAAGGGGGGTCCCATGACGTTTTGGCCCGGGGCTCGGCGGCCACCTAGGGAAACCTACCAAACCCACACATTTCTGAAAAGTAGACACCCAGGGGATTCCGGGGAGGTATGGCTTGCGTGAATGTCCCAACGTTTTCTTACCCAGAATCCCCTGCAAACCTGATATTTTGCTGAAAAGATCCCTTTTTTCACACATTTTTGTGTGGTAAAGTTGTGACATCACGGGGCTGACACAAATTTCCTACCACCCAGTGTTCCCCCAGGTCTCCCGATAAAAATGGGGCCTCACTCGGGTGGGAGGCCCAAGTACCCGCGACAGGCAAGGGCCCACAACGTATTGAGGCGACCTCAAAATGGCCTATGACAAAACGACCTGGTTTTGCAAGGGGGTCCCATGACGTTTTGGCCCGAGGCTCGGCGGCCACCTAGGAAACCTACCAAGCCACACATTTCTGAAAAGTAGACACCCAGGGGATTCCAGGGAGGTATGGCTTGCGTGGATCAACCCAACGTTGTCTTACCCAGAATCCCCTGCAAACCTGATATTTTGCTGAAAAGATCCCTTTTTCACACATTTTTGTGTGGTAAAGTTGTGACATCACGGGGCTGACACAAATTTCCTACCACCCAGTGTTCCCCAGGTCTCCCGATAAAAATGGGGCCTCACTCGGGTGGGAGGCCCAGTGCCGCGACAGGCAAGGGCCCATAACGTATTGAGGCGATCTCGAAATGGCCTATGACAATGACCTGGTTTTGTAGGGGGTCCCATGACGTTTGGCCTGAGCTCGCGGCCACCTAGGAAACCTACCAAACCAACACATTTCTTAAAGTAGACACCTGGGGGATTCCAGGAGGTATGGCTGCGCGTGATCCCAACGTCTTACCCAGAATCCTCTGCAAACCTGACATTTTGCTGAAAAATCCCTTTTTCACACATTTTGTAGTGGTAAGTTGTGGCATCACGGGCTGACACACTTTTCCTATCACCCAGCATTCCCCCAGGTCTCCCGATAAAAATGGTACCTCACTCGGTTGGGAGGCCCAAGTACCCGCGACAGGCAAGGGCCCAAAACATTTTGTGATAGGCTATTTTGATGTCGCCTCAATACGTTGTGGGCCCTTGCCTGTCGCAGGTACTTGGGCCTCCCACCCGAGTGAGGCACCATTTTTATCGGGAGACGTAGGGGGACGCTGGGTGGTAGGAAATTTGTGTCTGCCCCATGATTCCACAACTTTACCACACAAAAATGTGTGAAAAAAGTGATTTTTTCAGCAAAATATCAGGTTTGCAGGGGATTCTGGGTAAGAAAACGTTGGGGGAGCCACGCAAGCCATACCTCCTGGAATCCCCGGTGTCTACTTTTCAGAAATGTGTGGTTTTAGTAGGTTTCCCTAGGTGGCCGCCGAGCCCCGGGCCAAAACGTTATGGGACCCCCCCTTGCAAAACCAGTTCGTTTTGTGATAGGCCATTTTGAGGTCACCTCAATACGTTGTGGGCCCTTGCCTGTCGCGGGTACTTGGGCCTACCACCCGTGTGAGGCACCATTTTTATCGGGAGACCTGGGGGGATGCTGGGTGGTGGGAAATTTGTGTCTGCCCCGTTATGCCACAACTTTACCACACAAAAATGTGTGAAAAAAGTGATTTCTTCAGCAAAATATCAGGTTTGCAGGGATTCTGGGTAAGAAACGTTGGGGGATCCACGCAAGCCATACCTCCCTGGAATCCCCTGGTGTCTACTTTTCAGAAATGTGTGGGTTTGGTAGGTTTCCCTAGGTGGCCGCCGAGCCCTGGGCCAAAACCCAGGTGACCCCCCTTGCAAAACCAGGTCGTTTTGAGATAATGTGTTGTTTATTTCTGCAGCGTGAAAATTTTGGCACAATATTGCAAGGAAAATGTGACAGACATTTTGAGGTTTGCAGGACATTGTGGGTAACATAACTTGTTGGGATCCACAGGAGAGATATCACCATGTACTCCCATGGGTGTTTCATTTACGACAATATCTACAGTTGGTAGGTTATTCTTAGATGGAATGTACACCTTGGCAGACAGACTAAAAAGACAAAGATTACTGCACAGCCATCTATTCCTCAAGCACACACACATACTGGTTGGATTTGGCACGAGGGCAAGTGATGGTTCAGTATATGCAATTTTATTAACAAGAGATTTCACAAAAATGAAATGCACTGTCAATAATTGAAAGGACAAAAACTGAACCAGTGACTCGCAGCTCGTGAGCTGTAAAGCCACGTCAAGGCCCCAACCGCTTTACAGGCCATTCACACACCTTTCATACGTGATACACACAAGACCATTCACACCACCAGGCACGAAACAAACACATTACAACACTCACACCAGCAGACAGCGCCATTCAAGGGCCCATCACTTTAACACGCCCACATTCCTAACACAGCAACCACACAAGCTGATGGATTGCGTGGAGTGTCGCTCGGCTAGCAGTGTGTGTAGTGACCAGCAGCAAGTCACTACTCACACACCGCCAGCCGAGCGCCAGTCCACGCACACCGCCAGCCAAGCGCCAGTCCACGCACACCGCCAGCCAAGCGCCAGTCAATGCACACCGCCAGCCAAGCGCCACTCCACGCACACCGCCAGCCAAGCACCACTGCACGCACACCACCAGCCAAGTGCCACTCCACGCACACCGCCAGCCAAGCGCCAGTCCACGCACACCGCCAGCCAAGCGCCACTCCATGCACACCGCCAGCCAAGCGCCACTCCACGCACACCGCCAGCCAAGCGCCACTCCACGCACATCGCCAGCCAAGAGCCACTCCACGCACACCGCCAGCCAAGAGCCACTCCACGCACACCGCCAGCCAAGCGCCACTCCATGCACACCGCCAGCCAAGCACCAGCCTACACACACCACCATAACATTTAGGATTTTTTTTATACAAAAAAGAATACACAAACAAATTGCAAATAGATACAAATCTACTAACACAAAATCTGAAACAAAATACATTGCACTAATGCCAACCTTGAAACAGAACAACAATTCTTAAACATTACAGACCAGGCAGTTCACTTTACCACTCATGGTTGCTCCCAATAATTATTTTGCTTGTGGTACGCTCTATAACAAGCAGGCACACACAGCCCAGGGTTAGAAGGACACTCAGGGCAGTACATACGAGTCTCCTTCCGCGTACCTCTTCGCCAACATACTCTACATCTCCTTGTGGGAAAGTCTTTTGAGGGTGTAGGAGGAATGTGATCAGGAAAGTGGCGATCTTTCAATCGAGCCACATCCTCCACCACTCCAACTCTAGGAACACTTGCCTGTTCCACAACAACAAGGCTGCCTATGACAGACTGCTGAAACTGAACAAAAGTCAACTTTGACGCAGGAGAACACTCCTTGAACACAACAAAAGCATTCAAAGTTGCTAAATTGAAGAGATGGATGGCCAACTTCTTATACCAAATGTAAGCCTTACGAATAGCAGTGTAAGGTTCCAACCTCTGATCTACTCTATCAACACCACCCATGTGCTTATTGTAGTCTAAAATGCACACAGGTTTGCGCACTTCAGCAATCTGACCCCAAACAGCCACAGGTGAAGTACTCTCATCATGGATGGTGGTCAGCATGTACACATCCCTCCTGTCCACAAATTTCACAGCTAGTAGTTCATCACTACGCAAGGAACTGCACTGTCCCCTCTGAAGTTTTTGCAAACAAGCTCTTTTGGATAACCTTTACGGTTAGAGCGGATTGTGCCACAAGCAAAAGTGTCCACTTTGAACAATTCCTTAAACAACTGCACAGCAGTGTAGAAGTTATCAAGGTACAAATGGTGGCCTCTGTTAAACAGTCCTCTAGCAAGATCCCACACAATTTTCTCTGAAACTCCAAAAGTGGACGGACAACCAGGGGGTCAATAGTGGAATCCCTACCAGTGTACACACGGAAATTAAAAACATATCCTGTCCTACTCTCAGACAACATATACAGCTTAATTCCATAGCGTGCCCTCTTGCTAGGAATGTACTGCCTAAAACCAAACGGCCCTTGAACAGGACCAAAGACTCATCAATAGATATTTATTTCCCTGGAGTATAGATCTCTGAAAATCGATCTAGAAAGTGATCAAGAACAGGCCGAATCTTAAAAAGACGGTCACATTCAGGGTGATCTCGTGGCAACGCCAAACCATTATCAACAAAATGCAGCATCCGAAGCAAAAGTAAATACCGATCACAAGTCATAATTGCAGGAAATATGGCCGTTGCCATCAATGGACTGGTAGACCAATATGAACCCATGGACGGCTTCCTTATCAAACCCATCAAAAAAGTCAAACCCAAAAACTTCTTCATCTCTTCCAGATTTGTGGGACTCCACCGGGTAGCTCTAGAGTGGGGCCTAAGTCTGGCACTGTTGTCCCTCAAAAACTGTTCAGCATACAAATTAGTCTGCTCAACAATCTCACCCAAAAATACATCATCCATAAACAACTGAAAATACTGTATAGGCAAATAATGTTCACAATCCACTCTACACCCTGCATAACCACTAAAGGCAGGCAACACCGGCTGCACCATGTTTGGATCAACCCAGAGTCCAGCACTTCCAGTAGGACGCCTAGCAGCCCCAGGCTGCAATCCAGATGCCTCTTGCACAATCGGCACAGTAGTATCCTCCTCTAAAACAGGCACTTCATCCGCACTGAGAGTAGATTCATCCACACCGAGAGTAGCTTCATCTGCACTGAGAGTACCTTCATCATCCGATGATTCCATGTGGAGAGAAAACTCTCTGCCTGAATCTTCCCCTCCCTCCTCTCCCTCAGACGCACTGTCAGTCTCATAATCCTGCTCAGAGGAAGATTCAAGAAGCAAACCAACCACCTGCTGAGCAGTCATTCTACGGCTAGCCATAATGCTTACTAATAAAGGTTACTTGTCAAACAAGTCAACAACAACAAACCCTTTGTAAAAAAAGAAATAAACAAAATGTAGCTTTATCACAAAGACCTATATACTCCAACACTATACCACTCACGTGACAGAAGCAGCTAGACTCACCACCACCTACTCTGCACAGACACAGTGAAGATCAACAATATCCCACTAAAAAAGAAGAGAAAAAAATTACACATAAGACAATGCAAAACACATCGCAAAGAATTTCATGCTCTGAACACTAACAAATATGCTGCCATTATGACACCACTTACAAAAAAATTCATTCATGCATGACAATAATACTCATTTGGAGTAAACACAACAAAAATATTTTTCTTACCAAATAAATGCAATTATGCAAAACTGCAGAACAACCACTGCCGAAACCGCAAACAGAATCAAAAGCTTTACACTAGAATAAAAAGGAGAAAAAAAACATTACAATCACATATGCAAATAATGCACCAGTCCACACACAATCCACCAGCCAAGCTAAGGGGTAGGTGGGCCGAAGAGTATAAATAAAATATTCACCCCCGTAAAAGGGGAGCAACCCTTGCCCTTGAGGCCACTCCCCAACACAAAAATTAAAAAAAAGCTGGTGTCTAGTGGCTTCTGCCCTCCTTGGGGGCAGATGGGCCTAAAAACATACTGCTATTCTGCCACCCAAAGAGGGCAGAAATGGCCACAATCAGCCTCCCATAAAGGGGAGCGACCCTTGTCCAAGGGGCCGCTCCCCAACATAAAAAACCCTGGGGGCCTAGTGGACCTACAAAAAAACAAATCAGCCGATCTGCCCCTCAGGGTGGCAGAAACGGCCAAATTAATGCTCCCCAAAGGGGAGCAACCCTTGCCCAAGGGGCCACTCCCCCCAAAAAATCCCTGGTGGTCTAGTGGGCCAAATATAAAAAATGGCGACATCTGCCCCCCCATGGGGGCAGACAGCCACAAACAATGCCCCCAAGGGGAGCGACCCTTGCCCAAGGGGCCACTCCCCACAAAAAATCCCTGGTGGCCTAGTGGCCATACAAAAAAATCAGTCGATCTGCCCACCCAGGGGGCAGAAACGGCCAAATTAATGCTCCCCATAGGGGAGCGACCCTTGCCCAAGGGGCCACTCCCCTCAAACAAATCCCTGGTGGTCTAGTGGGCCCAATTTTAAAAAAAACCATGGCGATCTGCCCTCCTGGGGGCAGACACAGCCACAAATATTGCCCCCAAAGGAGAGTGACCCTTGCCCAAGGGGTCACTCTCCACAAATACATACCTGGGGATCTAGTGGGCACTATTTGGCCGATCTGCCCCCCCCATGGGGGCAGACAGCCACAAACAATGCCTCCAAAGGGGAGTGACCCTTGCCCAAGGGGCCACTCCCCACCGTTTTTCCCTGGTGGTCTAGTGGGCTGCAATATGAAAACTGCCCCCCCTAGGGGGCAGAGCACCAAAACATATGGCCCCCAAAGGGGAGCGACCCTTGCCCAAGGGGCCACTCCCCACCGTTTTTCCCTGGTGGTCTAGTGGGCTGCAATATCAAAACTGCCCCCCCAGGGGGCAGAGCACCAAAACATATGGTCCCCAAAGGGGAGCGACCCTTGCCCAAGGGGCCACTCCCCACCGTTTTTCCCTGGTGGTCTAGTGGGCTGCATATCAAAAACTGCCCCCCCCCCCAGGGGGGCAGAGCACCAAAACATATGGTCCCCAAAAGGGGAGCGACCCTTGCCCAAGGGGCCACTCCCCACCGTTTTTCCCTGGTGGTCTAGTGGGCTGCAATATCAAAACTGCCCCCCAGGGGGCAGAGCACCAAAATATATGGCCCCCAAAAGGGGAGTGACCCTTGCCCAAGGGGCCACTCCCCCAAACAGTATTTTGAATTTAAATTAAAAAGGGCTTAGGGCTGGGCATTAGAGTTCTGGGCTCCGAGCTATGGTTGAGGGCTCGGTTGTAGGGTTTAGGGCTCTGGGGTAGGGTTTAAGGATCGGTATTAGGGCTTAGGGCTACGGCTAGAGCTGAGTGCTGGGCATTAGGTTTTAGGGCTTCGGGCTAGGGTTGAGGGCTCGGTTGTAGGGTTTATTGCTCCGGGGTAGGGTTTAGGGTTAGGTGGTAGGTATGTGGGGTGGTTGTTAGGGTTGAGGGCAGTTTTTGGGGTTGACGCTGGTTTTGTAGGGTTTAGGGTGGAAATTTGGTAGGGTTCCCGGAGTCTAGGGCTCAGGGCCCGTTTCAGGTTCGTGCATAATGGAGTTGGCAAGGTTTGAGGGTGGTTTGGTTGGATTTTGGCCATATTTGGCTGATTTTGGGGTGTTTTTGAAGGTTGGCGGGTGGGGGATGTTTGGTTGAAAAGTCGTACCCCTTCCAGTGGATCGATTGTGTTGTGCCTTGCTGAGATTGTTGGGAATCCGTGGAACTTGTGTCCCAGTAAGTTTGAAGATGATCGAAGCAGTGGAAGTGCTGAAAACAGCATTTTTTGTGAAGGCCTGGTGTCTAGTGGGCATTCCTGCTGCACAATCGCATGACCGTGCAGCAGGAATGCACAAAAGAGGCATCGGGGGAAAGGAAAACCCTTTCCTTTCCCTCAATGCCTCTTTTTTTTTAAACCCCCCCTCCCCGGAGCCAAAACTCACCTTAATTCTCCGACGCGCTGGAAGCAAATGGCTTCCAGCGCGTCGCGGAAGAAAGGGAAACCCCCCCAATGACGTCAGCGCGCCTCGCGCGCTGACGTCATTGATGGGGGCGGGGGAGGCAGGGGAAGCCCTTCCCCCAAAAAACAACAATCGGATTCCCACGGGGAGCGCCAGCGCTTCCCGTGAGTGGATCATGACGAGCTGGACTCGCCATGAGCACACGACCACTGTGTGCCATGACGAGTCCAGCTCGTCATAAGCATGGAAGGGGTTAAAACAGTTGTAGAGAGATTAAAAAAAAGTCAATAATGATGAAAAGAAAAAGAAAAGTTTTACAACAAATCAGAAGGAAAAAGGAGAATTGTCATGGTACAACAACATTAGTTTATGGTAAACCATCACATATTACAAGAAGGCACAAAGAGCATAACAATATACATACAAGAGTGTTTAGAAGTAGAGTAATTCATAATTTATTACAAAAATGTAAAAAATATAAAAGATCAGCAGCGTATTAAAAAAAGCAACAGATTCAAAGTGTAGTAGACAGTGCTTTTGAATTGAAACAAAATTTATTTATATTAATATTGAAGAGAATGAGAACATTGGATAAAACAATGGTGTTTATGAAGGAGAAAAGCAAAAGAAAAAGAGTTGTTAATAGAAGTAACTTTTTAAAAACTTTTACAGGTGAATGGAAGCATACTTCCAGTACTGAGCCTTTCTTTAACGAAGAAAGTTATTTTCAAGAGAACACATTAGTACAAACAGCTGATACTACTGGTTGATGTTATGAGGTAAAAGATGGGTCTCCCATCCCAAAGGAAAAATGGTTGCTAGGAATGTTGAATACCTGAAGAGGTTAAAGGAAAGTGTACACAAGCGCCTGTGTATAAGTGGGATTGCAGCAGTATTTGTAGTATTTGATAGCAGTCTATTGATATATTATAAAAATATTTATGAGAATATGCAAAAAAAGGTGTTAAACAGAAGATTAGGATGTTGCAAGGATTAGATCTATGTAAAATAAGAAAATATACTAAGTTGCAAGGTCATTCTCTGGCTTGTCTTTCAAGAAAAGTGTGTCAAAGTAGTTTTTATCATTTAAGAATGTTAGCTGTACACCACTCTGAAATGTGGAGGTTAGCAAGGAGACTCTACTATGTAAAAAGTCCTGCATTATGTTTAAGTGAAATGAACAGAGCTCTTTTGCATGGTTCTGTATCAGATGTACAGAAAGTTTGTGTTGATATTTGTTTTTTTGGTACTGAAGAGGAGTGTAGATAAAGTGAGAGTTTGATAAGTGTAAGTGTTGAAGAACACGAGAAAGAGATTAGTATTGATGAGTTTGCCGAAGAATTTACAAAGTTTAATACAGTTTCATCTGAAAAACTAAACTATGGGGCTCATTACCAGCCGGTCGGTGGCGGGCCTTCTGCCATCGTACTGCTGTTTTCCCCCCACCATATTATGATGGCGGGGGGAATCGTTGGGTAAGCGTGGCTGTCGCAAAGACCGCCCGCCACGGTTCCACAAGTCGGTCCTTTTCCGGCCGCCTTGCGGAATGAAAATATAGGCCAAGATTGCGGCGGTACCTCGCAGGCACTGCCATAGGGATTACGAAATCCATTTCTGCCAGTCTTTTTGCGGCAGACAACCCGCCACAAAAAGAAAGGCGGAAACAGATTATGGGGCCCGTAGCGGGCCCCCCTTTATCCCTGGGCCTGGGACAAGTGCCCTGGGGGGCACTATCCCTGCACCATGTGGCAGGCACCGCATGGTGCCTGCCACGTAGTGCAGGGATATGCAAGTGCCTTCGTATCTGCATTGTGGTGGGGTTGATGAACGCATCCCCGCCACAATGCAAAGTAAGGGCGATGCGACTGCCACGGTGGTTGTCACATCATAATCAGGGTTGCGGGACCGCCGCCTTACAGGCGGGTGGACCCAGTCCCTGCTACGATGGTGGGCAGACTCAAGTCCGCTCGCCATCGTAATGACCCCCTATGTTTGTATTTGTTGTCGACATACTCACTATTGAAGTCAAACTAGGAATGTTGATTTATATTTGAAAAGTGAAAAAAAAACAATGATAAGTGGCAGCAATTTTGTGTTTATTTGTTTGTAGAAAGTCAGTTTGACTTGGCTAATGATCAAGTTATTCGTAAGTACTGTTACAACAAATTAGAAGAAAACAAAATGCCAGCTAGAGCAGTACATAACAACTTAGGGCCCTATTCCGATCTTTTTCGGAAAGCATTCTGACCGAATCAGTTCCAGAATGCTTTCCAGATGACTCAGATTGGGGATTCCGAGCGACCAAGTACGATGCATCCGGAGGCTTCCAGATACGATTCAGTCGGGCTCCCATTGACTTCATTGGGAGCCTGTGTTCCAAAGGAGAACACAGTCTCCCATTGAAGAAAGGGATGGTTGGGAAAAATTGTGCACCCTGTGGTGGGCACCCCATGGTGCCTGCCACATTGTGCACGGCCCCGATTCGGAGGGCCCCGGGTGAAGGGGGGCCTGCTACGGGCCCCCAAAGACAGATTCTGGAAGCCGATTCATTCCAGAGAAACCGATTCGGAACGGCTGCCAGAATCGGTCATCGTACTCGCTCGTTCAGAAACCGAGTCCATAGAGCTGTACGATTCGGCTCTGAAAGACGCAAGCTGTCTGAATGCCCTTCAGAACTGATTCGGACAGCCCTACTGGTTGCCAGGCATCGTACTTGGTCATTCGGAAGTGGGTACAATTCGGTAGGAAACAAGGGCTTCGGATCGGAGTCGGCAAACCCGAATCCGATTTCGGAGCCCTTCCGAATGACATTGGAATCAACCCCTTAGAGTTGGTACCTATTCCTCAGGAACTGGCAGATTTAAATGTGTATGAGTCTATTCTTATTAAATCTGTACACCCATTCCAGGCCATAGTTCGTATGGAGCCTAAAAAAGGTAAGCTGCCACCAACAGATTTACAAAAAGGTCTCAAAGGAAGAGTTGTGTACTAACCTTTAGATTTTACAAAAATATTGAAACTGTTGATGTAGAGAGAGAGAGGAAAATGAGGCTGTAGTTATTCTAGTAAATGGTGTACCAACAAAGAGTAGAAAAATCTGGCAAGAGTTTATAGATGCTAATAAACTTCAAAAGGCTACATTATACCTGGTAGAGAATAGTATGTATTATAATAGTGTAAATGTTGATGAAGAGGTAATATGCTTAGAAGATAAAACAGTAATATCAAGTGGGCAAACAGAAAAAGTGGACAAGTCCAGGAGTGAAGAGATTTATGAACATTATACTATTTATCCTTTGCATTCGAAAGAAATCATAGGAAACAGTACGGAATTATTTCAAATGAAAGAAGCAAAGGGAACTCCCATGAGTGTATGGGAAAAAGTTTAGAAGTGAGTTGTTTCCCACAGTTATTGCCCACTGGAGAAGGTGGACGATTTGATGAGCGAAGTGTACGCATTCCAGCTTCAGAATACCGATCAACAAGAATGTATTGTGAAGATCCTAGATTTTGGCAGTGCATTCCATATATATTTCATCTTCTGTTTGAAAGTGATTTGTCTGCACTTTCATATGCAGTGAACCATATATTAAAAACAGGAGTTTCATCTTCGACATGGTTCTGCAAAAATGTTCATGGACAAAGTTCAACAAAGAGATTAAAATTTTGAATCTCAGTTAATTAATTTGATGGCGTGCCAACGTGGTACCAATAAATATGGGTATCATCGTCATGGCGAACTTAAATGCATGTTGAGAAACTTAGGTACACCTACATGGTTTGCTGAATATGTGTTGAATGATTTACTTGAATTCCTTCGAGAAGCAAATTCAAATGTGAAAAACTTTGAAATGAAGACAGCTGGAGAACTCTGTTGATTGGATCCTGTAAATATCTGCAGATATTTTAACTCTAGGTTCCAAGCTATGATGTAATTTATCTGCAATCAAAGTGTTCCACCACTTGGCGAGGTAACTGATTTCTTTTGGCGAAAAGAGTATCAAGCCAGAGGTGCTCCTCATATACACATGCTATTATAAATAAAGAATGCCCCAAAATTTTGAACAGATAGTAATGAAACACTTTTGTCTTTCATCGAACAGTATTTTACATGTGCTATTTCAAGAGAAGGAGGAGAAAAGAACTTGAGAAAACAAGTTTTTCGCTTTCAAAGTCATCAATGTGGAAATACTGCAGATGGAAATATAATTGTACAGAAAAATATTATACAAAATGTCGTTTTGGATTCCCACATCCTATCATTTCTAAAGGAAGAGTAAATAGATTTTTCTCAGCAGTAAGACATACAATAACTCGAAAATCTCCCAAGAATACACAGAACTTAAGAAGAACAGAAGCTTCAAAGTACATTAATAAAAACAATCCAGTTATTTTGAAAATGTGGAATGCAAACATGGATATTCAGTATGTTGCAAATAATTCAATTCCTGTTGCTCGTTATGTTACATCATATATTACAAAATCTGAAATGTCTCAAATGAAAGAAATGTGGGAAGAAATTTCAGCAGAAAAGAGTCTTAGCAAGAAATTGTACAGTTTCAGCTTGAAAATGCTTTCCCATAGAGAGATTGAATCCTATGAATGTTCAGATCGCTTGAGCTCAGCCAGTTTATATTCAAAGTCAAAAGGAATCATTTGATAAGTCTAGGTCTTGCCTCCACACAAAATAGAGTATAGAAATCATTACAAGAAATTGAATACTTAGCACAGTAAGAGCCAGAAAGTACTGATATTGTCAAAACTAATATGTTGGATACATACTATCTCAAAAGGAGCCCACTTCTTGAAAACCTATGTCTTTATATAATACTTCAACATTATAGGTTTAAAATGAATATCAGAGAAAATATAAAAGAAGAAAAATATGCAGTAATTGGATGTGATGAATGTTTAGTGAAACATTTCAAAGGGAATCTTATTAATCACAGAAAACTGAGCAGTGGAACTGCAGATAAGAGAGAATCTTTCTATTTAGCACTTCTACAACTGTTCAAGCCTTGGCATAGTGAAACAGAATTACTTGGAGATTTTGACTGCTATGAAGATTCTTTTAATGCAACTAAAGACAGCATTCAGTGCACAATTTTTCAAATTACTTACTAATGTTAAATGATGAGATTGAACAAGAAGGTACTATTGCAGCTGAAATAGCTAGCGAAAGTTCACAAAGCAGTCATATTTCTGGTCCACTGACTCAAGATCCACAGGGACAACCAATTTTTGAAATGAGGCAGCAATAGCCATGAATGAGGTAGAAACTGCAATGTAGCAAGCACAGAAGGATATTATTCAGTTTGAAAAGGTAGAGGAACAACTAAATATTGAACAAAAATAAATATGTGTACAAGTCAAACAACAGGTAGAACATGGTTTGCTCAATGAAAATTAGGGATGCCAATGTTCATTATTTCAACCTATTCTTTTGTACATTAGTGGTAAAGCTGGAACAGTAAAAAGAAAGTTTCTGAAAGTTTTAACCAGTTATCTACACAAGACTACAGAATCACATTTATCTTGTGTCGTAACAGCGCCAACTGGATTAGCAGCACACAACATTAAAGGGATTACTTTACGTCGATTACCTATGCTACCTGTTTAACATGATAATAAATTGGAATATCAAATGCAACAGATTTTAAAAACAGATTATGATGTTCTATTTGGAGGAAAACATTTAATTGTTTTTGGAGACCTACTACAACTTACTCCTGTTAAAGGACAACCTGTTTTTAAAACTCTTCTCCATGATGATACATGGAAATCTTTGGGAAGTATTTGGAATGTAAATATTTGGTAACACTTTGAATATAAAGAACTTGTTAAGAATATGCGACAAGCAAGTGATGAAGACTATGGAAATATTCTTAAAGACATAAGAATTGGTATGTTGACGGGACATGGTAAACAAGCATTAGAAAGTCGCCTACTAAGGAACTTGTATACATCTAAAAAAACAGCAGCAGAAGTAATGTACAATATGCTTGTAGAAAACAAGTCTACAGTTTGCCTAATGCCTACACTGCAAGAGCGTTCTACATTTAATGAACAACTTCTCAAATGGGAATAACAACTAATTTGTGAAATTAATGCTGTTGACAAAATCGAACACCAAGGAGTAACAATTATTCTTGCTGAGAAACTACAGGCAAAATTGGATTCTTTGGAAAAGTCTGTATCTAAAACTGCAGGATTAGAAAAGAGTTAACATGTATGTAAAAACTGTTGAGAAATTTTGCTGCGTAATTTGAATGTGGAAGAAGAAGGATTAGTAAATGGAGCAATGGGAAAACTTGTTAATTTTGTTAATTTTCAAAATAGAGATGGAATAGAATTTTTAATTGTAAAATGTGACCAGATTGATGAGGTAAGACAGTTTGGGCTTTGTGTTGTATGTTTTTTGCTTGTAAAAGGCTTGTATGTTCATAGACAACACTCAGATACTACTTATGCACTCATACAATCACCCAGGCACTCATTCAATCACTCAGGCACTATCCTTGTACTCAACCATTTACTCAGGCACTGCCCATGCAGTCCTCTATTCACTCAAGCACGATCCTTGCACTCAACTATTCACTCAAGCACTACACATGCACTCATCCAATAACTGAGGTACTATACTTCAACTCAACCATTTATTCACGCATGACCCATGCACTCAGACATTCACTCAGCCACTACTCATGCACTCCTCTATTCACTCAGCAGCTACCTATGCACTCTTGGAATCACCCAGGGACCACCCATGTACTCATGCAACCAACCAGGCACTATGCATGCAGTAATCCAATGACCCACACACTACCCATACACTCATTAATTCAGCCTGGTACTATCCATGCACTGATGGAATCACCCAGAGACTGCTCTTGCACTCACCCATTCATCCAGGCACTATTCATGCAATCATCCATTCACTGACGCACTGCCCATGCACTCATGCAATCATTGAGGAACTTCTCGTGCAATGATCCAATCATCCACACACTACCTATGCACTCATCCAATGAGCCAGGCACTACCCTTGCACTAATCCATTCACTCAGGCACTACCCATGCACTCCTCTATTCACCCAGCCACTACCTATGCAGTCATTGAATCACCCAGGTACTACCCATGCTCTCATGCAACCAGCTAGGCATTATGCATGCACTTATCCATGCACCGAGGCTCTACCCATACACTCATTCGTTCACCCAGGTACTATCCATGTACTCATGGAATCACCCAGGCACTACTCTTACACTCATCTATTCAATGAGGTGGTACCCATGCACTCATGGAATCACCCAGGTGCTACTCTTGTACTCATCCAGTCACCCAGGCAGTACCCATGCCCTCATCCAATCACTCAGGCACTACTCATATATTCATCCAATCTCCCTTGCACTATTCATGCACTCACACAATCAGCTAGGCACTATCCTTGCACTCATCAATTCACTCAGGTACTACCCATGCACTCATTCAATCACTACCCATGAAATGATCCATTCACCCAGCCACTACCCATGCACACATGCAATCACTCAGTCACTACCTTTGCACTCATGCATTCACTCAGGCAGTTCCCATGCACTCACTCAATCACCCAGGTACTACCCATGTACTCATCCAATCACTTAGGCACTATCTTTGCACTCAACCATTCACTCAGGCACTACCCATGCCCTCCTATATTCATTCAGGCATTATTCTTGCACTCAACTATAAACTCAAGCGCTACCCATCACTCAAGCACTATCTTTCAACTCAATCATTCATTCAAGCAGTACCCATGCACTCATCCAATCAGCCAGGCACTACCCATGCACTCATCCAATCACCCAGTAACTACTTTTCCACTCTTGCATTCAGTGAGGCACAATTCATGCACTCATCCAATCATTTAAACAGTATCCTTGCACTCATCTATTCACTCAGGCACTATGCATACACTCATCCAATCACCCAGATACTACTCATGCACTCATTCAATCACCCAGACACTACCCAGGCACTGTTCCAATCACCCAGGCAGTAGCCATGCACTCACACAATCACCCACACTACTTTTGCACTCATCCATTCACTCAAGCACTACCCATTAACTCATCCAATCACTTAGACTCTACATATGCACTCATCCAATCACAGTGACACTACCTATTGACTCATCTATTAACACATTTATTTTTTCTTTTATAAACCAAAATAGGTGGTTCCATAAGAACCATTTTTTTCTTTTTTTAAACATTTTTAAAATATTTTTAGTTTTTTTCTAACTATTTTGTAGGTTTTTTGGTGTTTTTTAGATGTTTAACTTGAAAATTTAAACCAAAAAAGAAGCACAAAACACATGCCTAATTGGCAGAATTTTTTTTTTTTTTAAACGTTGGTTGTTAATAGTGTCCAACATGGTTTGGACAACCTGTTCCCCTACACTCAAAACCGTAATGCATTTAGGGAAAAAAAGCCCTGCCTTGGCAAAATCAGGGAGAGATGGTGAAATGCTCTGCAGTCTGTCGCCAGCTCTGGATGTAGAAGGCTGGGCACCCTGGTCCCCTTAACTTGCATTCAGTCGTTCTAGTTCAGCTCTCACAAGACGACTCTGATGCATCGTCTTGAGGTGGTTGAACTTCGAAGATGTACCGCAAGAATATTTTTTCTCGGATCCCAAGACAGCACTTTTTTGCAGATGTTGCAGGTCACCTTCTGTGCGTTCACCTTTTTCTGGCCCTCCAGAATGGTAAAAAATTCCAAAACCACACTCTCCTTCTTCTTGCGCGGTGGCTCCTCTTCCTCCAACTGAGATGTCATGAGTGATGTCACTGACCATGTCATGAGTGATGTAATATGTGATGTCATCAGCAGTGCATTGTGGGGGCGCAAGTTATAGTTAGCTCAGCGAACTATAATGCCTGAATTTCTCTGGTCTTGTATGAGTGAAATGTCAGCCTAACTATCACGTCTGTAACCTTTGGTTTTTTCTGTGAAATATATATATATATTGTATAATATATATAAGTATATATTCACTGAAAAACCAGAGGTTTCAGGGACGTTATAGTTAGGCTGGCATTTCAGTTGTACAATACTAGAGAAATTCAGCTGTTATAGTTAGCTGAGCTAACTATAACTTGCGCCCGCTATGCACTGCTGATGACGTCACATATAACATCACTCATGACATGGTCAGTGACATTACTGATGACATCACTGATGACATCTCTAATCTCATTGATTATCTAAGGATTTTTAAATGCTAATTCCTATCTATAACGTCCCTGAAACCTCTGTTTTTTCATTGATTGTCTAAGGTTCTTTAAATGCTAATTCCTAACTATAACGTCCCTAAAACCTCAGGATTTTTCAGGGAATTTCTAAGGTTTTTTAAATGCTAATACTAACGATAACCTCTGAAACCTGTGGTTTTTCAGTGAATTTCTAAGGTTTTTTAAATGCTAATTTCTAACTATGCCTACGTAGGTAGGACATGTACAGAAAGAGGAAGAAAGGCGCAGTAAGAAGCAAGAGAGGTGCAGAAAGATGCAAGAGAGGTGTAGAAAGAAGAACAAAGGTGCAGAAAGAAGCAAGGAAAATGAAGAAAGAGCCAACAGAAGTCCAGAAAGAGGTAGAAAGATGCAAAAAGAAGCATAAGAGGTACAGAAAGAGGCATGAGAAGTGCAGTAAGAACGAACAAAGGTGCACAAGGAGGAAAGAGAACTGCAGGAAGAGGCAAGAGAGTTCTAGAAACAGGCAAAAGAGGTGCAGAAAGAGGGAACAGGGGTGCAGACTGAGGCAGGAGAGGTGCAGAAAGAGTTAAGAGTGGTGCAGAAAGAGTCAAGAGGGGGGCAGAAAGAGGCAATAGAGGTGCAGAAAGAAGCAAGAGCAGTGCAGAAAGAACCAACAGGTGCAGAAAGAGGCAAGAGGGGTGCAGAAAGAGGCAAGAAAAGTGCAGAAAGAAGCAAAAGAGGTGCCGAAAGAGGCAAGAGAACTGCAGAAAGAGGCAAAAGAAGTGCAGAAAGAGGCAAGAGAGGTGCAGAAACAGGAAGGAGAGGTACAGAAAGAGGGAATAGGGGTGCAGACAGAGGCAAGAGAGGTACAGAAAGAGGGAAGAGGAATACAGAAAGAGGCAAGAAGGGTGCAGAAAGAAGCAAGAGAGGTGCAGAAAGAAGCAAAAGAAGTGCTGAAAGAAGCAAGAGAGGTACAGAAAGAGGCAAGAGAAGTGCAGAAAGAGGCAAGAGAGGTGCAGAAACAGGCAGGAGAGGTACAGAAAGAAGGAACAGGGGTGCAGAAAGAGGCAAGAGAGGTGCAGAAACAGGCAGAAGAGGTGCAGAAAGAGGGAACAGGGGTGCAGAAAGAGGCAAGAGAGGTACAGAAAGATGGATACAGAAAGAGGCTAGAGGGGTGCAGAAATAAGCACGTGACATGCAGAAAGAGGCTGGGGAGGTACAGAAAGAGGCAGCAGAGGTACAGAAAGATGAGAGGGAGGTGCAGAAACAGTCAAGAGAAGTGTAGAAAGGGACAACGGAAGTGCTGATAGAAGCAACAGAGGTATAGAAAGAAATAATAAAAGTGATGAAAGAGACGGAGTTGCTGAAAGAAACAAGAGAGGTGCAGAAAATAGCAAGAGGAGTGCAGAAAGAGGCAAGTGAGGTACAGAAAGAGGCATGAGAAGTGCAGTAAGAACGAACAAAGGTGCACAAGGAGGAAAGAGAACTGCAGGAAGAGGTAAGAGAGTTCTAGAAACAGGCAAAAGAGGTGCAGAAAGAGGGAACAGGGGTGCAGACTGAGGCAGGAGAGGTGCAGAAAGAGTTAAGAGTGGTGCAGAAAGAGGCAAGAGGCGGGCAGAAAGAGGCAATAGAGGTGCAGAAAGAAGCAAGAGCAGTGCAGAAAGAACCAACAGAGGTGCAGAAAGAGGCAAGAGGGGTGCAGAAAGAGGCAAGAAAAGTGCAGAAAGAAGCAAAAGAGGTGCCGAAAGAGGCAAGAGAACTGCAGAAAGAGGCAAAAGAAGTGCAGAAAGAGGCAAGAGAGGTGCAGAAACAGGAAGGAGAGGTATAGAAAGAGGGAATAGGGGTGCAGAAAGAGGCAAGAGAGGTGCAGAAAGAGGCAAGTGAGGTGCAAAAAGAGGGAAGAGGTGTGCAGAAAGAAGCAAGAGGGGTGTACAAAGAAGCAATAGAGGTGCACAAAGAAGCATTAGAGGTGCAGAAGGAAGCAAGAGAAGTGCAGAAAGAAGCAACAGAGGTGCAGAAAGAGGCAAGAGGGGTGCAGAAAGGGGCAAGAGAAGTGCAGAAAGAAGCAACAGAAATGCATAAGTAGGTAAGAACATTGCAGAAAGAGACAAGAGAAGTGCAGAAAAAGGCAAGAGAGGTGCAAAAACAGGCAACAGAGGTGCAGAAAAGGGGAAGAGGGGTGCATAAAGAGGGAAAAGAGGTGCAGAAAGAAGAAAGAGAATTACAGAAAGCAGCAATAGAGATGCAGAAAGAGGCAAAATGGGCGCAGAAAGAAGCAAGAGAGGTGCAGACAGAAGCAAGGGAAGTGCAGAAAGAAGCAAGTGAGTTTCAGAAAGAGGCAAGAGAAGTGCAGAAAGAGGCAAGAGGGGTGCAGAAAGAGGCAAGAGAAGTGCAGAAAGAGGCAAAAGATGTGCAGAAAGAGGCAAGAGAACTTTGGAAAGAGGCAACAGAGGTGCACAAAGAGGCAAGAGAGGTGCACAAAGAGGAAGGAAGGGTGCAGAAAGAGGCAAGAGGGGTGCAGAAAGAAGAGTCAAGAGAATTGCAGAAACGGACAAGAGAGGTGCAGAAAGATGGAAGTGGGGTGCATAAAGAGGCAAAAGGGGTACAGAAAGAGGCAAGAAAAGTGCAGAAAGAAGCAAGAGAACTGCAGAAAGAGGTAAGAGAGGTGCAGAAAGAGGAAAGAGGGGTGCAGAAAGAGGCAAGAGGGTTGCAGAAATAAGAGAGGTGTGGACAAAAGAATGAGCAGTGCTTAAGAACCAACGGAGGTGCAGAAACTGGCAAGAGGGGTACAGAAAGAGGAAAGAGAAGTGCAGAAACAGGGAAAAGAGCTGCAGAAAGAGGGAACAGGGGTGCAGACAGAGGCAAGAGACGTGCAGAAAGAAGCAATAGAGGTGCACAAAGAAGCAATAGAGTTGCAGAAAGAAGCAAGAGAAGTGCAGAAAGAAGCAAAAGAGGTGCATAACGAGGCAAG
The DNA here is from genome assembly GCA_963921515.1 of Calotriton arnoldi. NCBI lineage: Eukaryota > Metazoa > Chordata > Amphibia > Caudata > Salamandridae > Calotriton > Calotriton arnoldi. Next base: position 153,554 of record CAWUFW010010865.1, on the reverse strand, counting down.
AGGGGTGCATAAAGAGGTAAGAGTGGTGCCAAAAGAGGGAAGAAGGGTGCAGCAAGAGGCTAGAGGGCTGCAGAAGGAAGCAAAAGAAGTGCAGAAATAAGCAACAGAGGTACGGAAACAGGCAGGAGAGGTGCAGAAAGAGAGAACAGGGGTGTAGAAAGAGGGAAAGGGGGTGCCGAAAGAGGCAAGAGGGGTACAGAAAGAAGCAAGTGAGGTGCAGAAAGAGGCAACAGATGTGCAGAAAGAGGCAAGAGAGGTGCAGAAACAGGCAAGAGAAGTGCAGAAAGAGGCAACAGAAGTGCTGAAAGAAGCAACAGAGGTGTAGAAAGAAGCAAGAGAAGTGATGAAAGAGACAAGAGAGTTGCAGAAAGAAACAAGAGAGGTACAGAAATAAGAAAGAGAAGTGCAGAAAGAGGCAAGTGAGGTGCAGAAAGAGTCAGGAGAAGGGTAGAAACAGACAAGAGAGGTGCAGAAAGAAGCAACAGAGCTGCAGAAAGAGGCAAGAGAGTTGGAGAAACAGGCAAAAGAGTTGAAGAAAGAGGGAACAGGGGTGCAGACAAAGCAAGAGAGGTGCATAAAGAGGGAAGATGGGTGCAGAAAGAGGCAGGAGAAGTGCAAAAAGAAGCAAAAGAGGTGCAGAAAGAGGCAAGAGAACTGTAGAAAGAGGTAAGAGAGGTTCACAAAGAGGCAAGAGAGGTGCACAAAGAGGGAAGAAGGGTGCAGAAAGAGGCAAGAGGGGTACAGAATGAAGCATCAGAGGTGCAGAAAGAAGCAAGAGAGGTGCAGAAAGAGGCAAGGGAAGTGGGGAAAGAGGCAACAGAGGTGCAGAAAGAGCCAAGAGAAGTACAGAAAGAGGCAACAGAGCTGTAGAAACAGGCAGGAGATGTGCAGAAAGAGGGAACGGGGTGCAGAAAGAGGCAAGAGAGGTACAGAAAGAGGAAAGAGATGTGCAGAAACAGCAAGTGAAGTGCAGAAAGAGGCAAGAGGAGTGCTGAAAGAAGCAACAGAGGTATAGAAGGAGGCAAGAGAACTGCAAAAAGAGGTAATAGAGGTGCAGAAAGAGGAAAGAGTGGTGCAGAAAGAGGCAAGAGGGGTGCAGAAAGAAGCAAGAGAGGTGTGGAAAAAAGCAAGAGCAGTGCTGAAAGAACCAACAGAGGTGCAGAAAGAGGCAAGAGGGGTGCAGAAAAAGGAAAGAGAAGTGCAGAAAAAAGCAACAGAGGTGCAGAAAGACGCAAGAGAACTGCAGAAACAGGCAGGAGAGTTGCAGAAACAGGCAAAAGAGGTGAAGAAAGAGGGAACAGGGGTGCAGACAGAAGTAAGAGAGGTACCCAAAGAGGGAAGAAGGGTGAAGAAAGATGCAACAGAGGTGCAGGAAAGGCAAGAGATATGCAGAAACAGGCAGGAAAAGTGCAGGAAGAGGCAAGAGAAGTGCTGAAAGAAGCAACAGAGGTACAGAAGGAGGCAAGAGAACTGCAAAAAGAGGTAATAGAGGTGCAGAAAGAGGAAAGAGGGGTGCAGAAAGAGGCAAGAGGGGTGCAGAAAGAAGCAAGAGAGGTGTGGAAAAAAGCAAGAGCAGTGCTGAAAGAACCAACAGAGGTGCAGAAAGAGGCAAGAGGGGTGCAGAAAGAGGAAAGAGAAGTGCAGAAAAAAGCAACAGAGGTGCAGAAAGACGCAAGAGAACTGCAGAAACAGGCAGGAGAGTTGCAGAAACAGGCAAAAGAGGTGAAGAAAGAGGGAACAGGGGTGCAGACAAGGCAAGAGAGGTGCATAAAGAGGGAAGATGGGTGCAAAAAGAGGCAAGAGAGGTGCACAAAGAGGCACGAGGGATGCACAAAGAGGCAAGAGAAGTGCAGAAAGAAGCAATAGAGGTGCAGAAAGAGTCATGAGAACTACAGAAAGAGGCAAGAGAGGTGCACAAAGAGGAAAGAGAGGTGCACAAAGAGGGAAGAAGGGTGCAGAAAGAGGCAAGAGGGGTGCAGAATGAAGCAAGAGAGGTGCAGAAAGAAGCAAGAGAGGTGCAGAAAGAGGCAAGAGAAGTGCAGAAAGAGGCAACAGAGGTGCAGAATGAGGGAAGAGTGGTGCAGAAAGAGGCAAAAGAGGTACAGAAAGAGGGAAGAGGGGTGCAAAAAGAGGCAAGAAGGGTGAAAAAAGAAGTAAGTGATGTGAAGAAAGAGGCAACAGCAGTATAGAAAGAGGCAAGAGATGTGCAGAAACAGGCAAGAGAATTGCAGAAAGAGGCAAGAGAAGTGCTGAAAGAAGCAACAGAGGTTCAGAAAGAGGCAAAAGAACTGCAGAAAGAGGCAAGAGATTTGCACATTAAAGCAAAAGAGGTTAAGAAATAGGGAGCAGGGGTGCAGACAGAGTTAAGAGCGGTGCACAAAGAGGGAAGAAGGGTGAAGAAAGATGCAACAGAACTGCAAAAAGAGGTAATAGAGGTGCAGAAAGAGGAAAGAGGGGTGCAGAAAGAGGCAAGAGGGGTGCAGCAAGAGAGGTTTGGAAAAAACAAGAGCAGTGCTGAAAGAACCAACAAGGTGCAGAAAGAGGCAAGAGGGTCAAAGAAAGAAGCAAGTGAGGTGCAGAAAGAGGCAAGAGAGTTGCAGAAAGAGGCAAGGGAGGTGCAGAAACAGGCAAGAGAAGTGCAGAAAGAGGCAAAAGAAGTGCTGAAAGAAGCAGAGGAGGTGATGAAAGAGACAAGAGTGTTGCAGAAAGAAACAAAAGAGGTAGAGAAAAAAGCAAGTGAAGTGCAGATAGAGGCAAGTGATGTGCAGAAAGAGTCAAGAAAAGTGTAGAAAGAGGCAAGAGAAGTGTAGAAAGTAGCAACAGAGGTGCAGAAGGAGGCAAGAGAATTGCAGAAAGAGGCAAGAGACGTGCAGAAAGAGGAAAAAGGGGTGCAGAAAGAGGCAAGAGGGTTGCAGAAAGAAGCTAGATAGTTGCGGAAAGAAGCAAGAGAAGTGCAGAAAGAAGCAACCGAGTTGCAGAAAGAGGCAAGAGGGGTGCAGAAAGATGAAAGAGAAGTGCAGAAAGATACAACAGAGCTGCAGAAAGAGGCAAGAAAACTGCAGAAAGAGGCGAGAGAGTTGCAGAAACAGCCAAATGAGGTGCAGAAAGAGGGAACAGGGGTGCAGACAGAGGCAAGAGAGGTACAGAAAGAGGGAAGAGGGGTGCAGAAAGAGGCAAGAGAGGTGCCGAAGGAAGCAAGAGCAGTGCAAAAAGAACCAACAGAGGTGCAGAAAGAGGCAAGAGGGGTGCCGAAAGAGGCAAGAGAAGTGCAGAAAGAAGCAAAAGAGGTGCAGAAAGAGGCAAGAGATCTGTGCAAAGAGGCAAGAGAGGTGGAGAAAGAGGCAAGAGAGGCGCACAAAGAGGGAAGAAGGGTGCAGAAGGAGGCAAGAGGGGTGCAGAAAGAAGCAAGAGAGGTGTAGAAAGAAACAAGAGAAGTACAGAAAGAAGCAACAGAGGTGCAGAAAGAGGCAATAGAGGTGCAGATAGAGGCAAGAGAAGTGCATAAAGAGGCAACAGAGATGCAGAAAGAGGCAGGAGAGGTGCAGAAAGAGGGAACACGGGTGTAGAAAGAGGCAAAAGAGGTACAGAAATAGGGAAGGGTGCAGAAAGACGCAAGAGGGGTGAAGAAAGAAGCAAGTGAGGTGCAGAAAGAGGCAACATAGGTGTAGAAAGAGGCAAGAGATGTGCAGAAACAGGCAAGAAAAGTACAGAAATAGGCAAGAGAAGTGCTGAAAAAAGCAGCAGATGTATAGATCGAGGCAAGAGAACTGCAGAAAGAGGTAAGAGTAGTGCATAAAGAGGAAAGAGGGGTGCAGAAAGAGGAAAGAGGGTTCAGAAAGAAGCAAGAGCAGTGTGGATAAAAGCAAGAGCAGTGCTGAAAGAACCAACGGAGGTGCAGAAAGAGGCAAGAGGGATGCAGAAAGAGGAAAGAGAAGTGCAGAAAAAAGCAACAGTGGTGCAGAAAGAGGCACGAGAACTGCAGAAAGAGGCAAGAGAGTTGCAGAAACAGAGAGAAGAGGTGCGGAAAGAGGGAACAGGGGGGCATACAGAGGCAAGAGAGGTGCAGAAAGAAGGAATAGAGGTGCAGAAAGAGGCAAGAGGAGTGCAGAAAGAGGTAAGAGATGTGCAGAAAGAGGGAACAGGGGGGCATACAGAGGCAAGAGAGGTGCAGAAAGAAGCAATAGAGGTGCAGAAAGAGGCAAGAGGAGTGCAGAAAGAGGTAAGAGATGTGCACAAAGAGGGAAGAAGGGTACAGCAAGAGGGGTGCAGAAAGAAGCAAGAGAGGTGCAGAAAGAAGCAAAAGAAGTGCAGAAATAAGCAACAGAGATGCAAAAGAGGAAAGATAAGTGCAGAAAGAAAGAGGCAAGAGAGTTTCAGAAACAGGCAGGAGATGTGCAGAAAGATGGAACAGGGGTGCAGAAAGAGGCAAGAGAGGTACAGAAAGAGGGAAGAGGGGTGCAGAAAGAGGCATGAGCGGTACAAAAAGAATCAAGTGAGGTGTAGAAACAGACAACACAGGTGCAAAAAGAGGCAAGAGAGGTGCAGAAACAGGCAAGAGATGTGCAGAAACAGGCAACAGATGCGCTGAAAAAAGCAACAAAGTTGTAGAAAAAAGCAAGAGATGTGATGAGACAAGAGAGTTGCAGGAAGAAACAAGAGAGATAGAGAAAAAAGCAAGAGAAGTGCAGAAAGAGGCGAGTGAGGTGGAGAAAGAGTCAAGAGAAGTGTAGAAACAGACAGAAGAGGTGCAGAAATAGGCAGGTGAGGTGCAGAAAAAGGCAAGAGGGTGCGGAAAGAGGCAAGAGAAGTGCAGAAAGAAGCAACAGAGGTACAGAAAGAAGCAAGAGAACTGTAGAGAGTGGCAAGAGACGTGCAGAAAGAGGAAAGAGGGGTACAGAAAAAGGCACGAGGTGTGCAGAAAGAAGCAAGATAGGTGCGGAAAGAAGCAAGTGAAGTGCAGATAGAACCAACGGAGGTGCAGAAAGAGGCAAGAGGGGTGCAGAAAGAGGTATGACAAGTGCAGAAAGAAGCAACATAGCTGCAGAAAGAGGCAAGAAAACTGCTGAAAGAGGCATGAGAGTTGCAGAACCAGACAAAAGAGGTGCAGAAAGAGGGAACAGGGGTGTAGACAGAGGCAAGTGTGGTGCAGAAAGATGCAAGAGCAGTGCAGAAAGAACCAAATGAGGCACAAAAAGAGGCAAAGGGTGCAGAAAGAGGCAAGAGAATTGCAGAAAGAAGCAAAAGAGGTTGATAAAGAGTCAAGAGAACTATAGAAAGAGGCAAGAGAGGTGCAGCAAGAAACAAGAGAGGTGCAGAAAGAGGAAGGTGAGGTGCAGAAAAAGGCAAGAGGGTGCAGAAAGAGGCAAGAGAAGTGCAGAAAGAAGCAACAGAGGTACAGAAAGAGGCAAGAGAACTGTAGAGAGTGGCAAGAGACATGCAGAAAAATGCAAGAGAGGTGCACAAAGAGGGAAGAAGGGTGCAGAAAGAGGAAAGAGGGGTGCAGAAAGAAGCAAGTGATTTGCAGAAAGAAGCTAGAGTGGTGCAGAAAGAGGCAAGAGAGGTGCAGAAACAGGCAGGAGAGGTGCATAAAGAGGGAATAGGGTTGCAGAAAGAGTCAAGTGAGGTACAGAAATGGAAGAGGGGTGCAGTAAGAGGCAACAGGAGTGAAGAAAGAAGCATGTGAGGTGAAGAAAAGGCAACAGAGGTGCAGAAAGAGGCAGGAGATGTGCCAAAACAGGCAAGAGAAGTGCAGAAAGAGGCAAGAGTCCTGAAAGAAGCAACAGAGGTATAGAAATAAACAATAGAAGTGATGAAAGAGACAAGAGAATTGCAGAAGGAAACAAGAGAGGTGCAGAAAAAAGCAAAAGAAGTGCAGAAAGAGGCAAGTGAGGTGCAGAAAGAGGCAGGAAAAGTACGGAAAGAGGCAAGATAGGTGCAGAAAGAGGCAAGTGAGGTGCAGAAACAGACAAGAGGGGTGCTTAAATAGCCAAGAGAAGTGCTGAAAGAAGCAACAGAGGTGCAGAAGGAGGCCAGAGAACTGCAGAAAGAGGCAAGAGAGATGCAGAAAGAAACAAGAGAGGTGCAGAAAAAAAGCAAGATAAGTGCAAAAAGAGGCAAGTGAGGTGCAGAAAGAGGCAGGAAAAGTGCTGAAAGAGGCAAGAGAGGTGCAGAAAGAGGCAAGTGAGGTGCAGAAACAGGCAAGAGGGGTGCTTATATAGCCAAGAGAAGCAACAGAGGTGCAGAAGGGGGCAAGATAACTGCAGAAAGAGGCAAGAGAGTTGCCGAAACAGGCGAGGGAGGTGCAGAAAGAGGAAAGAGGAAAGAGGGGTGCAGAAAGAGGCAAGAGGGATGCAGAAAGAAGCAAGAGAGATGCAGAAAAAAGCAAGAGAAGTGCAGAAAAAACCAACGGAGGTGTGGCAAGAGGGGTGCAGAAAGAGGCAACAGAAGTGCAGAAAGAAGCAACAGAGGTGCAGAAAGAGGCAAGGGAACTGCAGAAAGAGGCAGGAGAGGTGCAGAAAGAGGCAAGCGAGTTGAAGAAAGAGGGAAGAGGGTGCAGAAAGAAGTAAGAGAAGTACAGAAGGAAGCAAAAGAGGTGGGTAAAGAGGCAAGAGAACTGTAGAAAGAGGCAAGAGAGGTGCAGAAAAATGCAAGAGAGGTGCACAAAGAGGGAAGAAGGGTACAGAAAGAGGCAAGAGGGGTGCAGAAAGAACCAAGAGAGGAGCAGAAAGAAGCTAGAGAAGTGCAGAAAGAAGCAACAGAGGTGCAGAAAGAGGCAAGAGAGGTGCCGAAACAGGCAGGAGAGGTGCAGAAAGAGGGAACAGGGGTGAAGAAAGAAGCATGTGAGGTGAAGAAAGAGGCAATAGAGGTACAGAAAGAGGCAAGAGATGTGCCAAAACAGGCGAGAGATGTGCAGAAAGAGGCAAGAGTGCTGAAAGAAGCAACAGAGGTATAGAAATAAACAATAGAAGTGATGAAAGAGACAAGAGAGTTGCAGAAAGAAACAAGAGAGGTGCAGAAAAAAAGCAAGATAAGTGCAGAAAGTGGCAAGTGAGGTGCAGAAAGAGGCAGGAAAGGTGCAGAAAGAGGCAAGAGAGGTGCAGAAAGAGGCAAGTGAGGTGTAGAAACAGGCAAGAGGTGTGCTTATATAGCCAATAGATGTGCTGAAAGAAGCAACAGAGGTGCAGAAGGGGGCAAGAGAACTGCAGAAAGAGGCAAGAGAGTTGCAGAAACAGGCAAGGGAGGTGCAGAAATAGGAAAGAGGGGTGCGGAAAGAGGCAAGAGGGGTGCAGAAAGAAGCAAGAGAGATGCAGAAAAAAGCAAGAGAAGTGCAGAAAAAACCAACGGAGGTGCAGAAAGAGGCAAGAGGGGTGCAGAAAGAGGCAACAGAAGTGCAGAAAGAAGCAAGAGAGGTGCAGAAAGAGGCAAGAGAGGTGCAGAAAGAGGCAAGAGAGGTGCTGAAAGAGGGAAGAGGGGTACAGAAAGAGGCAAGAGGGGTGCAGAAAAAAGCAATAGAGGTGCGCAAAGAAGCAATAGAGGTACAGAAAGAAGCAAGAGAAGTGCAGAAAGAAGCAACAGAGGTGCTGAAAGAGGCAAGAGAGGTACAGAAAGAGGTGAGAGAAGTACAGAAAGAGGCAAGAGAAGTGCAGAAAGAGGCAAGAGAGGTGCAGAAACAGACAACAGAGGTGAAGAAAGAGGGAAGAGAGGAGCAGAAAGAGGGAAGAGGGGTGCAGAAAGAAGCAAGAGAGGTGCAGAAAGAAGCAACGTAAGTGCAGAAAGAAGCAACATGGGTGCAGAAAGAGGCAAAAGGGGTGCAGAAAGAAGCAAGAGAGGTGTAGAAAGAAGCAAGGGAAGTTCAGAAAGAAGCAAGTGGGGTGCAGAAAGAGGCAAGAGAAGTGCAGAAAGAGGCAAGAGAGGTGCAGAAAGAGGCAAGCGAGTTGCAGAAAGAAACAAGAGAGGTGCAGAAAAAAAGCAAGATAAGTGCAGAAAGAGGCAAGTGAGGTGCAGAAAGAGGCAGGAAAAGTGCAGAAAGAGCCAAGAGATGTGCAGAAAGAGGCAAGTGAGGTGTAGAAAAAGGCAAGAGGGGTGCTTATATAGCCAAGAGATGTGCTGAAAGAAGCAACAGAGGTGCAGAAAGAGGAAAGAGGGGTGCAGAAAGAGGCAAGAGGGGTGCAGCAAGAAGTGAGAGAGATGTAGAAAAAAGCAAGAGAAGTGCAGAAAAAACCAACGGAGGTGCAGAAAGAGGCAAGAGGGGTGCAGAAAGAGGCAACAGAAGTGCAGAAAGAAGCAAGAGAGGTGCAGAAAGAGGCAAGGGAACTGCAGAAACAGGCAAGAAGGGTGCAGAAAGAGGCAATAGAGGTGCAGAAAGAGGGAAGAGGGGTACAGAAAGAGGCAAGAGGGGTGCACAAAGAAGCAATAGAGGTGCACAAAGAAGCAATAGAGGTAAAGAAAGAAGCAAGAGAAGTGCAGAAAGAAGCAACAGAGGTGCAGAAAGAAGCAAGAGAGGTGCAGAAAGAGGTGAGAGAAGTACAGAAAGAGTCAAGAGAAGTGCAGAAAGAGGCAAGAGAGGTTCAGAAACAGACAACAGAGGTGAAGAAAGAGGGAAGAGAGGTGCAGAAATAGGGAAGAGGGGTGCAGAAAGAAGCAAGAGAGGTGCAGAAAGAAGCAACATAAGTGTAGAAAGAAGCAACATGGGTGCAGGAAGAGGCAAAAGGGGTGCATAAAGAAGCAAGAGAGGTGCAGAAAGAAGCAAGGGAAGTTCCGAAAGAAGCAAGTGGGGTGCAGAAAGAGGCAAGAGAAGTGCAGAAAGAGGCAAGAGAGGTGCAGAAAGAGGCCAGCAAGTTGCAGAATGAGGGAAGAGGGTGCAGAAAGAGGTAAGAGAAGTACAGCAAGAAGCAACGGTGGTGCAGAAAGAGGCAAGAGAGGTGCAGAAGAAAAAAGCAAGAGAGGTGCAGAAAAAAGCGAGAGGTGCAGAAAGAAGGGAGGTGCAGAAAGTGATAGAGATGTGCAGAAAGAAGCAAGAGAAGTGCAGAAAAAGGAAGACAGGTGCACAAAGAAGCAAGAGAAATGCAGAAAGAGGCAAGAGAGGCGCAGAAATAAGCAAGAGTGGTTTGTGCACCATTAGTACCAATTTAACACCCACATTTAGCAATAAGTAACAGTTGACATTTCCAGGTTTGCAAAGGGCTGTCCACCACGCTGTAACACTTGTTGCTGCATTTTTGGTAACGTTTGAGCCGTTTGATCTAGAAACAAGATTTTGTTTGTTCAAATCTGCTGATTATGCAGCAGATAATTTATTATGAGGCAAATGTGGAAAATGTTTAATTATGCGAAAATCGGTGCAGCTGAACAGTCGCATAATTCCAGTGGCCCTGCTCATACCTCCGACTAGGTCCAGAAGTGCTCCTCAGTGGTTCCTTCTTTTTTATTGTCTCAAAGAGTATATAGTTTAGCTTCTATGGAAACGAGGGAGACTAAACCTGAGTTTACCACTACACAACACAGACTACCATACCACATAATTACTCTCCATAACACATAATCCCACTCTACATAATTCTTATTCACTAAATACCACATATTGTCTATCCACATAATTTCACTGCACAACATACCACATAATTCCACTACACACAACGTGCATCCACTCCACTCCAAAAGACATTAGTAAAAAACTTTTACATTTACAACTCTAATAGCCCTAACTTTCGCAAATGCGATACCTATTACATTGCAAATGCTTCTTTAACTAGTAGTCGCATTTGCAGAGAGGTGGAGAAAGGGGGCTGGGCCTCCGACCAGAGCTCAAGAATTCCACTGTGTAGGACTTACAGGAGGTACCAGGAGGGCTTCTTGGCCCCCAAAGTCCCTCAGGAGTAAAGTGGACTTTCTCCCCAAACAGTAGTTTGCCAGGAGGCACATTTGCAGAGTGGTGGAGAAAGGGGGCGTGGCCTCCAAAGACCTCTTAGCAATCCCACTGTATGGGACATACTGGAGGTAACAGGAGGGGTAGTTGACCCCCAAGAACATCCTTGGTGGCCAACTACTCCTCCTATTACCTTAGTAAGTCCCACACAGCAGGATTGGTATGTTCTCATAGCAGGCCACGCCCCGTTTGTCCACGACTCTGCAAACACGCTCCTTGGCACACTCTTGGATGGGGATTAAAGTCCCCTTCGCTGCTGGGGGTCCCTAGGGGCCAACTAGCCTACCTGTTACCTCCAGTAAGCCCCACACAGTGGGATTGATGAGAGGTGGACACAGGCCATGCCCCCTTTCTCCACCACTTTGCAAATGCACCTCCTGGCACGCTCTTGGTTGGTGAATGAAGTTCCCTTGCCTCTTGAGGGTCCTTGGGGGCCAACTAGCCCTCCTGTTATCTCTAGTAAGCCCCACACAGCTGGATTGCTGAGAGTGGTCAGAGGCCACACCCCCTTTTTACACCACTTTACAAACGCACCTCCTGGCGCACTGCTGCTTCGGGGATAAAGTCCACTTTAGTCCTGAGGTCATCAGGACACAAGAGGACCTTATCACACCACCAGCAGTGTGCCAAGAGGCGCGTTTGCAGAGTGGTGTAAAAAGGTGCATGGCCTCAGACCACCTCTTAGCAATCTCACTGTGTGGGGCTTACTGGAGGTACCTGGTGGGTTAGTTGACCCCTAAGGACCCTTTAGGATTCAAGGCGACTTAATCCCCTAACCCAGAACGTGCCAGGAGGCGTGTTTGCAGAGTGGTGCAGGGAGGGGGATTGGCCTCCGGCGATTTGCCATTTTATTCTTTTTTTTAATTTTAGGAAGGGGGGCTGTGTGGCCCCCTTTCCATAACCCTTTTGGGCCAGGGGACCCCATTAATTGAAAAGGGAGGCGGTGCGAGGCCCCCCTCTCAAGGCCGATTACGGCCCTGGGGACACCATCCCCCTAGGCTAGGCCTTTATTTATTTTATTTCTTTAGAGGGAGGGGGCTCTGCGGCCCCCTCCCCAGGCTGATTTTGGCCCGGGGCCTGGCCTTTAAAAAAAAAATTAGAGGGGGCCGTGTGGTCCCCTCCTGAGGCCGATGTAGCTGTGGGGACCCCATCCCCTGGGGCATGGCCAATCCTTTTTTAAAAAAAATATTAAAGGGAGGGGGGCCTATTGGCCCCCCTCCCTGGCCATTTTTTGCCCTGGTGACCCCTTTCCCCGGGGCCTGGTCTCACCTTGGGGGATCACGGGGGAGCCCTGTGGGAGCGGCACTGCTTTTGGGCAAAGGGAGCTGCTTACATGCAGCTTCTTTTGACCAGAAGCAAATCTGCTGCACTTCCCCGGGGATGCGGGGGGGTCACGTGCCCCCCACACATTACTAACAAAGCCCCTGGGAGGTGGTGGCCCTGGGGCTGCGGGGGCCCCCGCGGGCCCCCGCATAATAATTAACCATTGCCCCCGGGACCTGGCCCACACAAGGGCTTCAAGAAAACGAAGTGCGGGAGACCGCACTTCATTTTAAAAAAAACATTTTGGCTGGATTTGCAGGCCCTACACGAATCCCCTGAATTATTATTTTTTTAATGCTTTTTTGAGCCCTTGGGGTCCCTGTGGGACCCCCTGAGCAGCCCTAGGGGGTCAGGGTGTTCTTACCCTGCCCCCTTTTCTTGTTTTTTTCACCTTTTTCCTGTGACTTGGTTCAACCGAGTCACAAGATAGCTGCCAACACTTCCTGGTTTGAGGTGCTGGCAGCCAATCGGAGTCAAGCTCGTGCTCGGGAGGGTTCACGGATCCACCGCGGTCACCAGATATCCATATTTTTTTAAATATTAATTTCTCAGGAACTACTGAACGGATTTACACCATGACCAAGACTACCTCTCTGCTAAATTTGGTGTAATTCCATTCAGCAGTTCGGGCTGTAGCTGTGACAAAAGTTTCCTATGGAAATTAACATAGAGAAAACACGTTTTGGGACCCCCTTTTTTCTCGGCCCCCGCTTGAAGAATCACCCCAAAACGTTTAAGACAGGAGCTGACCTGAGCAGGCCATTAGTTTTGAAACTTTCGCGAAGATTCGTCAAACAGCGCCAAAGATATTGGCAAAAGAAAAAACGCTTTTTGAATAGAAACAAGGTCCTAACTATAACTACCTACCGGCGACCATCAGTAGGTAATATATATATATATGTGTGTGTGTGTGTGTGTGAATAAATATATTTATATACATACACATATATATATATATATATATATGTATATATATATACATCCAAATACATATACATACACATATATATATTCAGTGAACAAGGCTGAGTTTCAGCCGAAATGCAGTTGTAATAAAGAATATTTTCACATAATCTTACCCGTTGTGTCATCACCGTCCTCGGAGGCTTTCGAGGGAGAAAAGAGGGATCTACATATATATATATCAGAGCAAATCCCAGGTTGTCACCAAACCTCCACGGCGCACAAACACAGGTACGGACCACTCAAGGGACGTAGAGAAAACTGCTGTGCTTTATTTAAATTCCATGATCACAGCAACCAGTAAGTCCTGGCCAGTGCCTCAGCATGACGCGTTTCGACCGATACGGCTCGGTCTTGTTCACATAACGCGCTACAAGACATCATGTGTTTAAATAGTGAAGGTGTTTAAAAAAATGAGCGAAAAAACGCACCTGTATGCAATTGAGCCAAAGTTACGTGACAAAGAGACATAAAAGACATACTATTGACGGTAACACAATGAGTAAAAAGTACATAAATTGCTTAAATATGTGGAGTCAATATTTAAAATCTCATTAATATAAATATAAATATTAGAAATGTAAAATAAAAAATATTCAAAAATCACAGTTAAAAAAGGAGGAAGATAAACTTTACATTATTGATGCCTGTACCAATAAATATTAACTATAATGTTGAATACATCTTGCATATAAATGGTTGGCAAAAATAAAAATAATATTCCCTCACAGCTATATTGTGCAACGTTATGCATGTAAACTAATACTCATGTGCAAATAATCAGCAGCTGCAGAAATTGTCTTAAGTCACGGAGTCACTTTATACTGGTGCGTTTGTTAAAGTGCAGAAAGTGCAAATGTGCTAGTGCATCAATAACACCTAAATTAAATACTTTAAAAAGAGGACAGAAGCCCCGGATCCCTGGGGAAGCCCACAAAAATAAGATAAATTGAGTGGCTAGCAGCAAAACAGCTTGAATATCGGGCAAGTGCCCTTGCTCGGCCAGAACATATACTAAACAAGGATTATATCATGGTTCTACAATAAGGAACCACAGTATCTCAAGCTTTGGGCAGTAAACGTAAAAAATAAGAGGGAGAAAACAGGAAGGGAGTCATGAATATATATACAAGTAAAAACACTGGGATATGTGAATACAGTACTAAGCTGCTCTGATGGTTCCAGCAAAATATAGATATGAATATCCAGAATAAAATCAAAGGAAATTGTGCAGATCCTCCCCCATATTGAGGCCATTCGGCATCTTAGTGTCGAGTTCAAGGATGAATTTGGATTCAAGTTGTCTTAACTGGCATTCTCTATTGTCTCCACGAATTGATTTGGAAACTGCCCCAATAACAAAATACTCTAAATCATTTAAATTATTATTATGGGCCAGTTTCAAGTGTCTTGCCCCAGGATAATTGGGATCGGAATTGACTGCGGCTCTAAGGTGTTGTAGTATGCTGTTGTACACTTGGAGCTTGGTGCTCCCTACATACTGCAAGCTGCATGTGCACCGAAGCACGTAGACTGCGAAGTCTCTACGACAGGTGAAGTAACCCTGTATCTTAACCGGGGTATTGCTGAAGGCAGTCATGTATTCTGTCGTGTTCGTCCCGAATTTGCAAGCCCTGCAAGAGCTACATTTAAAGAAGCCACACTTAGGTGATAACCAGGTACTGGTGAAGGTGACTTCTGGGCTGTTTCTTTCCAAGTTGTCTCTCATAGCAGGTGACCTTTTAAAAGTTAAAACAGGTAATGCTGGTAAAATTTGAGAGAGTGTGAGGTCAGTTAGCACTATAGGCCAGTTTTTCTGCACAATACTCCTAATCTGTTTCTGCTGTCTATAATAGGCAGTGATGAGTCTGACTACTTGAGTCTTGTCTTTCACAGTGGTGGCAGTATTAACTACAAACTCAGTCTGGGGGTTGGAGATGCCTAGGCAGGTGTCACGAGATAAGGAATTAGCTTTCATACAGGCAGAATTCAGATCAATGGATTTGTAGCCACATAATAGAAATCTTTGCACAGCTTCATTCTGGCAGATTTCTAAATCCTTCTCATTGTTGCAAATACGGCGGATTTGCAGAAATTCCCCATACGGGATACTGCGAATTAAATGTTTAGGGTGGGAACTTGTCGCATGAAGGACAGAGTTCCCCGCCGTATTTTTTCTATGTAGTTTAGTATGTAGTGCACCATCCTCGACATAAACTGATACATCTAAAAATTCCACATTAGTAGGACTGATAGTGGCAGTAAACTTAAGATTCAGCACATTAGTGTTTAGGGTATCCACAAAATTCACAGCTGATGATTGAGAACCCCTCCAAATAAGACATACATCATCTATGTAACGCCACCAATGGCAAACATGATTTTTGAACACTTCTCCATGTTGACCCCTGAGGACATGCTCCTCCCACCAGCCCACATGTAAACATGTGGAGCTAGGGAGAAGCATGCCCCATAGCCACTCCTCGTAATTGATGGTAAACTTGTTTGTTAAATAAAAAGAAATTATTTTTAAGACAAATCTCAATCATTTCAATTAACATCTTGTTGTGTTCCAAAAAACCAATGTCCTGTTGTCCTAAAAAATAAGATACTGCATTTTTACCATCCACATGATGGATACTTGTATATAGAGATGTTATATCCATCACAATTAACAAATATTCACTGTCCCATTCAACATTATTACATTTTCTTAAAAATATATATATATTACCTGGGAAAGAAGTGATATATATATATATATATATATGTATATATATATATATATATCATACACAATTGTCCGGTAGTGCGGGCTTAGCCACGCGGCAGTCCTGAACAGATTCCAGAAATCCTAGAAATAGCATCACGTGACCAAGCCGTAAAGGTGAAACGCGTCGGTAGGTGGCTATCTGTACTGCAATAAACAGCATTTAGCACCTTGGAGCATCCTAAATCTTCTTTCTTTCATTGGAAGAATAAGCTGATGCTATATATATATATATATATATATATATATATATATATATATATATATATATATATATATATATATATATATATATATATATATATATATAACCAAAAACGCCCAGAAGCTTGAGGCCGCACACAGCTGCAGGTGAGTTACAAACTCCATTTGAACCAAGCAGGCAGCTTAACATCCCTTTGAAGTCCATGGCCTGACGCGTTTCGATGCCGCTGTTTGCATCTCCTCAGAAGCCGTGTCAGCGGAGGTGATTTATGGCTGCCGCATTTCCCCTGCGTGTTTGGGGTTAGTGAGCTATCAGTGCTTCTCCCTTGGTGGAAGTTCATTTTCAAATGCACGCTGGGATATGAGGTCTCATTTTGCCAAATAACGCCCTCTGGTGGGTTACCTCCGCTGCAGCTAATTATGGACGATTATTCTCGGCCCTCCATTGAGCCTTGGATGATACTCTGCCGGCTTCATTAAAGGTACCCTGCAGCTTCGGAAAGAGGAATCTTCCTCTCCCCTAGTCCCGTTGGTTACGGGCAGTGCGATCCCTCTGCGGCCTGGAACCGCCGCATAATATGTCAGTCAGGCAGTATTCAGGCACTCATGCAATCACACAGCCACTACTCGGGCAGTCATCAAATCAGTGATTCACTATCCATGGAGTTACTCATTTACCCAGACACTACACATGTACTCTTGCAATCAGGCAAGCAGAAATTATGTAGTCATTGAACTATGCAGGCACTACCCATACATTCATCTATTCACCTAGGTACTAACTATTGGCTTATGCAATTAACAAGGCTGTCACTATGCAAATAGTCTAACATTTTCACAGAACCTATGAAGCCACCTAAACACCCACTTACAACCCATGCAGTCATTGAAATACCGAGGCACACGTGTGCACTGATGAAACACTCAGGCTCTACTCATACACTCATCTAATTATTCAGAGATTCCCATTGTAATAGTCCTATCTCCCATCCAGTACCAATGCAGTCATTTAATTACTGAGGCAAAAGTCTTGCACTAATACAATCACCCCAGCTTTGCACTTACTTTGATCCAATCTCTTAAGCTTTAACAATGGAATCATGCAGTCACTCAGACATTAGTCATGCACTCATCTAATTAGCCAGGCACTACTGATGCACTTATTCAATTCTCCAGGCACTAAACATGTAGTTATCTAAGCATCCAGGCACTACCTGTTTACTCAACCAAAAATATATGGGCAACATCCAATCGCTGAAACATTATACATCCACTCATCCAATAGGCTAGGTGCTATGCATGGGCTTAAACAATCATGTATGCACTATCCATGCACTGCATAAATCACCCTTGCACTCTTGCAATCATACAGGCACTAGAATTGCACTCATTATATCATCCCACCAGTATCTATGCATGTATTGAATTATTGGAGCATTAATCACACACTTGTCTAATCATTCAGGCTCTAATCATGCACTCATCCAAACACCCAGATACTAGTGGTATACTCATGCAAACATGCAGGCAGAAAGTATGCAGATATGGAATGACCCATGGAGTCATGACATAGTCAGGGAATAATCTAGGCACTACTTGTATCCTAGGGAATCGCCTAGGCACTATCTATGCACTCATTCAATCATCCAGGGAGGATTGATGTATTCAACCCCATACCCATGTATTTACAAGTTTTACTGAGGAATATGTAGTCCTTAGACAATATGGGTGATAGGTTTACTACAATGGTACTCTCTACGTATTTAGATGAGTGCATGCGTAGAGCCTGCGTGTTTCATCAGTGCACGTGTTGCCTCAGTATTTCAATGACTGCATGGGTTGTAAGTCGGTATTTAGAAGGCTGCATAGGATCTGCCAAATGTTATAACGTTTGCATAGTTACAGCCTTGTAAATTTAGTGATAAATTTCAAAAAGTGTAGAAGAAGGAGAGATGCAGTGAAACAGAAAGAACGAGTTGAGAGAGTAGTTGATAAGGCCTTTGCTTCGAAGAGGAAGCTTTTCCTTTTGATTCTAAATAGAATGAATACTCTTGATAGAATAGTCTTATTCATGAGGAGACAAAACCAGAAGAAAAAATTAGGGGCATATTATCAAGCGGCAGCGATAATTATCGCTGTCCGCTGTTAGCGTGAGGAATCCTATCGCCGGCTATCGCTGGAAATTATCGCCATGCTAGCGCTGTATTAACAACGCTTAGCGCAAAGGCGATAATTTTCCAGTGATAGCGATGTTTTACATGGAACATTGCTGGTTTTCCAGCGATGTCCCATGGAAAACGGCGATATACTTGGTGATAGGGCCTGTGGTCTTAGCCACACAATCCACCCCCATGTTAGGTATGCCTTAGTCAGGAATTTAGCAGACGTTAAATTCCTGCGTTAAGGCATACTTAACGCAATTTAAAATATCGCTAACCCACGTTGCTAATATGGCGATACCTGGGTTAGCGATATTTCCCCTGTTGTTTTCACAGGCACGCCCCTTTGCATCTCATTAGCGATGCGATGGGAGGCGTGCAGAAAACGGACGCTAAGTTAGGAATCACGCGCTAGCGTGTCCTTGCTAATTCGGCGATAAAATTATCGCCGCTTTCAGTCCGAAAACGGACGCTAAAGCGGCGATAATTCATTAACGCCGCCTTGTTAATATGCCCCTTAGTGTTTAGAAGTAACTGTTGTACAGTTTTTAGTGGAAAATGGATACATACCTTTCCTACAGAGCCTTTCTTTAATGAAGAAAGGTATCTCCAGGATAACAGATTAGTTCATGCTATTGATTAAAGAGGATGATGTTATGAAATGAAGAATGGTAGTCCTATAGCAAAAGAGGTGATGGTATCTAGAAATGTAGAAGATTGCAGAAGAGGTACAAGGAAGGCGTAGTCAGCGTACTGTATAGAAATGGAATTGTAGTAGTATTTCTAGTAGTGGACAGCAATCCATTGATATATTAAGAAAATTCCTATGTATCTTTCCAAGGCAAAGTTTAAAAGACAAAATAAGTTATGCCACTCAACAATGCGAACTTTAGCTGGGAGGCTGTATTATGTGAAAACTCCTGCTTTATGTTTAGGAGAGTGCTTTTGCATGGTAGTGTGGTAGACATAGAAAAGGTTTGTGGTGATGTGCAGTTTTGTTTCTTTGGTCCTGAGCAGGATTCTAGGGAAAATGAAGAGTTGTTAAGAGGAGGAGTTGCAGAATGAGACACATACATTACAGTTGATAGTTTTAAAGAAGAGATTACAAAATTTAACACAGTGTTGTCTAAAAAAAACAGAGTATGTTTGTATATGTTGTCGATGCACTTACTAGAAGATTTAAACACAGAATGTTGACATATTTAAATAGTGAAAAAGTAAATAATGATAACTGGCAAAAGTTACCTGTGTATTTATTTGTAGAGGGACAGTTTGACTTGTCTATTCTTCATAAAGGATTTTTTCCAATAACCTCTTTCTAAAAATCTTCTGATCATTGTGTCGGCTTATTTCTCAAATTCTTCATCAGAGGAGCAGATTCTATGTGCTCTCAGTAGTTGGCTATAGGGGATGCTCCATTTCAATTCCTTATGGAGCCCACTGTTTCCATGTAATATTGAGTTACAAGCAGTTTCTTTTCAATAAATACAAGAATTAAATTTCTCATTTTTGACATATAGAGATACTTCAAGGAAGTTTATTTTAGTGTTACTCCACGTAGCAATTAATCGAATATTAAATTCATTGTGATTCAGTCTGTCAATATATTTTATTATTGAGTACTCCTTTCCTTTCCATCCCAGATGATAAGTAAATCATCAATGAAGCGCACCCACAATACTATTTTTTCCGTGAATATGCTGTATTCATCTCACCAAGCTATCTCTTTTTCCCTCCATCTCATCAATAGATTGGCATACATGGGGGCAAAGAAAGTCTCCATAGCGGTTTCCTTGTTGTTAAATAGGAACACATTTTGGGTAAGGCAGTATTGAAGAATGGTCATAATCATTTGGGTGTGCTGCAGAATATTAATTGGACAGGGACTTACAAAGTATGAACATGCATTCATCCCGCTGTCATGTTTTATTGATTTGTATAAAGATGTCACATCCATCATCGCCATGATGTATGTTGTTTATATATATATATATATATATATATATATATATATATATATATATATATATATATATTGTCATCCATTAATGGACAAAATTCAAAGCACTCACAACAAAGTCATAAATAAACAACACACTCACAGTGTTATTGGTGCTAAGATTTATTGGGTAGCAAGAGAGTACTGCATCCAATGCGTTTCAGCCAGACGACTTTGTCAAAGGTTGTCACATTACATTTAAATCACCACAGTGTTCCGCGTATAACAACACAAACACAGGATAATAGGCAGAGGTTAACATAATATCATTACAACTTTGTGCACCATTTTGTACTACTCCTCCATCCATTACAAAAGTATAAATCTTAGGAAGGATGGAATTTATAATACCTGATGGAAAGAGTGACATCATCACTTGTGTTTAAAGTAAATTAAATTAAAAAAATATCTCTCTAGAGCAGATACATCAAGCATAGTAATATCATAAATAAATAGCAGCACTTAAAAATTTAATTCAAATCTTCATGGTCAATATAGGTGTAAATAACTTAAAGACACAATATAAATTCTCATATCTCACAAACACATTTGGTAGAACAATTTATGATGTAACCTTGTTTGTCACAGGATCCAAAACAAATAACATCCAATCCAATATTTTTCTTAAATCAAAAACATACCAAAAATAAAATCAATCACAAATTCCAATATATGTTGAGTACCACAAACATTACAACCAAGTGGGCAATTGTGCAATACAAATTATGCCCAAGTAAACAATTGTTACTGTAGTTATAAACATACATTTATGATTGAATTAACCTTTTTTGAATAGGACCCATCATGTAATATGAATCCATATACATACATGTTATTTATGCATAAATGTATTTCATTTTACAACTGCATACATTAGTAGCCTGCATTTGTAATTCGCATTCACTTCATTACGCAACACATATATTGGGTGAAGAATTACACCTAACACTTATAGTAGTACATCAGCATATTATAATGCACACATTTTTCTAGTTCAGTTATCTAAAAAATTATGTGTATCCAATTCGTTGTCACACAGTTGTTATTTAGAACCCCATACATAATGTCCCATCCACTTTCTTTCCTTTTCTACTTCTTATGCTTATGTGGCAGATTTCTATGCTTCTGTTACATATGTGTAAAGCCCGGTAGCAGAGTTAGAGAACTATGTAGCCAAGGCAGAGCTTTCCACAAACTGCAAGAATCACAAAGTTACATTCAGGAAAAATAGGTAGGCCATTTCTGAGCCAATTAAGGACCCAGACAGAATTTCTCCTCCATTCTGTGCTCTTTTTGCTGAACGATGATGGATTCAACCCTGATCTGTGACTGGGGGTGAGTGTCTGAAAAGTTTCAGCGCTCTGTCCATCATCTCCTTTTGTTTGTTTTGTTTGCCCCAAGTTGGCAGGTTATGCCCAGACGTTGGTCCCTTGCTCACTTTGCCACTGGATTCAAGCTAGCCTGGCTGATGAGGGATGTTACCCTGAATCCGGACCCAGGATACTTGTTTCCGGTCCAGGGAAGACCTGGCTTGGCAGTTCAGTCTGGACTGTTCCCATGAGGCACAGGCTCAAGACAGATTTGCATGTGGCCGGGTCTGAACTGGGTTGACGAAATGAGCTAAAGAACAATGATGTATTCAACCCAGATCTGTGACTGGGGGTGAGTGTCTGAAAAGTTTCAGTGCTCCATCCATCAACTCCTTGTGTTTGCTTTCTTTGCCCTAAGTTGGCAGGGTATGCCTAGACGTGGGTCCCTTGCTCACTTTACCACTGGATTTAGGCTAGCCCGGCTGATGAGGGGTGTTACCCTGAAACCGGACCCAGGATACTTGTTTCCGGTCCAGGGAAGAACTGGCTTGGCAGTTCGGTCTGGACTGTTCCCATGAGGTAAAGGGTCAAGACTGATTTGCATATGGCTGGGTCTGAACTGGGGTGGCGAAGTGAGCTAAAGAACGATGATGGATTCAACCCAGATCTGTGACTGGGGGGTGAGTGTCTGAAAAGTTTCAGCGCTCCGTCCATCAACTCCTTGTGTTTGCTTTGTTTGCCCTAAGTAGGCAGGGTATGCCCAGACGTGGGTCCCTTGCTCACTTTGCCACTGGATTCAAGCTAGCCTGGCTGATGAGGGGTGTTAACCTGAAATGAGTCCCAGGATGCTTGTTTCCGGTCCAGGGAAGAACTGGCTTGACAGTTTGGTCTGGACTGTTCCCATGAGGCACAGGGTCAAGACTGATTTGCATATGGCTGGGTCTGAACTCGGGTGGCAAAGTGAGCTAAAGAACGATGATGGATTCAACCCAGATCTGTGACTGGGGGTGAGTGTCTGAAAAGTTTCAGCGCTCTGTCCATCATCTCCTTGTGTTTGCTTTGTTTGCCCTAAGTTGGCAGGATATGCCCAGATGTGGGTCCCTTGCTCACTTTGCTACTGGATTAAAGTTAGCCTGGCTGATGAGGGGTGCTACCCTGAAACCGGACCCAGGATGTTTGTTTCCGGTCCAGGCAAGACCTGGCTTGGCAGTTCGGTCTGGACTGTTCCCATGAGGCACAGGGTAAAGACTGATTTGCATATGGCTGGGTCTGAACTGGGGTGGCAAAGTGAACTAAAGAACGATGATGGATTCAACCCAGATCTGTGACTGGGGGAGAGTGTCTGAAAAGTTTCAGTGCTCCGTCCATCATCTCCTTGTGTTTGCTTTTTTTGCTGGTGCAGATCCCAAAAATTGTTGGGCATATAGAAGATAGAGCTTGTAGCTTCTCCCAGGAGGGATTGGATATGATCAGAAAGGGGGTCCTCTTAAAATATACCCAGGTGAACAATGCAGTTCAAATAGAAATATGTCAGGAAATCGTCAGGCTCTGCAGTGCAGTGGGGGTTCAATTCCATAGAGCCAGAGAGACCTAAAGTTCTATGAGGATGGCATAGGATGTAGTGAGTATATCCTCCCAGCCTGTTTGCAGTGACCCAGGCATTCCCTATTGTGCAGGATGATCCTCAAAACAGCTAGGCTGACTCTACATGCTCATGTTGAAGGGGGATTGGCAGCAGTCAGGCAGTAAGTCGTATCATATACAAAAAGGTGTATTTTATAACTGAGAATTCAAATATTTTTAATGTCAGAGCTCATGAGCAATGTGTTTTATTATGACAATGTTATTATTAGTAAATGTTCCTGTCTAAATCGTGTAGCTGAATACGCCATCATTACGATGATCTTGGGGTGAAAATTCATATAAACATCAGTGTTAATTTTATAAATTGGTGTTAGATCCCTTTTGTGAGAGGCTGGCTAAGTACATGATGTACACTTATGTAAGTGGACACCTTGCAGTGATCCAGGCAACTCTTTTGGTGATTGTAGTGGTCTTAGACAACCTTAGAAAGCTCTCTAAGTGGTAGCTGTGGAGAGCAGCCTTCAGCTTAGTCCAGAAGGAGTGTTAACCAGAACCTAATCTTATAGGTATACATTAAGTAAAAAAGAACCACACAGTGTATTTATAAAAATATGTATTTATTATAAGACACTCACTAACACATACAGATATCTCCTAACCAGAGATATATACAATGCACATAATACTTGGTAATAGAAACAAGTAAGTAGCACAGAATACACAGTGGTCCCCAGGGGGAGACCAAACCATATACTAAAATAGTAGTATGCAAACCACGACTCAAGTCAAGGATGTACCCAGAGGACGTAGAAGTATCAGGGACCCAAGGAACCACCCCAGGTCAGTGTCTTGGAGCCCCACGGAGGTTGTGTGCCGTGTGGGAACACGACTGCCTTCTCCGTACAATGTGTAAGTCGCGGTTGCAATTTTAAAGAAAGAGGACCCTTCCCAGTGGACCCTGAAGAATCCCAGTGGAAGACAGAAGGTTGGAGAGCCACCTCATCCGTGGATACTCTTGGAACCAGGTTACCTGCACCAGGTAAGCCGGATGCATAGGTGTGAAGTGGCGTCGGAAACCGTCTTGAACTCAATGGGAGACTTCAGAAAGATGCAGCTGCTGGAGAAGGTGAAAGTGTCCGGTGGAACCCAAACGTGGATTTGAGGTGAAGAGTACCTGCAAGCAGAGGGGACAGAGTCTATGTCACTCAGGAGTGACCAGGAGGCACGGAAGATGAATTCCCACCAATGTTGGGTGTTGCAGGAGAGCTGATGGTGACCTTGGAACTGCAGCTGTGTGGACCAGACAACGCTGTGGAAGACCAGGAGCTATACAAGAGCTATCCCACATCAGATGTCGAGAGTTGAGGGGTCGGTGTCAGGTTGAGCACCAAGAAGCCTTAGCAACAGCAACCAATGTGGAAGTTGAAGAAGGTGCAATGTCGGGACCAGCAAGGTCCAGGAGACTCACCACAAGCAGGTGAGTCAGTGCAGGCCCAAGCAATCAGGGGAGCCCAAAGAATTCAAAGATGACCCTCAAGAGGACCCACAGGCCAGGGGCACTGGAGTTGTGAGAGGACCTCGAGCAGCTCACCAAAGAAGCAGGCCCATGGTGCAAGTAATGTGGTGGGGAGAAAGATCTTGGTCACTGGAAATGCTTGCGGTGGGGGCTACTTAGAGCCTTAAGATCTTGGTGGAAGGAAGCCAACAAGCCTTTGCAATGGCAAGTCGATGCGGTGCACAGGGGTTCGGGTCCTGCGGCTCCGACGAGGGATACTGGCCTCAAACTTAGTGAGTGGACAGGGCAGGCCTCGAGGAATGTGAAGAACCACCACCTGTGTTGCTGAGCCTTTCAGAGTCTGTGGGAGCCCAGGATCAGCAGACCGGTCTGCTTAGTTGCTGTGCCTGCAGATGCACGGAAGTGACTCCTTCACTTAAAGGGAGATTCCTTCAGGTGTCTTGAATGCCCACAGGCCTTGGAAGGTTTCCTGTATGGAGCACAGGCATGGACTTTGCAGCAGACGAGCAGGACGAATCGATCAGGAGCAGCAGGAGTCTTTCCGGTTGCAGCCTTGATGCCCAGAGCGAAGTCCAGAGTGCCCAGATGGTCGAAGTTGAAGTGGTGTCTGAATTGATTGTGTCCCACAATGGATCTAGGGACCCACCCTCAGGTAAGCCCTTAAGTACCCTAAGGAAATGGTTTGGACGATTCAGGGTTCCCTCCAAGGGGAGGGGTTGGACAGTGGGGAGGTTACTCCCATGTCCTTCGTCCAGTTTCACGCCAGAGTGGGAGGCAACGGCTCCCTGAGCTGGTTTGTACTGGACTATGCAAGGAGGGTACCAAATGTGCCCTTCAAGCAGACTGAGTGGCGCTGGCAAGTGCTCCCACCCGGCCCCAATACACTAAACCCTGTCTGGGAGGTGGTCACACCTCCCTGTGACAGGATACCTATTGTTCTGCCTTCCCCTGCTCAAGCTTGGCTCAGCAGCAGGTGGGCAGAATCGTGTCTCTGGTCGGCAGCAGCCATGTTGTGCTGTCAGGGTCTAGAAGACTGGTACTAGGAGCACTGATGGCCTAATGGAGGGCCTTTACAGTGCTTGGAATCATACCTCCCACACCGTTTATGATGTGGGGGTATGATTCCAACATGTTTGATACCAAAGACGATAGGGTTCATTACAGCCAGTTTCGAGATGGTCATCACGTAATGACGCGGTGCCCCTCTATATGTTATATGGCTGTCTCACTTACAACCTGGGAGAATGGACTCCATAGGCTGTAGGGTGTCCTGCTCATGCAGGGGCACCCTCACACTTAGAACCAAGCACCCTGCCTTCAGGATTGTAAAGGCCTGCTTTAGGTGTGACATAGGTTTTAAGTGTAGTGACCTTAGATATAGGAAAACCTATATCTTTCGTAAGTGGTGCTAGCACCAGCTTACACAGGCTGCAATGGCGGGCCCGTAGTTACAGTTTGAGTGGTCCCTCATTGGTGGCATAATGCATGCTTCAGCCCATGGGGGACCCCTGGGGTACCTATTCCCTTGATACCTTAGTACCATATACTAAGGACTTATAAGGGTACCCCAGTATGCAATCTGGGATGTATCTAAGTACTTACCATACCAATTTAGGGGAGAAAGCAGAGAGACTGGGGTCCTGATTAGCAGGATCCCAGTCAGACTAGTCAGAAACAGTATTGCACCAGGCAAAAGTGGGAGTAACCATAAAAGCAGATCCTACTTTCCTACACCTGTATTGAGTGTGAGTCTGACTTACTGACTCTGTGTGTGAGATAAATGCTTAATACTATCCTCTGATAAGCCTAAACTTCTCGCCCACACTTCCACAAAAGAGAGCATTAGGGGTTATTACTATAGCCTCTGTAAACCAATAAAGATTGCCTGGACTCACTTCACAGTGTACCTCATTTTGGTGCTTATTATATAGAGCCAGCTTCCTACATTGGTGGTTCAGCGTGGCATACAACACTTTGCATTTGCTGTAACACTGTCAATAAGTGATTCAACAAAGGAATGACTTTAGATTGCCAAAAATATTCTTCATATTTTTACTTTCTCCAAATTTCTAATCTGAACTGTTGCGGCCTTATGTTAAGTCCCCCAGCCCATTGTATTAGAAATTTAAAAAAGATACTGGTAGTTAGGCCTTAAAAACTGTTTAGATTTTGTTTGTATCATTTCTAAAAAGGTCCCAACTACATTAAAAAATGTCAAGCACAGAGGACATTGTCCAGGAGCTCAACCTGGCCCCATACTTGCCTCTTAAAATGATGCAATAATGGAACCTCTGTAAGGCTTGTAAAATTGCACCTGGGCCTAATCCAACCAAGGCCCAACTCCAGGAGTTGCTTGCTGAGTTTGATAGGGCCCAAGCAAGAAACAAAAATGCTGACAGCCATGAAGATGCCATAGTCCGTGTTAATGAGACTGTAATCAGTGCTCATGGGGATAGCTTCCTTACAGATACCCCAGAGGGAGGAGAAAACAATAGGGACCTCTTCCCTAAAGTGGTGACTGGAGGCAGGCCCGGCCCCTCCAGGCCCATAGAAGAACTAGGAGGTTCAGACACAGAGCTGGAGAGGCTAGTCAAAAGAGTAGCTCTTAAGGCCAGGATCCTGACCATAGAAAAGAAAGGTCTAGCACCCATGAATGGCAGCAGCAACAATGCAAATAGGGAGATAGAGCAAACTTTGGCCCCTAAAATCCCCAAAGGATTGTCCCCAAATATGCTGAGGGTGATGATAGAACCAAGTGGTCAACAGACTTTGAGAGGGCTTGTAGGATACGAAGGTTACACCAGAAATACTGGGGCTCTTTACTCTGGGAGCTATTCTCAGGAAAGTGAAGGTAGATGCTGAGTCGTATGATCTCATGTAAGATACATTTGTTGAGGGCTTTGGACTCACCATTGAAGAGTACAGAATTAAGTTCTGGGAGACTCACAAAACCTTGAGTCAGACCTGGGTAGATTTTGTGGACTTCTCAGTCAAACCACTAGGTGGCTGGTTAATAGGGAACAAGGTGCAGGACTATGAACGGCTATATAATTTGACAATGAAAAAGCACATATTAGCAAACTGTACATCAGACAAGTTACATTAGCATCTAGTAGATACATCACTTTCTGGTCCCAGAGAGCTGGCAAAGGAAGATGATGAATGGGTTAGGACTGGGATTCCCAAAAACATTGGGAGGGGGGATATCCCAAGAAAAGAGGGTTAGGCCCACAGAAGGGAAGAAAAGGAGGTGGTAAGACATCCAAAGAGATTGATTCAGGTACCCAGGCTCCAAAAAAGAGGTTAGTGCAACCTACCCCCACTCAATTGGCAAAGAGTATTAGGGACCCTAAGCTTAAAAAGACCCTAGATAATAGACCCTTCTTCGATTGTCAGTAGGTTCGGCACTACAGGGGGACTCAGCTTTTCCCAAGAAAAGGTAGGCACTGGGGTTGTCAGTGTAGCCTTGGAGGACTGTTTGTCAGTTTAGGACATCCTTTTAGCTTTTCACTGAGAACTGGTATCAGAAGGTGAGTTGGTGATTCCAAAGGAAAGCAGAAACTTCCATCACACTGGGTGAATAGAAGATCAATAACTGCCAAAATTGTGCATGGCAGGTTGGTATCCCCAGACAAGTTGTTCAGGGTAAGAGTACTGTTAGGCCTGTGGTTTAGTACCCTTTGAGATAGCTGGGTCCCTTAGTTGACAGAGGATGATAATCAGTCCAAGCCTCCCCCTTGCTTGTCTCTTTGGAAATGACCTCCCAGAGGTTGGGCTGAGCCCAAAAGAGGTACTGGTCCAGGGCAAGTCCTCTCCCAAGGATTCTGGAGGCGCTGAAACTACAGTCAGTAAAAGTAGGCCCCAGAAGAAAGGCAGGAAGAAAAAGTATAGGAAAGGTGGGCAACTTTTGGGACAAGTTTCATTGAAAAACCTGATTGTACTTGAACACCAATCCTTTTCAAGGACACCAGGGGCAGCCTAATAATATCTCCGCCCAGAGGCTGGCTTCATAAAGTATGCCAGTCACATCCGCATCCAGGTGTTCAATTTTCACTGTTTGTCAATCCACCAAACTGCAAATCCTCTTGTAAATGTGATCAAGAAGAAAAAAATGTGAGAAAGGTCAGAAAGTACCTCACGTAAGCATCACCAAGGGAGCTGCTGGTTGGTACTCACCAGTTTGCTCACGCTTTCATCATTGGTGACTTTCATGACAGTGAAGAAAGCAAAATAGTTATTCCCCCAAACGCCTCACTTAAGCTTAAAACTCTTAGTAAACTTAACCAGGTGCTCCAGATTCTTCTAAATCTGCTGTGTCACACATTCAAATCAAAACTTCCACCATTACCTCATGTCACTATTTGAACGCTAGGCTACTACAATCCAGTGCCTCTGCTTACCGCAAGAAGGACGTGTAGGTCCCCACATCAGCGCTGTGTTAAGTTTACTAAGAGTTTTAAGCTTAAGTGAGGCGTTTGGGGGAATACCCGGCGGGAACATAGATATTTTGGAATAGCGTGGTGATTACTGTAGAGACATGCTATATGTTAGGTCCTCAAGTGTGTGTGACACAGGAGGTGATCGTGCTTTTTTAATCGTGACACGTATTGATCAGTGCACACACACCGGGTGCACGCAGATAGATACCGACAATCAGGACCTTTTTATTGGTTTTCTCCATCACCACTTAATATACGGGGCGAGATTCTGATGGCCTAAGTTTAACAACCTATTATTTCTCATGCTTTGGAATGAGCACGGTCTCTTGGGCAAAGATCCCTGTGCTTGCAGCAGAAATTCGTATAGAATACCGCTATGCACACGGGTGAGGTTTGATGGGTGTATTAAATACACCTGTTTTGTGTACTTTTACAAAGGGCTTGTGTTTGTTTTGTATATACAGCCTTGAGAAAGTCGCGGGACAAAATTCCTTTGTGCGACGAAACACGTGTTGGCTGATGCAAGAACAAAGAGAATAAAGAAAAGAAACCAAGCTCGAAAATTTCTCTGTATCATTTATGCTTGACTAAAACAAATTGGATAATTGCATATTACTTAAAAGACGTGTGCTGAGGATTGTGTTTATGTTTATGTTGGTTTCGACCACGTGTTTGGGGAGACTGGTGGTTCTTCTCACCTTTCAGCACCGTCCATATAAATTTCTCAGAAATCTAAATAGAGTGTAAGTGCTACTCATTCTTGGAGCGCCATTTTACCTATAACCATACCACTGCACCGTCGTGAATGGGTAATAAAGAGGGTCCCTAAGGGCTGCAGCATATCTTATGCTACCCTAAGACACCCACACCAATTGCACACAGACTGCCATTACAGACTGCATGACATGGTGCAAACCATTAGTGAAAACATGATATGTCACACTCCTGTGTGCCATGCCAAAATCACTACATTTCATATATATATAAGTCATCCCTCCAGCATGCCTTTGAGTCCTAAGGCAGGGTGGGTTATTTTTTTATGTTAGGACATATCTGCATGAGCAGATATGCCCCTGTGAAGTCTACTTCCATTACTAGATATTGCAAGTGAACAGGGAAGCCATCTTAAGGCATTTACTGGGCACTGGTCAAAACAGAAAATGTCCCTCTCTGAAGGGTCACCCAAAACTTTTTGCCCTCTTCCTCCTCTTTTACTGACTTCGATTTTGTTGGTTTTAGGACTCTGAGCACTTTACCACTGCCAACCAGTGCTAAATTGTATGTGCTGTCTCCCAAAAACATGTTAACATTGGCTCTTACCCAATTGGCATATTTAATTTACTCATAAGTCCCTAGTAAAGTGCAGTACATGTGACCAGGGCCTGTACATTAAATGCTTCGAGTGGTCTTGCAGCACTGATTGTGCCACCCACCAAATAAAAGAAATTCAGCACTCCCGAACAGAGGCACTCCCAACTAAGGCAAGAAAACACCTGGATTGGAGGCTCTACCCTCACCAAAAGGCATATCAAGAGACAGTTTTCAGAATTAAGCGTGGGTTTTTATGAGTGCAACTCTCTCTAACAGAAAGCCTTTCTCAGATGTCAAATAAAAACAATATGCAAATATATATATATATATGATAAGTTCAAATGCATGAGACAAAACACAATATAGAAAACAATTGGTTCTGTTGGGAGATGCAATTGCTGTGATACATGTATTCAATACAAAAGAAAAGATGTTTCACACTTCCTTATTCAAAATAAAACAACAATTTCAGTTAAGAACACACCAGGAAAACAAAAGTAGAGTTGATTTACTCTTATATTTTTGAAAAATATTGAATATGAAAAGGCTGTCACAAATACAAGTAAATTGCGAAAATACGAAAGTGACTATTGTGAGAAGGTGACATGTGGTGACTGGTGAGGTGAATAGTACACTATATACAAAACAGACATATGTGACATAAATAAAAAGAATTGTTGTCCTGTCTCGTTATTTAACACATGTAATACAAGACCCAACATGAATTGCCTATTGGTCAAGAGAACTGTGTGGACATGTGTGATAGAAAAGTGACGACGTTTCGACCCTGGACACGGCGCGGAATGGTAAGCGTCACTGCGGGTCTTCCTCAGGACTATGAAAGGAGGGGTGGACAGCCTATAAAATTAATCAGGTGTGTTCTACAAAGGCAGAGACTTAAATCAATGAATTATTTAAGAAAAAACATAATGCTCGCATTGAACATATGGTGCGTGTCCTTACCAAAAGGTCAAGACGTAATGAGGCTCCAATACGTGAGTTCAATCGCAGTGCATCAATGTGGGAATTCTATAATTACAGGAATTGTACATCAGTATTGCCTGCGAAAGCTTGTAAAATTAAGTAAGGCAATTCTATGCGAAGGAACATACCTTCCTAATTGAAAAAGCTGAAAACCTCCACCATCCGGTTGGAGTCTGAAAAATAAATTGAAGTCTTTTGGGTCATAAAATCCTTAATAAAAACATGAGTTGGCAATATTTGGAGTGGAGGGGGATGAGGCCAACCTTAATAGTGGGCGATGCCAACGCAACACACAACATCCACCAGCCGGTTGGAGTCCTGTGCTAATATCTTCAATTTGTAAATGCAGCCAAGAAACAAAGTCGAGTGCTGCGGGGTAAAAGAAACCCATTAAGAAGGGCTATTGACCTTAAATAATCTCTCTAGACCAACAAGCGTGTCAGTTTTCAAAGCTCTCACCTTGAGAACAGCAAGCGTCTGTTCTTCCTCCAAGGATTTCTTAGTGTGAGGCCGCGGTGAAAGCAGATGGCTTTTCACTGGTGGCTGACGTCATAGTCAGCTGGAATGCTTAACCTGCACGCCTTCGTGCAGCAGCTCAATAGAGCTGTCAGGAAAAAATGTGATCCTTATCAGTTACTTCGGTCTGACCTAGTAACTAGTAACAAGGATCGTTTTAAAGCAAGTCTCTTTTAAGTAATTCATGGAAGTATGCAAACGCATGATGTTTAAACCAGTCTCACATTATATGAATGTGTTTGCAAAGTGTATTGCTAATAGTTCTACAGCGAACTGTTGGAAAGTCAAAGAATGGCTTTATGTAATATGCATGTTGCTCACAACCGATGTGTAAATAATTTAAAAGGCATGCGCAACATATTTGATATATGCAAATAAATTCAGAAATTTAAACAGATGAGAGAAACATATGCAATTTATACAAATGGTGATTGGAACAATTAGAAAAAAACACATTATTAATTGAGCATAAGGGTTGTTGCCATTATGATGAATTCAACATAACCTTAACGTTGGACTTTCGAGACTGGCACAGCCAGTATCTAAGCGCGCAGATCGATTGGTTACAAAATCTGACACGTATACAGATATTGAAAGGAAAAATATTTTCGACAGAAAATTAGAGCATTAGAGCCTAGTCATCTGTCTATATGTCTCCTCCTGTTCATTCAGGCCCCGGTTTACTGAGTCTAAAGTGTGTATCCACCTACATTCGTTAAGGCTCAGGGTTGAAAATATGTTGCCACCTCGGGGATGTAGGGTGATCTTCTCGAGTACCCACCATTCAAGGTCATCTGCTGTGTGGCCACTGATGGAGTAGTGATCCACTAGGGGGACCCACTGTACCTTGCAGCAGATCTTACTACGATGTTGTAGGATCCTGGTTTTCACTTTTTGTGTGGTTTGGTCTATGTAAATTTTCCCACTAGGGCATCTTATGGCGTAAATTACGTTACAGCTATTGCAGTTACTGTGTTGTGTTAGGCAGTATGTTTAGCCATGGTGGTCGAAGGATGAACCTATCATGGAAAACTTGCAGGCTTTGCATTTGCTGCATTTAAAGTGGCCCATCAATGGTGGCAGGTTCAGTTGTTGTCTGATATCCGGCGGCCTAGCGGTTTCTAAATAGGAACTAACAACATAGTCTTTGACATTTCTGGCTCGCTTGAAGGCAAAAAGAGGTTCTTCCTTGATGTTGATTTCTGTACCTATTAGGTTCCAGTATTTCTTTATCACCTTTTTGATCTCATGACTCCTTGTATTAAAAGTGGTTACGCAAACCAGTTTGTCCATTTTCTCAGCTCTGGGTTGTACTTCAAGGAGAGTCTCCCGTGGGCGGTACCAGGCCCTCTTTCTAGCACGGTGGGACAGGCCAAGGGGATGGAACCGAGGGAGGAACAACCAACGTGGCAACGCGAGAGTGAGGTTCCAGAGAACCACAACGACATTCAGACGCGGAGGCAAACTTACAGATGGTGATGCCATACACCTCTAACGTAACCCTCAATGATCCCATTGTCAACATCTCAGAGCACCAGCTTTCACCAGCAGAGCATGACATTCTAGCTAAGGGCCTATCATTCATCCCTACGGCACCCCCTAATTCATTCATTATCAAGCTGGAACTGCAACAATTCTTTCGCAAAATACGATTAAAATATTATTTTGTGCAAAATGAACAATGGAGTAAACGGTCTGCAGCTACTGAATTTAGACCTGCCTCCACCTTTACTCCAGCTTCTTACTTGATGAGTGAGAAGATCCTCGCGTATGAAAAAATCATACTAGAAGAGGTAATAGACCTTCTAAATATCAGAAAATTCATTAAATACAACATCACTAAGGATGAGAAACAAGCTCTGCATGCATTAAGCAATAATTCATCTATTGTGGTAAAGGCAGCAGACAAAGGGGGTGCAGTGGTCATTCAGAACACCAAGGACTATATCACTGAGATTAATCAACAACTGAGCTGTAGAGAGAGTTACCAACAAATAAATAAAAATCCAACCAAGGACATATCTAAACTCATTCGGTCATTGACTGACCAAGGATTGACTGAAGGCTTTCTAACAGAACATGAGTACAACTTTCTGAACAGAACAGACCCCAGAATACCGACAATATATACACTCCCGAAGATTCACAAAAATATGGATCATCCACCAGGTTGACCAATTGTTTCCGGATGTGGGTCTATCTTGGAACCATTAAACCAATTCATAGACCGTTTTTTGCAACCTTGTGTCTTGGACACTCGCTCATACCCGAGAGACACCATGCATACAATCCAGCTGGTAGAGAACCAACCTTTTGACAAACAGACACAATTTCTGGTAACATTGGATGTCTCGTCCTTATATACCAGCATACCCCAAGACCAGGCAATTGATGTGATTCGTAGGGTATTGGAGAAGCAACCATCCCCATGTTGGATCCTGATGGATTTTCTACTGGAGCTTCTTAAAATAGCCATGACAAAGAATTATTTCATCTTCCAAGACACCTACTATTACCAATGTAAGGGTGTGGCGATGGGAGCCGGGTTCGCTCCCAGCCAAGCGAACCTCTTCATGGATCACTATGAAGACACCCATATATATGAATTAACCAATCCCTTCCTTGACAACATCGCCATCTGGAAGCGATATATTGGTGGCGTGCTTATGGTGTGGACAGGCACAGAACAAACTCTCATAGACTTTAAAGCATGGCTAAACGGGCGTTCGGCGGACATCCAATTCACAATGTCATACAGCAATGATACCATCGATTTTCTAGATCTCACACTACAAGTTGAAGATGATAAAATCCTGACAACCCTGTACAGAAAACAAACAGAGCGGAATACCGTCTTAAAATATGATTCCCATCACCCGCGTAACCTCAGGGATAACCTGCGCTATGGCCAATTTTTAAGGCTACGACGAAATTGTTCAAGAAGGACTGATTTCTTCAATGAAACAGATAATCTCATTACAAGATTGAGAGAGCGAGTCTATCCTAAAGGTTTACTCCACCGTGCTAGAAAGAGGGCCTGGTACCGCCCACGGGAGACTCTCCTTGAAGTACAACCCAGAGCTGAGAAAATGGACAAACTGGTTTGTGTAACCACTTTTAATACAAGGAGTCATGAGATCAAAAAGGTGATAAAGAAATACTGGAACCTAGTAGGTACAGAAATCAACATCAAGGAAGAACCTCTTTTTGCATTCAAGCGAGCCAGAAATGTCAAAGACTATGTTGGTAGTCCCTATTTAGAAACCGCTAGGCCGCCGGATATCAGACAACAACTGAACCTGCCACCATTGATGGGCCACTTTAAATGCAGGAAATGCACAGCCTGCGAGTTTTACATGATAGGTTAATCCTTCGACCACCATGGCCAAACATACTGCCTAACACAACACAGTAACTGCAATAGCTGTAACGTAATTTATGCCATAAGATGCCCTTGTGTGAAAATTTACGTAGGCCAAACCACATAAAAAGTGAAAACCATGATCCTACATCGTAGTAGGATCCGCTGCAAGGTACAGGGGGCCCCCCTAGTGGATCACTACTCCATCAGTGGCCACACAGCAGATGACCTTGAATGGTGGGTATTAGAGAAGATCACCCTACATCCCCGAGGTGGCAACATACTTTCAACCCTGAGCCTTAAAGAATGTAGGTGGATATACACTTTAGACTCAGTAAACCGGGGCCTGAATGAACAGGAGGAGACATATAGACAGATGGCTAGGCTCTAATGCTCTAATTTTCTGTCGGTAATATTTTTCCTTTCAATATCTGTATACGTGTCAGATTTTGTAACCAATTGATCTGCGCGCTTAGATACTGGCTGTGGCAGTCTCGAAAGTCCAACGTTAAGGTTATGTTGAATTCATCATAATGGCAATAACCCTTATGCTCTATTAATAATGTGGTGTTCCAATCACCATTTGTATAAATTGCATATGTTTCGCTCATCTTTTTAAATTTCTGAATTTATTTGCATATATCAAATATGTTGCGCATGCCTTTTAAATTATTTACACATAGGTTGTGAACAATATGCATATTACATAAAGCCATTCTTTGACTTTCCAACAGTCCGCTGTAGAACTATTAGCAATACACTTTGCAAACACATTCAGATAATGTGGGACTGGTTCAAACATCATGCGTTTGCATACTTATTTGAATTACTTAAAAGAGACTTGCTTTAAAATGATCCTTGTGACACACAAGAGACTAGGTCAGACCGAAGTAACTGATAAGGATCAATTTTTTTCCTGGCAGCTCTATTGAGCTGCTGCACGAAGGCATGCACGTTAAGCATTCCAGCTGACTATGGCGTCAGCCACCAGTGAAAAGCCATCTGCTTTCACCGCGGCCTCACACTAAGAAATCCTTGGAGGAAGAACAGACGCTTGCTGTTCTCAAGGTGAGAGCTTTGAAAACTGACACGCTTGTTGGTCTAGAGAGATTATTTAATGTCAATAGCCCTTCTTAATGGGTTTCTTTTACCCCGCAGCACTCTACTTTGTTTCTTGGCTGCATTTACAAATTGAAGATATTAGCACAGGACTCCAACCGGCTGGTGGATGTCGTGTGTTGCGGTGGCATCGCCCACTATTAAGGTAGGCCTCATCCCCCTCCACTCCAAATATTGACAACTCATGTTTTTATTAAGGTTTTGATGACCCAAATGACTTCAATTTATTTTTCAGACTCCAACCGGATGGTGGAGGTTTTCAGCTTTTTCAATTAGGAAGGTATGTTCCTTCGCATAGAATTGCCTTACTTAATTCTACGAGCCTTCGCAGGCAATACTGATGTACAATTCCTGTAATTATAGAATTCCCACATTGATGCACTGCGATTGAACTCACGTATTGGAGCCTCATTACGTCTTGACCTTTTGGTAAGGACACGCACCATATGTTCAATGCGAGCATTATGGTTTTTCTTAAATAATTCATTGATTTAAATCTCTGCCTTTGTAGAACACACCTGATTACCTACTCTCTATAATTAATTTTATAGGCTGTCCACCCCTCCGTTCATAGTCCTGAGGAAGACCCGCAGTGACGCTTACCATTCCGCGCTGTGTCCAGGGTCGAAACGTCGACACTTTCCCATCACACATGTCCACACAGTTCCCTTGACCAATAGGCAATTCATGTTGGGTCTTGTATTACATGTGTTAAATAACGAGACAGGACAAAAGTTCAACAATTCTTTTTATTTATGTCACATATGTCTGTTTTGTATATAGTGTATTATTCACCTCACCAGTCACCACATGTCACCTTCTCACAATAGTCACTTTCGTATTTTCGCAATTTACTTGTATTTGTGACAGCCTTTTCATATTCAATATTTTTCAAAAATATAAGAGTAAATCAACTCTACTTGTGTTTTCCTGGTGTGTTCTTAACTGAAATCGCTGTTTCATTTTGAATAAGGAAGTGTGAAACATCTTTTCTTTTGTATTGAATATAGGTATCACAGCAATTGCATCTCCCAACAGAACCAATTGTTTTCTATATTATCAATACCCAGGTTCTGAGGGACACCGGGTCGCCCCATTATCCTTAATATGAGACAAAACACAAGCAGATAATTATGGTAAAACACATACAGGTAAGAATGAGCACTTACGAGTCAAATCATAATAATGGAGCAAAACATAGGCAGATTATAATAAAGGAATACTCCGATATCAAATGCAAAAGAGCAAATATAATGATAATGGACGTCCTATGCAAGAAACAAGCACAGTCAAATGCAAGTAATAAAATACAAGAAATAAGCACTGTCAAATGAAAGACTCATATATAACGAGCATGTATGCACAGAGTGGAAGCATATAAAATATATATACAGAATGCATCAGATAATGCCAATGAACGAGAGCCAATGAATAAGAATACTTCAGAGGCCGGTCACTCAGCACACAGACAAAAACACATGCAGAAATGATATTCATTCATATATCTCAATACCAATGATCAGAGAAAATACCTCACCGGCTGCAGTATCTTCATCTTAGCCCACACAAGACTGGGGGATTCCAAATCACAGTCCTGTGGTCAAGAGACACCTGAAGCCGGAAAATGCAGTACTGAGCATACGCGTCCGTCTCTCAGGAGCAATCCAGGTTTCCGAGCCAAGAAACACCAGTTTTATATTCTCAATGTAGGAGAAGACTTCCTTTACAGCAATTAAACTTGTGCTGGCCGGGCTCCATGCAAGCATTCCAAGGCAAAGGAGTTCTCACATATTCTCTCAACATGTGCCAGTCCCTTATCTTAGTGAAGCTTGAAAACACCCTCAAAGAGGAAAACAATCTTGAACGTGAATAATCTAAATAACCATGAGTAACCTGGGGTCCTGCTTGTGTGTGACAGAGTCAGTATTCAAGATGGAGTTCAGGGCATGTTAAAGCCCATAGGTAAAACTCCATTTTACAATGTGCAACCTAATGCATATTTGCGCACCATTGCCTACAGCACTACACTCCAAGATAGAGAAGCACGTTCCACACATTTCTCTCTCTCATGCTTTCAAACGCACATCCCACGCATCCTGTTCCTGCAATGCTAAGGCTGTCCTACTCTGTGAAACACTCGCACTCTGAAGCTACAATGAGACAGAAAATAAAATCACAAGGCAAAATGCAAGTCCAGAAAAAATAATGTCGTTAAAACACATAGGGGCCGATTCCGATTCAGGCCGGAAATCTCTCCGACCGAGCCGGACCCGGAGAGATTTCCGACCGAATCGGACCCTAGCAGTCCGACCGAACGAGTACGATGCGTTCGCATGCTATCGGACTCGATTCGGTCGGACTCCCATTGAAGTCAATGGGAGCCGGTCGTACAACGCGTACGCGGGCTCCCATTGACTCAATGGGTGCGAGGCGAACAAGGGCGCCCCCTACAGCGGGTACGCAATCGAAGCGGGTCACGCCGTACATGCACAGGTAGGGGGGACCCATGGGTCCCCCCTGTGTGCGACCCGCGCGGCTAGGCGTACAGGGGGGTCCGACACGGACCCCCAAAGTGCGGCTCCGACTGCTCTTTCGAGCCGGACGGCGCGAGTCGTCGGACTGCTCGCAGCGTGCATCGTACTTACCCGGCCGGGGAACGTCTCCATTGCGCGGTGCGAGTTGTGTCCGTGCGAGTCAGTCAGAGCGGTTGGGTCCCGCGAACAAGTCGGTCGGCGATTTCGCGTACGCTCGCATCGTACTCGCTCGCCCGGATGCACGTCCGACTCGGTCGGGAAACAGGGCTCCGAATCGGATCCGGTAATGCCGAGTCCGATTCGGAGCCCTACCGGCCGAGATCGGAATCGGCCCCATAGAGTCCATTAAAACAATGCTAGTCAAAGGCCATCATGTGGTCCCAATACATAGGAGTTCCGATAGCACTACAACCACATCTCAGGACTGAAATTGCAGGACCTGTGTGTGCAGTTTACTGCCGCCTTCATATGGCATTTAAAACTGCTTGCCAAGCCTTAAACTCTCCTTTTATTAGACACAGGTCACCCCATAAGGTAGGCCCTAGGTAGCCCTATGGGCAGGGTGCTGTGTAAGTAAAAGGTGTGATATCTGCCTTTATGTGTAGCATGTCCTGGTAGTGACAAACAGCCTATTTCATTTTTCCCAACTGTGAGGCCTACTCCTCTCATAGCATTGGGAATTCCTTAATACACTTTTAAGCTGTAATTTCTGATCAGAGAGGAGTAGCTTTATCATGTTTCACCTATTTAGCGCTATTTGCTTCTAAGCGCTTTACTGCATTATTTAATCAAAATTCAATTTCTCAACTTCTACCCATTGAAGTTTTGTCGTTTTGGTCTTATTTTCCTCAGATAAATATTCCCTATTTTTCTAAAACATTGTGGAGTATTTTTGTAGTGTATTTACTGTGTTGTTGTATGAGTTATTGCACAAACAGGGTAAGTCACAAATCAATCCTAAATTATCCTGTGATCACCCTCTGAAAGCTTGGCACAGAGCAGGAAGGCTTAACTTAAAGGTAATGTGTAAAGTATTTATGCAGCCCTTTAAACAGTAATAAAGTAAAAATACACCACAAAAAAATTTCCACACCAATTATGGAAAATAGTGTAAAATGTATTACATTATTTGAGACCAAAATGGCAAAAATCCAAACAGAAGAAAAGGAGATATTCAATTGTAAAGATTTGAGGTATGGCTTGTGAGGATCCCCCAACGTTTTCCTACCCAGAATCCCAGCCAAACCTCAAATTTAGCTGTAAAAACCACATTTTCTACACATTTATGTGTGGAATCACCGTGCCAGCACAAATGTCCTACCCCACAGCATTCCACTCAGTCTCCCGAGTAAAATGATACCTCACTTGTGTGGGTCGGGCAAGGGCCTGTGACTAGGAAGAGCCAAAAACATAGGTATTAGGGGTATAGCACCGAGAATTCTAAGCGCTACATTTTGTTTAAAATACATTTTTAGCCAATTCTGCATTGGACACCCACTCAAGTGAGGTATCATTGTACTCGGGAGACTGAGGGGAATGCTGTGGGGTAGGACATTTGTGCCGGCACAGTGATTCCACACAAACATATGTGGAAAATGTGGTTTTTTTCAGCTAATTTCGAGGTTTGCATGGGATTCTGGGTAGGAAAACGTTGGGGGATCCAGGCAAGCCATACCTCGCTGGACTCCCCCGGGTGTCTAGTTTTCAGAAATGTGTGGATTTGCTAGTTTCCCAAGGTGGCCGCCGAGCCCAGGGCCAAAAACCCAGGTGACCCCCTTGCAAAACCAGGTTGTTTTGTGATAGGTAATTTTGATGTCTCCTCAATACATTTTAGGCCCTTGCCTGTCGTGGGTACTTGACCAACCCACACGAGTGAGGAACCATTTTTATCGGGAGACCTGGGGGAACGCTGTGTGGTAGAAAATTTGTGAATCCATGGAGATTCCAGAACTTTCCCACACAGAAAGTTGAGAAAAATGTGTTTTTTTCAGCTAAATGTGAGGTTTGCAGGGGATTTTGGGTAGGAAAAATTTGGGAGGTCCACGCAAGCCATACCTCGCTGGACTCCCCCGGGTGTCTAGTTTTCAGAAATGTGTGGGTTTGGTAGGTTTCCCAAGATGTCCGCCAAACCCGGGGCCAAAAACCCAGGTGACCCCCCCTTGCAAAACTAGGTTGTTTTGTGATAGGTAATTTTGATGTCTACTCAATAAGTTTTGGGCCCTTGCCTGTCGCGGTTAGTTGACCCACCCAGGCGAGTGAGGTACCATTTTTCTTGGAAGACTTTGGGGAATGCGGGGTGGGTGGAATTTTGTGGATCCACGCACAGTCCAGAACTTTCCACCACAGAAATGTGAGGAACATGTGGATTTTTTGACCAAGTTTGAGGTTTGCAAGGGATTTTGGGTAACAGAACCTGGTGAGAGCCAGACAAGTCACCCCATCCTGGATTCCCCTGCGTGTCTAGTTTTCGAAAATGTATAGGTTTGCCAGGTTTCCCTAGGTGCCGGCAGAGCTTGGGTTCAAAATCTATAGCTATGCACTTTGCAAAAAAAGGGTCAGTTTTCACTGTGAAAATGTGGTGTATCCACGTTGGGTTTTGGGCCGTTTCCTGTCGCGGGCACTAGGCCTACCCACACAAGTGAGGAACCATTTTTCTCGGAAGACTTTGGGGAATGCAGGGTGGTTGGAATATTTGGGATCCACACAGATTCCAGAACTTTCCACCACAGAAATCGGAGGAAATGTGTTATTTTTGACAAAGTTTGAGGTTTGCAAGGGATTCTGCGTAACAGAACATGGTGAGAGCCAGACAAGTCACCCCATCCTGGATTCCCCTGGGTGTCTAGTTTTAAAAAATGTATAGGTTTGCTAGGTTTCCCTAGGTGCCGGCAGAGGTAGGGTTCAAAATCTACAGCTAGGCACTTTGCAAAAAAACTTTGTTTTCACTGTGAAAATGTGGTGTGTCCACGTTGTGTTTTGGGCCGTTTCCTGTCGTAGGCACTAGGCCTACCCACACAAGTGAGGTACCATTTTTCTCAA
The DNA here is from genome assembly GCA_963921515.1 of Calotriton arnoldi. Taxonomy (NCBI): domain Eukaryota; kingdom Metazoa; phylum Chordata; class Amphibia; order Caudata; family Salamandridae; genus Calotriton; species Calotriton arnoldi. Next base: position 112,498 of record CAWUFW010010865.1, on the reverse strand, counting down.
AAGACTTTGGGAAATGTGGGGTGGGTGAAATTTTATGGATCCATGTAGATTCCAGAACTTTCCACCACAGAAATGTGAGGAAAATGTGTTTTTATTTTACAAAGTTTGAGGTTTGTAACGGATTCTGGGTAACAGAACCTGGTGAGAGCCAGACAAGTCACCCCATCCGGGATTCCCCTGGGTGTCTAGTTTTCAAAAATGTATAGGTTTGCTAGGTTTCCCTAGGTTCCGGCAGAGCTAGGGTTCAAAATCTACAGCTAGGCACTTTGCAAAAAAAGGGTCAGTTTTCACTGTGAAAATGTGGTGTGTCCAGGTTGCGTTTTGGGCCGTTTCCTGTTGCGGGCACTAGGCCTATCCACACAAGTGAGGTACCATTTCCTCTCGGGAGACTTTGGGGAATGCGGAGTGGGTGAATTATGTGGATTTACGCAGATTCCAGAACTTTCCACCACAGAAATGTGAGGAAAATGTGTTTTTTTTTACATAGTTTGAGTGTTTGCAAGGGATTCTGGGTAACAGAACCTGGTGAGAGCCTGACAAGTCACCCCATCCTAGTTTTCCCTGGGTGTCTAGTTTTCAAAAATGTATAGGTTTGCTAGGTTTCCCTAGGTGCCGGCGGAGCTAGGGTTAAAAACCTACAGCTAGGCACTTTGCAAAAAAAGGGTCAGTTTTCACTGTGAAAATGTGGTGTGTCCACTTTGCATTTTGGGCCGTTTCCTGTCACGGGCACTAGGCCTACCCACACAAGTGAGGTATCATTTTTATCGGGAGACTTAGGGTAACATAGAATTGTAGAGCAACTGTTATAACCTATTGACTTTCGATGCATTTCTGCCTTCCAAATGAAAGACAATGTGTAAAAAAGAAGTCACTTTGAAAAATGTCCTATAATTCTCATGCTTGTATGGGTACTCACAATTTCGGAAATGTGCAAATAGCTACTTTTTCTAAACTATATATTCTGTTCCAATTTCAGGAATACATAGGTGTTTTTCATCCCAATTTTTCACTATATATATTTTCCCAAATTAATTGCTATATACACGGTACATAATAAAAAAACCATTGCAAGACGCTGCTCAGTTATTGGCTCTGGGTTCGTCGGGTTCTTGGTGAACCTACAAATCCTATATATCCCCACAACCAAAAAAATCCAGCGGATGTAATGGTATATTGCTTTCAAACATCTGTCATAATTAGAAGAAGTTACAGGTGAAAACGTTGGCACAAATGACTGCTTTTTTCAACTCTGCTAGGCCTTTTCACCCCCCTGTGCTAAGCCTTTTTTTGGCTATTTGGGGTAGTTCGCGCTTAGTCCCCTGTAACTTTTCGACCACATAAGGTATCCACGCCAAATTTGCGTCCTTTTCTTCCAACATCATGGGGATTCTAAAGGTACCCAGGGTTTGTGGATTCCCCTGGAGGGGACCCAGAAATTAGCCAAAATACAGCTACATTTTGTTTTTCTTGGGAAAAATGGGAAACAAGTGCTGCAAATGAAAGCGTCTGGTTTTATCCCTGCAAATGGTATCAAAAAATGGTTTGTGTGGCTGAAATCACCATTTTCCCAGCTTTTAGGGAATGACAGACTTTTGTCAGAAAACCAAAATCTTTTACACAGTTTTGGCATTTTCCTGGGACACAGCCTATTTTTGCTATTTTTTGTGCTTTCAACCTCCTTCCAGTTAATGGTAGAAATGTGTATGAAAGCAACAATGGATCCTGGAAAGCTATACAGTTTAGAAAAGTAGACAAAATTCTGAATTCAGCAAGGGGTCATTTGTGTATATCCTTCAAGGTTTCTTTATAGAAACTAACAGTTAAATATAGGAAAAATTGAAAATTTGTTGAAAAAAACAGCCATTTGTGTCAACGTTTTCACCTGTAACTTCTTCTAATTATGACAGCTCTTTAAAAGCAATATACCGTTACATCCGCTGGATCCTACTGGTTGTGGGGATATATAGTACTTGTAGGTTCACCAAGAACCTGACGAACCCAGAGCCAAAAACTGAGCAGTGACTTGAAATGGTTTTTTATTATGTACCAGGTATATAGCAATTATTCTGGGAAAATGTATACATGGAAAAATCGGTATGAAAGACACCTATGTATTTCTGAAATGGGAACAAAATATAGAGTTTGGAAACAGTAGATATTTGCACATTTCCGAAATTGGGAATACTCATACTAGCATGAGAATTATCGGTCATTTTTCAAAATGACTTCTTTTACACATTGTCTATCATTTGGAAGGCAGAAATGCATCTAAAGTCAATAGGTAATAACAGTTGCTCTACAAATCAGAATTACCCTAAGTCTCCCGATAAAAATGGTACCTCACTTGTGTGGGTAGGCCTAGTTCCCACGACAGGAAACGGCTCAAAATGCAACGTGAACACACCACATTTTCACAATGAAAAATGACCCTTTTTTTGCAAAGTGCCTAGCTGTAGTTTTTGAACCCTAGCTCTGCCGGCACCTAGGGAAACCTAGCAAACCTATACATTTTTAAAAACTAGACACCCAGGGGAATCCAAGATGGGGTGACTTGACTGGCTCTCACCAGGTTCTGTTACCCAGAATCCCTTGCAAACCTAAAACATTGTCAAAAAACCAATTTTCCTCACATTTCTGTGGTGGAAAGTTCTGGAATCTGCGTGGATCCGCAAAATTCCACCCACCCCGCGTTCCCCAAAGTCCTCAGAGAAAAATGGTACCTCACTTGTGTGGGTAGGCCTAGTGCCCGCGACAGGAAACAGCACAAAACGCAATGTGGACACACCACAATTTCACAGTGAAAAATTACCCTTTTTTTGCAAAGTGCCTAGCTGTAGTTTTTTAACCCTAGCTCTGCCGGCACCTAGGGAAACCTAGCAAACCTATACATTTTTAAAAACTAGACACCCAGGGAAATCCAGGATAGGGTGACTTGACTGGCTCTCACCAGGTTCTGTTACCCAGAATCCCTTGCAAACCTAAAAAATTGTCCAAAAAAACACATTTTCCTCACATTTCTGTGGTGGAAAGTTCTGGAATCTGCGTGGATCCACAAATTTCCACCCACCCCACATTCCCCAACGTCTTCTGAGAAAAATGGTACCTCACTTGTGTGGGTAGGCCTAGTGTCCGCGACAGGAAACGGCGCAAAACGCAACGTGGACACACCACAATTTCACAGTGAAAAATGACCCTTTTTTTGCAAAGTTCCTAGCTGTAGTTTATGAACCCTAGCTCTGCCGGCACCTAGGGAAACCTAGCAAACCTATACATTTTTGAAAACTAGACACCCAGGGGAATCCAGGATGGGGTGACTTGACTGGCTCTCACCAGGTTCGGTTACCCAGAATCCCTTGCAAACCTAATAAATTGTCCAAAAAAAAACAAATTTTCCTCACATTTCTGTGGTGGAAAGTTCTGGAATCTGCGTGGATCCACAAATTTCCACCCACCCCGCGTTCCCCAAAGTCTTCTGAGACAAATGGTACCTCACTTTTGTGGGTAGGCCTAGTGCCCGCGACAGGAAACGGCGCAAAACGCAACGTGGACACACCACAATTTCACAGTGAAAAATGACCCTTTTTTTGCAAAGTGCCTAGGTGTAGTTCTTGAACCCTAGCTCTGTCGGCACCTAGGGAAACCTAGAAAACCTATACATTTTTGAAAACTAAACACCCAGGGGAATCCAGGATGCGGTGACTTGACTGGCTCTCACCAGGTTCTGTTACCCAGAATCCCTTGGAAACCTAAAAAATTGTCAAAAAACCCACATTTTCCTCACATTTCTGTGGTGGAATGTTCTGGAATCTGCGTGGATCCACAAATTTCCACCCACCCCGCGTTCCCCAAAGTCTTCCGAGAAAAATGGTACATCACTTGCATGGGTGGGTCAAGGACCCACCCGCGCGAGTGAGGTACCATTTTTATCGGGAGACCTGGGGGAACGCTGGGTGGAAGGAAATTTGTGGATCCACGCAGATTCCAGAACTTTCCCACACAGAAATTTGAGAAGAAAAGTGATTTTTTTCAGTGAAAGTTGAGGTTTGCAGGGGATTCTGGGTAGGAGAATGTTGGGGGACCCACGCAAGCCATACCTCGCTGGACTCCCCCGGGTGTCTAGTTTCCAAAAATGTGTGGGTTTGGTAGGTTTCTCTAGATGGCCGTCGACCCCCGGGCCAAAAACTCATTGGACCCCCCTTGCAAAACCAGGTTGGTTTGTGATAGGTAATTTTGATGTCGCCTCAATAGGTTTTGGGCCCTTCCCTGCCGCGGGTACTTGGCCTACCCACACAAGTGAGGTACCATTTCTATTGGGATACTTGGAGAAATGCTGGGGGGTTGGAAATTTGTTGTTACTTTCGGCAGCGTGAAAATTTGAGCACAATAATGCAAGGAAAATGTGACAGTCACATTTTGAGGTTTGCAGGACATTGTGGGTAAGATAACTTGTTGGGATCCACAAGAGAGACATCACCATGTACTCCCATGGGTGTTTAGTTTACGACAATATCTACAGTTGGTAGGTTTTTCTTAGATGAAATGTACACTTTGGCAGAGAGACAAAAAAGACAAAGATTACTGCACAGCCATCTGTTCCTCAAGCACACACACATACTGGTTGGATTTGGCACGAGGGCGAGTGATGGTTCAGTATATAAAATTTTATTAACAAGAAATTTCCCAAAAATAAAATGCACTGTCAATAAATAAAAGGACAAAAAACTGAACCATTGACTCGCAGCTCGTGAGCTGTAAAGCCACGACAAGGCACCAACCGCTTTACAGGCCATTCACACACCTATCATACATGATACACACAAGACCATTCACACCACCAGGCACGAAACCAACACATTACAACATTCACAAAAAGGGACAAGGTACACCCTGCTTGACAAAAACAGAAAAGACAAATATTTCTGCACAACCACCTATTCCTCAAGCACACATACATACTGGTTGAATTTGGCACGAGGGTGAGTGATGGTTCAGTATACACAGTTGTATTAACCAGAGATTTCACAAAAATGAAATGCACTGTTAATAATTGAAAGGACGAGAAACTGAACCATTGACACACAGCTCGTGAGCTGTAAAGCCACGACAAGGCAACAACCTCTTTACAGGCCATTCATACACCTTTCATACGTGTGACCCTTTTTTTGCAAAGTGCCTAGCTGTAGTTTTTGAACTCTAGCTCTGCCGGCACCTAGGGAAACCTAGCAAACCTATACATTTTTGAAAACTAGACACCAAGGGGAATCCAGGATGGGGTGACTTGACTGGCTCTCACCAGGTTCTGTTACCCAGAATCCCTTGCAAACCTAAAGAATTGTCAAAAAACCACATTTTCTTCACATTTCTGTGGTGGAAAGTACTGGAGTCTGCGTGGATCCACAAATTTCCACCCACCCCGCGTTTCCCAAAGTCTTCCGAGAAAAATGGTACCTCACTTGTGTGGGTAGGCCTAGTGCCTACGACAGGAAACGGCGCAAAACGCAACGTGGACACACCACAATTTCACAGTGAAAAATTACCCTTTTTTTGCAAAGTGCCTAGTTGTAGTTTTTGAACCCTAGCTCTGCCGGCACCTAGGGAAACCTAGCAGACCTATACATTTTTAAAAACTAGACACGCAGGGAAAACCAGGATGGGGTGACTTTACTGTCTCTCACCAGGTTCTGTTACCCAGAATCCCTTGCAAACCTAAAAACTTGTCCAAAAAAACACATTTTCCTCACATTTCTGTGGTGGAAAGTTCTGGAATCTGCGTGGATCCACAAATTTCCATCCACCCCGCGTTCCCCAAAGTCTTCCCAAAAAAATGGTGCCTCACTTGTGTGGGTAGGCCTAGTGCCGGCGACAGGAAACAGCGCAAAACGCAACGTGGACACACCACAATTTCACAGTGCAAAATGACCCTTTTTTTGCAAAGTGCCTAGCTGTAGTATATGAACCCTAGCTCTGCCGGCACCAGGGGAAACTTAGCAAACCTATACATTTTTGAAAACTAGACACCTAGGGGAATCCAGGATGGGGTGACGTGACTGGCTCTCACCAGGTTCTGTAACCCAGAATTCCTTGCAAACCTAAAAATTGTCAAAAAACACACATTTTCCTCACATTTCTGAGGAGGAAAGTTCTGGAATCTGCGTGGATCCACAAATTTCCACCCACGCCGCGTTCCCCAAAGTCTTCCAACAAAAATGGTACCTCACTTGTGTGGGTAGGCCTAGTGCCTGCGCCAGGAAACGGCGCAAAACGCAACGTGGACACACCACAATTTCACAGTGAAAAATATGACTCTTTTTTTGCAAAGTGCCTAGGTGTAGTTTTTGAACCCAGCTCTGCCGGCACCTAGGGAAACCTAGCAAACCTATACATTTTTGAAAACTAAACACCCAGCGGAATCCAGGATGGGGTGACTTGACTGGCTCTCACCAGGTTCTGTTACCCAGAATCCCTTGCAAACCAAAAAATTGTCAAAAAACCCACATTTTCCTCACATTTCTGTGGTGGAATGTTCTGGAATCTGCGTGGATCCACAAATGTCCACCCACCCCGCGTTCCCCAAAGTCTTCCGAGAAAAATGGTACCTCACTTGCATGGGTGGGTCAAGGACCCGCGACAGGCAAGGGCCCAAAACCTATTGAGGCGACATCAAAATTACCTATCACAAACCAACCTGGTTTTGCAAGGGGGGTCCCATGAGTTTTTGGCCCGGGGCTCGGCGTCCATCTAGGGAAACCTACCAAACCCACACATTTCTGGAAACTAGACACCCGCGGGAGTCCAGCGAGGTATGGCTTGCGTGGGTCCCCCAACATTCTCCTACCCAGAATCCCCTGCAAATCGCAAATTTCACTGAAAAAATCACTTTTTTCTCAAATTTCTGTGTGGGAAAGTTCTGAAATCTGCATGGATCCACAAATTTCCTCCCACCCAGCGTTCCCCCAGGTCTCCCGATAAAAATGGTACCTCACTTGTGTGGGTGGGTCAAGGACCCGCGACAGGCAAGGGCCGAAAACCTATTGAGGCGACATCAAAATTACCTATCACAAACCAACCTGGTTTTGCAAGGGGGTCCCATGAGTTTTGGCCCGGGCTCGGCGGCCATCTAGGAAACCTACCAAACCCACACATTTCTGAAAACTAGACACCCGGGGAGTCCAACGAGGTATGGCTTGCGTGGGTCCCCCATCATTCTCCTACCCAGAATCCCCTGCAAACCGCAAATTTCACTGAAAAAAATCATTTTTTTCTCAAATTTCTGTGTGGGAAAGTTCTGGAATCTGCTTGGATCCACAAATTTCCTCCCACCCAGCGTTCCCCCAGGTCTCCTGATAAAAATGATACCTCACTTGTGTGGGTAGGCATAGTGGCTGCAACAGGAAATGGCCCAAATCGTACTGTGGAGACTTCAAAATTACCTATAACAAAACTACCTGGTTTTGGTCGGGGCACCTGAGAGTTTGGCCCCAAGCTCGGTGGCCATCCTGGGAACGTACCAAACCCAAACATTTCTGAAAACTAGACACCCGGGGGAGTCCAATGAGGTATGGCTTGAGTGGATCCCTCAACGTTTTCCTACCCAGAATGCCATGCAAACCTCAAATTTAGCTGGAAAAAACACATTTTCTACATATTTCTGTGTGGAATCACCATGCCGGCACAAATGTCTTACCCCACAGCGTTCCCCTGAGACTCCCGAGTAAAATGATACCTCACTTGTGTGGGTGGGGCAAGGGCCTGTGACTGGGAAGAGCCCAAAACATAGGGAATAAGGGTATAGCACCAAGAATTCTAAGCGCTACATTTTTTTAAAAATCTGTTTTTAGCCAATTCTGCATTGGACACCCACACAAGTGAGGTATCATTTTACTCGGGACACTAAGGAGAACGCTGTGGGGTAGGACATTTGTGCCGGCACGGTGATTCCACACAAAAATATATGGAAAATGTGGTTTTTCAGCTAAATGTGAGGTTTGCATGGCATTCTGGGTAGGAAAACGTTGGGGGATCCACGCAAGCCATACCTCATTGGACTCCCCCGGGTATTTAGTTTATAGAAATGTTTGGGTTTGGTACTTTCCCAAGATGGCCGCTGAGCCCGGGGCAAAATCTCAGGTGCCCCCCCCAAAACCAGGTAGTTTTGTTATAGGTAATTTTGAAGTCTCCCCAGTACGATTTAGGCCATTTCCTGTTGCAGTCACTATGCCTACCCACGCGAGTGAGGTACCATTTTTATCGGGAGACCTGGGGGAACGCTGGGTGGGAGGAAATTTGTGGATCCACGCAGATTCCAGAACTTTCCCACACAGAATTTTGAGAAAAAAGTGATTTTTTTCAGCAAAAGTTGAGGTTTGCAGGGGATTTTGGGTAGGAGAATGTTGGGGGACCCATGCAAGCCATACCTCGCTGGACTCCGCCGGGTGTCTAGTTTCCAGAAATGTGTGGGTTTGGTAGGTTTCCCTCGATGGCTGCCGAGCCCCGGGCCAAAAACTCATGGGACCCCCCTTGCAAAACCAGGTTGGTTTGTGATAGGTAATTTTGATGTTGCCTCAATAGGTTTTGGGACCTTGCCTGTCGCGGGTCCTTGACCCACCCAAGCGAGTGAGGTACCATTTTTATCGGGAGACCTGGGGGAATGCTGGGTGGAAGGAAATTTGTGGATTCACGCAGATTCCAGAACTTTCCCACACAGAAATTTGAGAAAAAAAGTGATTTTTGGAGTGAAAGTTGAGGTTTGAAGGGGATTCTGGGTAGGAGAATGTTGGGGGACCCACGCAAGCCATACCTCACTGGACTCCCCCGGGTGTCTAGTTTCCAGAAATGTGTGGGTTTGGTAGGTTTCCCTAGATGGCCGCCGAGCCCCGGGCCAAAAAATAATGGGACCTGCCTTGCAAAACCAGGTTGGTTTGTGATAGGTAATTTTGATGTCGCCTCAATACGTTTTGGGCCCTTCCCTGCCACGGGTACTTGGCCCACCCACACAAGTGAGGTACCATTTCTATTGGGATACTTGGAGAAATGCTGGGGGGTTGGAAATTTGTTGTTACTTTCTGCAGCATGAAAAGTTGAGCACAATAATGCAAGGAAAATGTGACAGTCACATTTTGAGGTTTGCAGGACATTGTGGGTAAGATAACTTGTTGGGATCCACAAGAGAGACATCACCATGTACTCCCATGGGTGTTTAGTTTACGACAATATCTACAGTTGGTAGGTTTTTCTTAGATGAAATGTACACCTTGGCAGAGAGACAAAAAAGACAAAGATTACTGCACAGCCATCTATTCCTCAAGCACACACATACTGTTTGGATTTGGCACGAGGGCGAGTGATGGTTCAGTATATAAAATGTTATTAACAAGAGATTTCACAAAAATGAAATGCACTGTCAATAATTAAAAGGACAAAAAACGGAACCATTGACTCGCAGCTCGTGAGCTGTAAAGCCACGACAAGGCACCAACCGCTTTACAGGCCATTCACACACCTTTCATACATGATACACACAAGACCATTCACACCACCAGGCATGAAACCAACACATTACAACATTCACAAAAAGGGACAAGGTACACCCTGCTTGACAAAAACAGAAAAGACAAATATTTCTGCACAACCACCTATTCCTCAAGCACACATACATACTGGTTGGATTTGGCACGAGGGTGAGTGATGGTTCAGTATATACAGTTGTATTAACCAGAGATTTCACAAAAATGAAATGCACTGTTAATAATTGAAAGGACGAGAAACTGAACCATTGACTCACAGCTCGTGAGCTGTAAAGCCACAACAAGGCACCAACCTCTTTACAGGCCATTCATACACCTTTCATACGTGTGACACATATAAAACCATTCACACCGCCAGCCGTGGGCCCAGCACATTACAACACTCACACCAGCAGACAGCGCCATTCAAGGGCCCATCACTTTCACACGCCCACATTCCTGACACAGCAACCACACCAGCTCACGGATTGCGTGGAGTGGCGTTTGGCTAGCAGTGTGTGTAGTGACCAGCAGCAAGTCACTACTCACACACCGCCAGCCAAGCGCCAGTCCACCCACACCGCGAGCCAAGCGCAAGTCCACCCACACCACCAGCCAAGCGCCAGTCCACACACACCGCCAGCCAAGCGCCAGTTCACGCACACCGCCAGCCAAGTGCCAGTCCACTCACACCACCAGCCAAGTGCCAGTCCACTCACACCGCCAGCCAAGTGCCAGTCCATGCACACCGCCAGTCCACGCACACCGCCAGCCAAGGTCCAGTCCACACACACCGCCAGCCAAGCGCCAGTCCAGGCACACCGCCAGCCAAGCGCCAGCCCACACACACCACCATCCAAGCACCAGTCCACGCACACCGCCAGCCAAGCGCCAATCCAGGCATACCGCCAGCCAAGTACCAGTCCACGCACACCGCCAAGCCAAGCACCAGCCCACACACACCGCCAGCCAAGCGCCAGTCCACGCACACCACCAGCCAAGTGCCAGCCTACACACACCGCCATCACATTTAGGATTTTTTTATACAAAAAAGAAAATACAAACAAATTGCAAATAGATACAAATCTACTAACACAAAATCTGAAACTAAATACATTGCACAAATGCCAACCTTGAAATTGAACAAAAATATAAAACAATAGAGACTAGGCAGTTCACTTTACCACTCATGGATGCTCCCAAAAATTATTTTGCGTGTGGTACATTCTAAAACAAGCAGGCACACACAGCCCAGGGTTAGAAGGACACTCAGGCAGTACATACGAGTCTCCTTCCGCATACCTCTTCGCCAACAGACTCTACATCTCCTACTGGGAAAGTCATTTGAGGGTGTGGGAGGAATGTGATCAGGAAAGTGGCGATCTTTCAATCTAGCAACATCCTCCACCACTCCAACTCTAGGAACACTTGCCTGTTCCACTAGAACAAGGCTGCTTATTACAGACTCCTGAAACTTAGCAAAAGTCATCTTTGACTCAGGACAAGAATCCTTGAATACAACAAAAGCATTAAAGGTTGCCAAGTGGAAAAGATGGATAGCCAACTTCTTATACCAAATGTAAGCCTTACGAAGAGCAGCGTAAGGTTCCAACCTCTGATCTACTCTATCAACACCACCCATGTGCCTATTATAGTCTAAAATGCACACAGGTTTGCGCGCTTCAGCAACCTGACCCCAAACAGTCACAGGTGAAGTGCTTTCATCATGGATGGTAGTCAGCATGTAGACATCTCTCCTGTCTGAAAACTTCCCAGCTAGAAGTTCCTCGCAATGCAACGCACTGTCCCCGCACAAGCTTTTGACAAACAAGTTCTTTTGGGAAACCTTTACGGTTAGAGCGGATTGTGCCACAAGCAACAGTGTCCACTTTGGCCAATTCCCTGAACAACCGCACACCAGTGTAGAAGTTATCTACATATAAATGGTGACCTTTATTAAAAAGTTCTCTACCAAGTTCCCACACAATTTTCTCAGTCACTCCAAAAGTGGACGGACAACCAGGGGGGTTAATCCTGGATTCCTTACCGGTGTACACCCTGAAATTAGAGACATATCCAGTCCTACTGTCACACAGCATATACAGCTTAATTCCATAGCTTGCCCTCTTACTAGGAATGTATTGCCTAAAAACCAAGCGGCCCTTGAACAACACCAAAGACTCATCCACTGCTATTTCTTTCCCTGGAGCATAGATCTCAGAAAATCGAACAACAAAGTGATCAACGACAGGCCTAATCTTAAAAAGACGGTCACAATCAGGGTGATCTCGTGGCAACGCTAAACCATTATCGATAAAATGCAGCATCTGAAGCAGAAGCAAATACTTATCATGACTCATGACTGCCGGAAATATAGCCGTTGCCATCAAGGGACTAGTAGACCAATATGAAGACATTGATAGCTTCCTTAGCAAGCCCATCAAAAAAGTTAAACCCAAGAACTTCTTCATCTCTTCCAGATTTGTGGGAGTCCACCGGGTAGCTCTAGAGTGGGGCCTAAGGCTGGCACTGTTGTCCCTCAAAAACTGTTCGGCATACAAATTAGTCTGCTCAACAAACTCTGCCAAAAACACATCGTCCATAAACAACTGAAAAAAAGTTATCGGCAAAAACAATTCTGTATTCACTCTACAACCTGGAACACCAGTAAAGTCTGGCAATGCTAGCTGCACCATGCCTGGGGCAACCCAGAGATCATCACTTCCAACTGGAAGCCTTGCAGCCCCAGGCTGCAGCCCAGATGCCTCTTGCTGCACTATCGGCACATCAATGTCCTCCTCTAAAACAGGCACTTCATCCGCACTAAGAGTAGCTTCATCCGCACTGAGAGTAGCTTCATCATCCGATGATTCCATGTGGAGAGAAAACTCACTGCCTGAATCTTCCCCTCCTTCCTCTGCCTCAGATGCAGAGTCAGTCTCTGAACCATGGTCAGAGGAAGACTCAAAAAGCATACCAACAACCTGCTGAGCAGTAATCCTGCGGCTAGCCATTATCCTTACTAAGAAAGGAGACTGCACAAACAAGTCAACAACAACCAACACTGTGCAAAATAAGTAAGTAAAAAAAATGTGTGCCTTTATCACAAAGATCTATATACTCAAACTATACAAATCACTTGCAAGAGACAGCTACACTCACTAGCACCTACTCTGTAGAGAGACAGCAAAAACCAACGATATCCCACTAGAAAGAAAAAAACAAAACCAATTACTCACAAGACAACAAAATACACATTGAGCACAAATGCAAAAAGTTTTTGACACTCAAAATACAGAAGCCAAACATACTGCTATTATTACACCATTTGCAAAAAATACATTCATGCAGAGAAATGAAACTCATTTACATTGTACAAAAAAAAGTCTCTTACCAAACACAAGCAACTACACAAACAGCAGAACCAAAAGTAACGAAACCGCAACCTGGAACAGTCTAAAGAGCAAAAGCTTTCAACTAGAACAAAAAGGGTGAAATAAAGCATTACAATTGCAATTCACAAGAAATAAAACAATTAACATTATAACACGCTATGTCACTACCCAAATGGTCAATCTGCCAGATGGGCCTTCAAATAGGGCTGTGAAAAATGGGGGGTGAACTTGCCAAAGGGATCGGGTGAGCTTGTCTGAGGGTGGGGCAGACAGAAATGAGCCCCCTTGCAAAAGAAATAAATCCCTGGTGCCTAGTAGGGTTTTCTGCCTCCCCCTCCCGCCTAGGGCAAAAAGGCCAAAAACAGGGGCAGATCTGTCCCCAGGAGGGGCAGAAAAAACATTAACCAAATTTTACCCCCTTGGAAGCAGCCAAAATAACAGGCCGATCTGCCCCCAGAGGGGGCAGAATATACATTAAAAATAAATGCCCCCCCCCCCGGAAGCGACCCTTGCCCAAGGGGTCGCTTCCATTTAAATTTTAATGAACTCCCTGGTGTCTAGTGGGGTATTCTGCCCCCCCCCTGGGGGCAGAAAGGCCAAATACATGGGCCGATCTGCCGCCAGGGGGGGGCAGAATACACATTTTTTTTAAATGTGGCCCCTGGAAGCGACCCTTCCCCAAGGGGTCGCTTCCGATTTTTTTTTTTTAAAGTATCCCTCGCTCTAGTGGGCTTTTCTGCCCCCCCTGGGGCCAGAAACGCCAAAAACCCAGGCAATCTGTCCCTAGGGGGGGCAGAAAAGTCATTTAAAAAATGTGCCCTCTAAGGAAGCGACCCTTGCCCAAGGGGTCGCTTCCTTTACATATTTAAAGGACTCCCTGGTATTCCGCCAAATTCACAGGCCGATCTGCCCCCAGGGGGGGCAGAATACACAATTTTTCAAAATGAGGCCCCTGGAAGCGAACCTTCCCCAAGGGGGTGCTTCCATTTTTTTAAAAAAAAGATCCCTGACTCTAGTGGGCTTTTCTGCCCCCCCTGGGGCCAGAAACGCCAAAAAAAACAGGCGATCTGGCCCCAGGGGGGGCAGAAAAGTCTTAAAAATATTTGCCCCTAAGGAAGCGACCCTTGCCCAAGGGGTCGCTTCCTTTAACTAAATTAGGAATCCCTGGTGCCTAGTGGGGGCATTCCTGCACCATGATCGCGAAGCTGTGTGCGATCGTGCTGCAGGAATGCCCTGTATTGAGACATCAGGGGAGAGGAAATACTCTTTCCTCTCCCCCGATGCCTCAATACATTATAAATTCCCCCCCCAGCGCCACCGGAGCACACAAACTCACCGGCTCCTCCTGGACGCGCTGGAAACAAATGGTTTCCAGCGCGTCCAGCGCTTCCTGATGACGCCGGGCGCGCGCTGTGCGCGCTGGCGTCATGGGATTGCGTGGGGGGGTCGGGGGTGGCAGCGGAAACTCTTCCGCGGCCATCCCCCTTTGTGGGGGCTAGATCGGCTGCCCATGGGGGAGCGCCAGCGCTCCCCCATGGGTGGGTGCCATGACGGAGCGGTTCCGTCATGAGCACACGCCGACCGTGGCTCATGACGGAACTGCTCCGTCATGAGCAGGGAAAGGGTTAAGCAACAGATGACACTTTAGCAAATGTAAATTAAACATTAGATAATAACAACAGTATTTGTCATTGATGGTTGCTTCCTTTGTGGACAGACCTCTAATTTCAGCTGAACAAATTTCTTGTCCTCAGAAATTAAGAAAGTGCAGAATTATGACAGTGTAACTGTGGATGAATGTGATAGGTGATACAAATTATATCAATGCAGATAAATGTAAAATGGATACATGACATTTTCCTTTCCTATGAAAAAAAAATTGTTAGACATGACAAAGGATGAAAACAAGTTACAAATTGATGTAGATTGTAATATATGAAATCCTTTTACAGTCTTATCTGACTGAAAATTATAAGAAGACTGAATTCCTTCTTACAAGATGTCCACTCATGTTTTTCCGAGTGTGTAGGACATAGTGCGGGCAGCTTGCAATTTAGATAGATATATACAATGAGAAGAAATAGCCCAAACACACAGCATGAAGGTATGGTAACATGTTATTGCTACGCCGGGAATGAACATCCACAAAGTCCTCTTCTAGATTAAAGTTACCAGGAGCATGATGTAAGTTTTTTTGGCAGACATTGACATGATGTGAGAGAGTGTCAGTTATGTGACAAAGGAAATATCACTCAATGATAATCTACAATGGCATTATGGGTGGATTAAGTGGGTGGCAGGAGACATATACATATGCTTGCCAACGAAGAAGACAATGGAAGACTGTATTGTGTGAAATAAGGATACACATCAGATATATAAGTCCACCCATTAGACCTGTTATTGACACATGTTCTACATGGGGATCTTATTGTGTTCTGAATTAATTTGTTTATATATCCTAACACTTATGGAGAGAGAGATATGGTTAGACAATTCACAATCGAGCTTGCTGTAGACTTACCAGGTTCTTCTATCAACCTGTTGTCTGTGGTAGATACAGATGCTGAAGCAGTCAATGGTGCAGCAGAGGAGGCTGTGGGAGGTGACAGATGAGCTAAAAATGCAGGACCATTAAAGTGAAAGATGAGATAATATTGATGGGCCCATTAAATTATATTACACGTTTGTTTTGAGTACATTACATCAGCATATCAATACAGGAAAGATATGCTCCAGATACATTTATATTCACTTGTGCACTTCTTGCTACTGGCTTCCTCACATCCCTTACTAAAGTGAACTGATAATATCCACTGGTAGCACTCTATTGAATGGTGCATCTGTTTATTCTGAGCTTACCAGCAATATTTCACAATTGAGGTTGAGCTGCCTCTTTTGTATAGTGCATTAGTCAGTCTGTGTGGATGACTACTGGACATCCAAATCCAGTTTGCCTTGCTGTTAACAATATCAAAGCATGTCATTTTCATGGAAAATCAAGATGGCAGAACCTTTCATCCTGTGACAGGATGTGGTCCACCGAAGGGTGAGGCCATGGTAATGAGCAGTCCCCTCCTACCTAGCCACACCTAACTGGGTCTAGAACCAGCTTCCCCCATGATTGGAGTCCAGATAGCTGAAATGAATCATGGGATCAAAATGCCCCTTTTTCACAGGTCTCAATTCTCACTTAACTATGAACGTGCAGGCCTATCCCAGGTCCCATTTAATTTAATGATGTTCATGTACCCTCTCAAGTGGCCTTTCCATAGATAAGCTGTTAATATTGAAAATGTCGATGTCATATGAATAATGATACATTCATGTGTAAAAACAAAAATGCATCTTTATTGATGAATTCGCCCATTGTGAACTCAACATCAACCCCACTTTGAGACCCAGTCCCGAGGTCACTGATTGACAGGTCACAGATGGGGTAGCATGAAGCCAGCAGACAAACACACGAACGCAAAATCCCAGATCAATCCCTCAGATAGGCGCAGTGACACCACAATGGTCCAGGGATATTGGCCCCAATAAAGAAGACATGGCCAGAGGGATGAGCGCGTTCCCAAAACACCATAAAGTCAGATGCCACATAAAGTTAGGAACACATAGCCAATTAGGACACAGCACACACAGTACACACAGTGATCACATGCTCCCCATGCCAGACGTCTGGATACGTTAACCACTGGCTGCATTGTGTCCATGCAAGGTCGAGGCCCACCTTGATTCCTCATCCAATACATTCATTAATGACTCCAAAGACAGAGGTTCACATTCCTTAATAAAAAAGGATCACCTGAACTATTTTATTGCATTCAATGAACTGTATAAATCTCATGTTAGGCCGATTGTAATGAGACAGTCTTCAGACTCTATGACTGTGGCTGATCTCTGGCTGCACTGTTTAATTAAACAAACTGTTCCTGTTTTGCCAAATGCCTCTAGTCTCTTGTTTTTTCAAAGTATATCATGTTCAAGCAGCATTTTGGCGAGCCAGATAGGTGCTGATTGGTACTTCGAACCCAACTGCAGCCAAATGATGGAGACCCCACCCGTACGGATTCACATTTGCACAACAAAGGAAGGTATGGTAGACACCGTAATTTATTGGAAGCTCTGCTGAATCTGCAGGGTGGAGGTCAGTGCTAAAGCAACATTCACAGAGGATAAGAGACTACATCAGAACCTTAGTAAAGCATGTGGCATATGGCAAACAATGGAGAAGGGTAATTACCTATTTTATATGTCCCAGCTGAGTAGTCGCAAGGCGACCTCGGAGGCGAACCCACGGTAGTCACCTTTTTCGATTGTTGGCATGCTAGGAAAGGTGATTATTTATTTATTTATATAGCCCTTTAGGCTACCCTGATTGTGCAGGGTTTGCACCTCAATCTTATTTTTTTGTCTAAAAGGGTTTTGTCAGTGCCACCTGTTTCTCAACACCATTGGTATCTGAAATGAGTGAGAGGTATTGGTTGCTTAGACCCGTTGGCATAACACAATTGGTACATTTTTCCACTGGGCGTGACACAGATGGTACTCTTGGCCCCAGGGTGTGATATAGGTTGCGATTCGGACATTTAGGGGAAACAATTTGGACCTGGGAGATTAGGTGTAACTTGTGTTTGGCCATGAGAGGTCTGTGGTTTGCGAGTTATTGCATTTTTTTCCATGAACTATTGTTATTATCTTTATCCTCGAGCAGATATTGACAGACTATCAGGCTCATTTAGTCCAGTGTACCGCGCAGAGCTTCCCCTGGGCAAAAAGTCATCATTTTTTCTGTCAGTTTTTTCGGTGTTGGTCGCTTGGACTGCTGTGCATGATGCAGATGGTATGCTTGGCCCCTGGGTGTCATATAGGGTGCAATTATTGATGTAAGGTATATGTGTGATGTTGTGTGCTGTTAATTACTGCAAACTGTGTTTTGTCTTAATTATTGTGTTTTTGTCGATGACCCAGTGTTTCATATGAAGGTGCTGCTATTTCTCAATAACCATATTTGATGCCAAGAGTCAATATCATTCAGATACTGTTTCTATTGACAAAATTTACTTTTTCCATCTTTCAACCCTTCTTATGCATTGTTATTTGTGTTTATGAAATGTTCATGTTGAATTGTTCATGCATCGGTAGATAGTGCAGAGCTCGTAGTTACTTAATAGAAGCAGTAACCCCCCCCCACCGTATATATTTTCCACATGATTCAGATCAAAACCAGAGAGTCCCTAAAACAAAGAAGCTAAGGTATCTTATACTCTAAAACTTATCATGGAGAAACTATTAGAACACAGGCAAACCAGGTTTCCCACATAGGCTAAAAAACGTAATAGGGTTTGCCAAGAATGGCACGTACACATGAAGTTTAAAGGAACAGTGGTTCTAGAGTGGCCTAAAAGGTCCAAGGGGAAGTAACCCTGTAAAGGGCACTGAGATAAGTAAAGGGATAGAAACTTAATTCATAAAAGAGAGCAGTAGGAAATATAACGAGGGACATATAGGTCAATGTATGACAAATATTTATTACACAATGAAGGTATTCAGGTGCTCACACAGTAAGTGACAATAAGCGTGACGTGAGAGTGAGGGTGAACTTAAAATAATGACATCGCATTGACAACAGAAATAGAAGCTCCTTTAAAGATTTTTACAGAGTATAAGGAGTTCATGTTGTAGGGGTCGACGACGTTTCGAACTCAATTATTCGAGTTCATCTTCAGGACAAAAAATGTGAGCAACTTGAATCTGAAATTAATGGGAGCGAGTGGGAGAAAGCAAATAATAAAGGATAAATAATAAATAATTATCATAGTTAAGTCCCTAGATATACCAACATCATTTTTAGGTCAATATTAAAAAAAAAAAAAGTGCTCTCTAGTGAGTGGTACAGCACAGTTAGGTTATGCATACAGTACCTAAAAAGGAGAAACATAACATGGGATGTATTACGGTCCCTGAATAATAAAGTACAAAATCAATTAGTAGTAGTGCTTATATTTAGATATTTAGACACACAACCTGAGTTTGCAGAATACATGGCAATTACAAATTGACATTGGGTGGCTGGGGTTCCTGCAAGGCGGCGGCGTAGGTGCGGGAAGCATTAATACGCATAGTTAAACACAAGGAGGCTATGCACTGTAAGGTACCTCGGTGCTTGTCAGCTTATGTATATACGCCGCGGCTAAGATATACATCTATAAGCAAATCGGAGTGCAAGCGGTATAATAGGGCACTTACTGAGCTGAAGAAGGAAATAATATCCTTGGTAAAGGCGTCTGCGTAGCGCTAGTGCTTCTTAAGGTGACCGGGATAGCCTGCTTCCCGCACCTACGCCGCCTTGCAGGAACCCCAGCCACCCAATGTCAATTTGTAATTGCCATGTATTCTGCAAACTCAGGTTGTGTGTCTAAATATCTAAATATAAGCACTACTACTAATTGATTTTGTACTTTATTATTCAGGGACCGTAATACATCCCATGTTATGTTTCTCCTTTTTAGGTACTGTATGCATAACCTAACTGTGCTGTACCACTCACTAGAGAGCACATTTCTTTCTTTTTTTTTTTTTTTTTTTAATATTGACCTAAAAATGTTGTTGGTATATCTAGGGACTTAACTATGATAATTATTTATTATTTATCCTTTATTATTTGCTTTCTCCCCCTCGCTCCCATTAATTTCAGATTCAAGTTGCTCACATTTTTTTGTCCTGAAGATGAACTCGAATAATTGAGTTCGAAACGTCGTCGACCCCTACAACATGAACTCCTTATACTCTGTAAAAATCTTTAAAGGAGCTTCTATTTCTGTTGTCAATGCGATGTCATTATTTTAAGTTCACCCTCACTTCTCACGTCACGCTTATTGTCACTTACTGTGTGAGCACCTGAATACCTTCATTGTGTAATAAATATTTGTCATACATTGACCTATATGTCCCTCGTTATATTTCCTACTGCTCTCTTTTATGAATTAAGTTTCTATCCCTTTACTTATCTCAGTGCCCTTTACAGGGTTACTTCCCTTGGACCTTTTAGGCCACTCTAGAACCACTGTTCCTTTAAACTACATATTACCCCAGGTTCATATATTGGGGCACCCTTGTCTTCCTAAATACGTACACATGAAGGCACACACATTTCCCTGGCCAAAGGAGGGAACTTTTAACACCAGCACAATTGAACACATATGAACCAAATACACAGGTCAGAAGAAAGGCAGAAGAGAGACATTATTAGAACTATGGGCCCTCTTTGAGGAAGCCCAAATTGACAGTCCTGCACTACAGTCCAGTGTGAGGATTCCCAGAAGTTAGACCCCCCCCTGTCCGTCACATCCGATACATAGAACCCTGGCAGCACTGACAACAAGCACCCCCACTGGTCTAGGTGAACACACATGAGTGACAGGTTTTTAGCAGTTCTAGACAGTGATACAGCTAGCAGGAGCGAGGAAGGGGACTACAGCCCCCCAGGACCTGATGACTAGGGCAGAGGTACAGGATTTGGTCAGGTAGCTGAGGAAACAACGGAGAACGAATTTGAGGGAAGTCTGACTGAAAAGAGCAGCTCAGAGCGAAGGAGGCAACCCAAACAGGATGTGGCAGAAAGGGGCAAGCTAAGGAGGGAAAGAGAAAGAGCTCGCACCCAGGAAGCACAGCGAGAAAGCAGAGCAGCATGCCCCCCACATGAGGCAAGCAGGGGTAGGGACAGGGCTCCTATCAGAACAGAATCAGAGGTAGAATTAGATGAGAGGCTTCTTGATGGGATCCGAGTCACACCAAATTTTCAATGTAGGAGAGGTGCTGACCATTAAATAAGAAACCAAGGTAGCCTGGTACTGACCCAACCAAAACATAGAAATAACAGGACGGCACCTTTGCACATGCAAGAGGGGAGCAGCGATGAAAAAGTACACTGCTCCACCTTAACGCACGGGATAGATAGACTGACCCCAAGGGAGATAGTGGCCAGAGAGGAAAGCGAGACCTTTGAGCGACTGCTCTGCTACCTGCTTGCCCACTGGACGGAGGGAAAAGAACAGTAGGCTAGGCATTGGCGGAAGTAGGGATCCTTCGAACTAGAGGACATGGCCATAGCTGAAGACTGCATCTGGCATAGAGGAGGAGATCTCGAGTGGAACTTCACCTACATGCAGGAATGCCTAAAAAGATAGGGAGAAAGTTACCAAAAGTAAAAATGCTCCCGCTACTACAGAAGGGCCTCTCAGTGACCTTCAATGTGCTGTGGGCTCAAATGGATGAAGAAGGGCTAAGGACAAAGTTACCCACACTGCTGAGTGGAGCCGGGAAATGGATCTCATGTTTTGAGAAGAACACCGCAGGAATAAACCTCTCGATAGGCGATATCAAAAGTCTAAGTAGTCTTATCAGAGAGCAGACTAACACTTTGTTCATCCGAGCTCGCATCCCAGCAATTATGCTGACAAACACTGAGCATGACCTGGCCGCATTCAATTCATACAGCCACCAAATATAGACGGCTCTGAGGGAGATGTTTCCTGACCACCCTGAAGTAGGAGTGTTAATGGCAGAAACTATGAAGTCAGGGGAGACAATACCTGATTTTCTGAATAGGATGAGGGAATGATGGGGACAAGAGACAGGATAGCCTTGGACTGATACAGGCCCACAAGTCGCATTCTTTTACTATATTCTCAAAAAGGGGCTATCCACCGAGGCACAAAATCCTCATCCACAAAACCAAGCCCAGGGAAACTCAAATGTGCCTTACATTCAGCTGCAGGGAGGTCAGACATCCACCACACCACCACAACAGGGATCAGGTATTTGGACAAACATGTGGCAACAGCAACTACAGACAGGTAATTCAGCCCAAAGGGGACAAGGGCCACATACTCTGCAGGTAGGGATAACTGGAGAGGTAATGCCTTCACATAAACACAGGATCCAAATGTGTAGTAAGATAAAACCTCAGAGTAAAATACCACCCATTCACCCACATCTAAAAAATTAACTGTACCGAAACCAAAAGAAGGACCAATGAGACAATGTTGAGAACACAAGCTTTTACTTGCATCTGGGGATTCAGGGTTGCTATATGTGTTCTGTTGATCAGGTATCCTCATTAAAGTTTGCCATTAAGGGCCCCTGAGGGAGCCAAGGACCACATTCTGCTGCTGATCCCTCAGGGCGGGGTTAGCTGACTACTCCCCAGGGGGAAGGCAGTCTGACAAGGGGGCGGGTGGCTCCCAGACAAAGTATTTAAAAACAGGCACCCAAGTCCTTGCATCCAAAGTCAATTGGGGCAGGTTCCTACTATGAGGTCAAAAGGTCCCCATGCCCGGGCATTCAGCCCTGGACCCATGTTTCCTTTATGACGTGAAGTTCCAACAATGCCACCAAAAGACCAGAAGCCTCTGGCTGAAATGGGGCCCCACTTTTTTAGTTTGAATGCAAACCTGTCCTCAAGTGACAGTAGCCAGCTTTCCCGTATATGCCTGGGATAGTGAAGATACCATACCCTCCAGCGCACACACACAAGAGCCAATAAGTTGTGAGGCGCCCTGCATGGCGTCGGATCAGTCGAGAGGTTCACCAGGTGAGCCAGATGTCCCAGAATTGGAATGCCATCCAGGTCCAGTCATCATCCCATGGCAAAATTTGGCAAAGGTTCTTGGCCTTGAGCCCAGGCTCCCCATGCTCTTATGATCCTCAGGGTGCTTTTGTTTTCTTTTCTTCGGGTTTTTCATATCTCCAAAGTCTGGTCGCCATGCCATACCCCTCCAACATAGCGACATGAACATGCCCGCAAGTTAGAAGTCCCTAGCCACAAGCCATTAACTGCAGATCCAAATGCACTGAAAAGACGTGGTCTGAGGGAGAGGGGGGTGCCTAGGAGAGGGGAGTTTGCAAAGTCCATCACAACTCCAGGTAAGAGTAGAAAGCAGAAAGCGTTTACTTCCATATCAGGCCTAGCAATTAACCAACACACCATGCCACACATACACCATCCGGAGAGAACAGTAAGCCCCGACCTCAAACACCACAAGAAGGTACAATCAGCGGGTACATGGGGGCCACGGAACAACTTTCCAAACGCCTCTGCCTCATGATAAGTGAAATAGTGGGATCATGTGAGATCTGGGAAAGCACCCAAAAACCAACAATGGATGCCCAAAGCTAGCCCAAAAAGAATTCTCTAGAAAAAGGATGGAGTCGAGATATCTGCAACCATAAGGGAGGGGCACGTTGCACGCCGCCTGCTGAGAATAGAGAAGAATACATACATGTAATCTTGGGGCATGTTGCAACCACCAACAACACTTAACAGTGACACACCCCCTCCTGGCACAGTTCTGCGCATGTGTAGGTTGAAAGCATACACTGAAGGTGCTCCCATGCTATGCACCAGGAGAGACAGGGTCTCGAAAAACAGGCGGCACCCATAAAAATCTATATACAAACTGATACGATCAACTCCTATGATCAAGACCACTCCATAAAACATTTTGCACTAATCCAAGCACCCAGTTAGGTATGAAGGCTCTTAAAATAGAATAATTTATCTGATCACCAATAAGCCACCTTTAAGTTTATCCATCAAAAGGATACCATGATCGGTGCCACCTTCCAGTGCCTCACTAAAAATTGCGTAAATGGAATGTGATGAACACACCCCTGAGGAAGATACAGGACCCCCGAAGAAAAGATCATTAA
Source organism: Calotriton arnoldi (assembly GCA_963921515.1). NCBI lineage: Eukaryota > Metazoa > Chordata > Amphibia > Caudata > Salamandridae > Calotriton > Calotriton arnoldi. The sequence continues at coordinate 88,884 of CAWUFW010010865.1, read as the reverse complement.
CAGCGGCACACAAGCAATGTTTTCTGAATTAACAAATGAACCAAGTTCCTATCTAATAAGTCTGCAATAGAACCTCAAGGTTCATCACCTTTCAGCAGCCACATCTGTTCTCTCGTAACCATACACACTCCGACCATGGTCTTCCTGGACAATAACTATCAGACTTGTACCAGCACCCGCTAAGGAAAAAGATAACCTTGCTGCATCAGACTCGTGAAAAAAGAGCTGCAGATTATTTTGGCTAGGCTCAGTACAAAGACATTCTAGAAAAATTCAAACTGTTCTCGGACTCACAAGTATCGGCAGGAGGGTCTATTCCCTTATTCACCACACATACAAAAGGAAATGCCCACTGGCTCCAGATAACTCTGCGGGAAATGCTTAAGATGATGAATAGCACTGGGCTCGGCTTTAATTCGATCAAGGAAGAACTGAGAGCAATCCACCTCATGGTGATGCAGCATCGGTACTTATTGACCGCGATGGAGAGAGGAGGGTGTACCAAGATTTGCTCCTCCTGCTGCACGTTTATCCCAGGGAATGTCCTGGGAAATGGGACATTGAATCTTGCCATCCAAGCACTGCACTGTTTACAAAGAGACATGCATGAGGAGGGAGGTGCCCCTGAGCAGGATTGATTCTCGAATTGGTTCTCCTGGCTCCCCTGGTGGCTTTCCAGATTGTACACGTCCTTGTTCCCAGTTTTTATCATGTTCTTGTTTGTGTGTGGTTCTATGCAATTGGGGATTTCATGCTGTAAGAATGCAGTCCTCAAATTGGGTGAAATGCAAGTAACTAGGAAAGTAGTAATTGTCAAAACCGAAGAACAACACTACCCCAATAAAGTAACTGTCATGAAGTATTGGTTAGATAGTGTAGTTGAAAATTCAAATAGAGGGGGGTATGTTAATATTGAAAAAGTCAATGTCAATATGAATAATGATACATTCATGTATGAAAACGAAATCGCATCTTTATTCACAAATTTACCTGTTGTGAATTACACATTAAATACGTAGTCAGGCAGGCTTTGAGACCCAGGCCTGTGGTCACTGATTGACAGGTCACAAGTGGGAAAGCACATAGCCAGCAGACAAATGCACAAACAGGAAATCCCAGATCAATCCCACTGAATGGTCCAGGGAGATTGGCCCCAATAAAACACACATGGCCGGATGGGTGAACGCGTTCCTAAAACACCCTAAAGTCAGATGCCACATGAAGCTAGAAACACATAGCCAATCAGGACACATCACAAACAGTACATGCAGTTATCACGTGCTCCCCAGGCCAGGCATCTGGACGCGTTACCCACTGGCCATATTGTGTCCATGCAAGGTTGCGGCCCACCTGGATTCCTCATCCAATACATTAATTTATGACTCCAAAGACAGAGGTTCCCATTCCTTACCAAAAACGGATCTATTTTATTGCATTCAATGAACTGTATAAAAACCCATGTTAGGCCGCTTGTAAATTGAGACATTCTTCAGACTGTATGCATATGGCTGATCTCCCGGCAGCACTATTTAATTAAACAAACTGTTCCTGTTTAGCCAAACGCCTTTTGTCTCTTGTTTTCTCTAGGTATTTCGGGGCATATTTACGTTCCCTGGCGCATCCCTGCATATCAGCAGGGATGCACCAGGGAAAATGCGTCACGCAAGTTTACCCTTGCGCCACGTCCGATGCGCCGCATTTACAATGCGGCGCATCGTGGTGCAGGGATAAGCAGATGCGTGACGCATCTGCCGGGCGGAAGGTTGGCGCAGTGCTGAAGTTGTGTCGCAAGTGCGACGCAACTCCAGCACTGTTCCAACCTTCCCTATCTCTAACATGGTGCGTCAATCCTTACGCCTGCTTGAAGCAGGCGTAAGGATTTGACGCATCAGCTGCCGGAAAAGTGACTGCGTATAATCTTGTAGATTTCACTACGTCACTTTTCCAAGGCGTTCCTGCGCCGGAACGCCCCTGCGCCGAGTACGCCCACATGAAACCTGAAGCAGGTTTCATGTGGCGCAGGGCTTACTACGTGACGCATCTCCCTAGATGCGTCACGTTGTAAATATAGCGCAACGCGGCGCATGAGCTTGCATCGCCGCTGCGTCACATGTGTGACACAACGGCGGCGCAAAAGTGGCGCAAGGGGCTTGTAAATATGCCCCTTCATGTTCAAGCAACAAAGCTAAGGATGACCCTTTAACTTTGTTTATTTCCATTTATGTTGCTCTTCTTTTATTCTATCTTTAACATCCTTCTCATTTTCAATATCCCATTGCAGCATTCATATTCCACAAATTGCAGACATACTGTGTCACACTCATCTTCTTCTTCTCAGGTTTTTACTGTGCTTATCCTCTTTGGAAGACATTCAATCACAATAGGATTGTGATAAGTCTCCACCTTCTCTGCAATGTTAAAATTTACATAGTTATTTCCTTTGTGTTATTGTATTACACATAATATATAGCACATTCTCTCTGGAAACCATGGTATACACAGTGATTCCTACAATAATAGCAATTTCATTGCATGCATAAATCTAATCACAATCAATGTGTAGATTAGCCTAACAATTCCCTTTACAATTCAAGCTCGGACACTCATGCTACAAAATTGGAACTTGTCCTGCTCTTCTTTTCATCATATAAGTCTCTCCTTTTTGCTTCATGTCCCTATTTTCATATTTCATTCCCTGAGTACAGTGATTTCTGCCTTTTTATTAACCCTGGGCGTAATACTTCACTACACTCACGGAGCATGCAAAGTTTGTGCTACTACACACTACACAAATTTCACGTAGCAGAGTGAAAAACTGTGCTAATTGACGTAGCGTAGCAGCAATAAAATAAACACCTGCAAATGCTTTGCTAAAGCAATTTTCTATGCTAAAAAGCACATAACCAATTCATAAAAGTGAATTTTGACAATAAAATATCAAGCAATGAGAGGTGATGATTTTAGGTCCCCTAACCTAGGGGAGGACCAAGCAGATGCCTTGAACACAAAAAGCATATCATGTGAACGATTCAGTGGTGGTCCCTTCCTCCTAGGACCACCCCAAGCACATTATGGGCAAAATACAATCCCAACCAAGGCCCTGCAAAGCATTATGGGACGAGATTAGCAGTGGGCAGTGAATATTATAGTGTCCAATATCAAAATAATTCTACAAAGAGCTGCAGTTCAACTAGTCGTTACTAGATGTCCTCACGAGTCAAATGCAAAAGCATTGAAACCCTTTCATGAAGCTTTTGCATTTGACTCGTGAGGACATCTAGTAATGACTAGTGGAACTGCAGCTCTTTGTAGAATTATTTTGATATTGGATACTATAATATTCACTGCCCACTGCTAATCTCGTCCCATAATGCTTTGCAGGGCCTTTGGTTGGGATTGTATTTTTGCCAATAACTGTGCTTGGGGTGGTCCTAAGAGGATGGGACCACCACCGAATCGTTCAAAAGATGTGCTTTTGTTTTCAAGGCATCTGCTTGGTTCTCTCCCTAGGTTAGGGAGGATCCCAAAATCATCACCTCTCTCACTGCTTGTTAATTTATCGTTTTCACTTTTGTGAAATAACTATATGCATTTTTAGCATATAAAGACAGAGATATTTATTTTATCTTAACTTGCTTTGTGCAAGATGCTTTTAGCAATTATTGTACAGTGCAGTCAAGCACACAGCTATGCACTATGCAATTTGCATAGCTGCAATTTGCATAGCTACTTGTAATTCAAAATGTACTTCGCGTAGGTACGTGAAGTGCTACTACGCAAACTACACCCAGGGTTACTTTTTTTATCTTATTTCCAATTTTTTCAATTTACTAGTAATTCCATCACGTTTTTAAAATTGTCCTCAACAATCATTGTTTCTTGTTTGCAGTAAATTAACAGTCAACAGTGTCAGACTATTGCCATTTTGGGTTATTAAGTCTACCCATTTGATGTAGATTGATTTAGACTCCCTTAAGTGCATGTATTGAATCTTAACCAAATGTACTTGCCTTGCAAGGTACACATTGTTTTTCATACCCTGTTGTAACCTAAATTTGCTCATGCCCCTTAGAAAGTCTATGGGGTATATTCACAAGAATGTGCGCTAAACATCTCCAAAATAGGTTAACGCAACTCTACACATCGCGGGAAAATAACCCCGTGTTAACGTGGAATTCACAACACGGCGGTACCATGCGATAATTTCCTCGAAAACGCGGCCAATGTCCGAGATACAACCATTGCGACGGCGATAAAAACACAAACCCAAATGCGAAAAAACATGCGATGGGCCAAACCGCGATGAGGAAATCAGCGATAAGCAGCGCCAGGCCTGCAATACACACAGGGCAGGCGGGAAAATCACCACAAAAGTAGAAAAAACCCACAAACACAAAATATCTAAAACACCGAAGCACCATGGAGGCAGCCGGAGCAGGCGCAGAGGATGAACGGAACCCCACAAGCACCCCGGACGACCAGCCTGGGACCTCGGGGACAGGGAAGGGCAAGGACAAGAAGAAGAGGAAGAGGCGATTCAGTCCGCAGGAGAATAGGATCCTGGTCACGGAGGTGATGGAACACCATCAAGAACTGTTCGTCACCTCCAACGTGTCATTGGGCACCAAAAATGGAATATGGTGGTCCATCGTGGACAAGGTGAATGCCGTCGGAGAGCACAGGAGGTCAATGGACGAGGTCAAGAGGCGATGGATTGACATCAAGTGCAAAACCAAGGAGAAACTCGCAGGCAACCAGAAGGCAGCAATGCAGACTGGAGGTGGGAGTACAGCGCCACAGCTGGAGCTGGATGACATGGAGGAGCTGGTGTCGACAGTCATCAGCATGGAGACCGTGGCAGGAGTTGGGGGAGCGGACACTGCTCGACATGACACAACACAACAGCAACAGGGTGAGTAACCACCAGGTACTGGGGGACGGGGGAGATGGCCACAATGGCACACATGCACAATCAAGCAGAGCACAGTGCACACCCACAATGACTCTGGATCATGGCCCTGATCTACAAACTGTCACAATGTACATTGCCATGCTGTCTGAATGTGAACATGTACCATGCGGCTACATACATGTGGACACATTGTAATACAGCATCTCCCCTTCACATTCAAGAGGCACCGTCAACACCTCCTGCAGAGCAGTCCCAGCCACTCTTCACTGATGACGAGGAGGACAGCCCCAGCATCGACACCCAAGCCCTCCAAGACATCATTGACATCATCCGCAACTCACCTCCAGGATCAGGGCAGCCCAGCTGCATTGAGGAGACCCCACCCACTCCACAAACCACCCAGCAGGAGGCACCCACAACCCCGGCTGTCTCCCAGGACCCCCACGAACAACACATGGCCTTCCAATGCCGTGTGTTGGAGGGCCAGAGGGAGATGGCTGAGCAGGTGCGGGTGGGGTTCGACCTCATGGCTACCAAACTTGACACCATCCATGGGTGTCTAAGTCCCATCAGGGACCACCTCCAGTCCCTAATGGACACCCACCAGCCGCTCCATGGTCTCCAACGAGCCCTGGCTGACATCGCTGGAGTCATGACTTGGAGACAAGAACACCTGTCTGCTCAGAGTGGCTCCGGCGATCTCAGCAGTGAGCTGGCACACATGCGGAGGCTCATGGAGGACATGGTGCTGATGGAGGTGGAAAGGATGGCAGCCACCGCTGCACATCAGCAAAATGTACCTGGGATCTACCATGCCCTGCAGATCCTCATCATGGCATTGCTGCCACAAGGGGTGGCGCAGATGAATGCTGCTGCTCCTACACCATCCACATCTCCGCCCCCTGGTGTGTCAGTGCCTCACAGTGCGGCAGACATTTCCACTCTGGCACCTGATGTGTCACTGCCACACAGTGTGGCCGACAATCCACCTCCGGTCCCTGATGTGTCAGTGGCACACAGTGCTGCAGCCGGAACTGCACCACCCACAGGTGAGGCAGAGCACACATCCGAGGACGAGGACGTGGATGGGATTGAGATCAGAAGGAGGCACTAGCATTCATTTCCACCATCTGGCCTGTTGCTGCTTGGTGCCACACATGGCCCCATGACATTCCACTGACCCCTGATACACTCTGCTGCACTCACCTTCGACCGCGACATGGACTGCCATATCCTGTTTGGTGACCAATGACACGGCGACCAGACTGCGGACTGTACTCTTCCTCTTCCGCTGTACTTGTCATTCCCTGATGGACTCTGGCTGGCCCTCCACGGGCCCATATTGTGAAGTGGGGTTGGCAGGGCCCTGTACTGCTCCAGCTGCAAAACTCCACTGGATGTGCATTAAACATTCAGAAACGCACTGCTGTGTCATGTCTATCATCATTCAAGTATGAATGTGTGGATGAATGTAGGGTCAGTGATTCCCCCTAACGTCAATGATGCTCATCTAGTGGGATTCCAGTCACAGTGTGCTACATTGACGATTGCGTTCCGGGTGCCGTAGACACTACAACAGGGACACACGCATCAGTCACTTCCTTGTCCGGACATGGACTGAACCACGCCCAGAGCCCCCGAGTCATTATTGCAAGCCCTGCGCTGGTCTGGCATATGCCAGGCAGGACCACTCCGTTTACGCTCTATGGGGGGGCCACATAGCTACATGTCGCAGGTTTACACGCTAGTGGTCTGCAGGTCACTGGTCTAGTTGTCAGCATGTCACGGCCACTCCCTGAGGGCAGGTTTGCACACACACCACACCCATCCGGCACAGGCGTCACAGGCCATGTGACCCCGCCAATATAAGGAGCCAACAACGTCACATTCCCCACTGATGGAGGTGACTGGATGACGGACGTTCCACGATTCTCAATGATAAAGGGCCCATGAGTTGTTGCGCACAGTGTTAGTGGCACCCGAAGCCATGCAGCTGTCACGGGCCTACCACCACGTGGCACTGACTGGGGTTGCACAGGGTTAGTGGCACCCGAAGCCATGCGGCTGTCACGGGCCTACCACCATGTGGCGCTGACTGGGGTTGCACAGGGTTAGGCGCACTGAAATTGCTGAGCGGGTTTGCAGCCTGCGATGATGACGTGTGCACTGATGTGGTCTCTGCCATTGATGCCTCAGAACTCAGCGTCATGTGTGGGACCTGCTGGCCGCGGTGTGGGTCCGCATGATGTGGAGCATGCCATGGTCGCGGGACCGGGGCCTGGAGCTTGCACGGGCACATGGTGTGCCCACTGGGGGACACACCATTGGCGGCAGGTGAGCAGTGGGGCCTGGGTGCGCAAGGGCGGACAGCCAGCGCTGGCCGGCGGGAAGGGCTAGGGTGCGGCTGCATGTGTGCGCAGGGGCGGACAGGCGTTGTTGCCGTGTGCAGTGAGATGCACTCTGCCATGATTGACTCTGGCCTCGATTACAGATTGCAGACCTGGTGGCTTGCAGTGTATACCGGCACGTGGTTGGAGACACACCAGTGGCAACAGGTGAGCAGTGGTGCCTGGGTGCGCGGGGGCGTCAGTGTCCCTCCCTCTCTCTCTCCCTTCCTTTCCTTCACTCTCTCTCTCTCTCTCTCTCTCTCTCTCTGCCTTCCTTTCCTTCTCTCTCTCTCTCTCTCTCCTTCCTTTCTCTCTCTCCTTCTCCTTCTCCCTCTCCCTTTCTTTCTTTCTCTCTCTCTCTCTCTCTCTGCCTTTCTTTCCTTCTCTCTTTCTCTGTGTCTCGCTCCTTTGATGTGCGCATGACACATGTTCTGATTTTGTGCTTTATTTTCCAGGCTGTGACATCAAGATAATCCCGGACGGACCCGACAGGAGTCTTCCGCATTGGTGTTGTGTTGTATTTCAATAAAGTTTTTGGTTGTTACTTCAATGATGAGTGACTGTTTCTCGTTCTTCTGACCACACGTGTGTTTCTTGTTGTCATTGTGCAACATCATGCGCTTTTTGTGGCTCTTGTGTCGTGCACAGTATGTGTTTGTCCGGGAGGGGGGTTCCAGGGGGGGCTGGGAGTGGTGGCGGTGGGTGTTGTGGCCCTCTTGGGTCTCCGAGCTGCATGATCATTGGCTCCATGGCATCTGTGGGTCTTCAGATGTGTCTCTGGGCTGGGCTCCCTTTCATACTGCAGGTAGTCGTCCTGCTTAACACCAGCAGAAGGCAGGTGTTAAATCCCTGGTGCTACCGCGGCATATCACCTGTTTTTGGTTTGCATCGCAGATCTGGCAGTTTGTTGTGAAAGTGGTGTTTTCGTGAGTTTTTGCACGGGAACGCCTACTCTGCATCTCATTAAGGTTAGTTGGTGGTGTCACCCGTGGAGTTAAATTTTGCGGCAATTATCGCGGGAATACTGGCGATGTCTGCAGTTTGCACCCGCTTGTGAATGGGGTGATAAATCTTTCTCCACTTTTGCTGCGCTAAAGTGCTGATAACTCGGCGATAAGTCCTTGTGAATATGCCCCTATATATCAAAGGTCGTCATCTATTCAATTAAATCTACACCTTCTGCCATACAATCACTACGACTATATTCTTTCTCCTCGTTCTCTATTACTAGTCAATATTTGCCATTAAATTTATGGGCTTTAACCATCGTAATCTGTACTGTTTGGCTGAGGTCCTCCATATTTGCCATAATACAATTTATATTTCCTTTTTAATCCAGACTTGCTTCCTTTCCTTCTCTTTAGCAGTTTTTGACTTATCTGTGATCTTTCTGATTTTCTTTCCATTGGCTACTTTCATTTCTATTGTTCTATTGTTAGCTCTATGTTGTTATTTAGTGAATGTTATTTCAACTGAATATCCACACAGTGTGCATTTCATTCCTCCTGAACTTTATTGGAGACCCGTATTATATTTACCACTTTACTCTTAATGTCTGTGAGCTGACAATCTTTGATCTCCCCTTCCTTACCCTTCTCAGTACAGATGTATATGGCCGGTGTTAGACCTGGCATCCTTGGCGTGGTTTCCCCAGACTTTTTGCATTCTGACCTCCTGTTTTGCTGACTTCATTTCTACTGGCTTTAGGACTCTGCACACTTTACCACTGCTAACCAGTGCTAAAGTGCATGTGCTCTGTAATTCAAGATTGGTAACATTGGCTTGTCCACAATTGGCATATTTAATTTACATATATGTCCCTATTAAAGTGCAGTGTAAAGGGACTGTGATTTAAATGCTACTAGTGAGCCTGCAGCACTGATTGTGCCACCCACTTAAGTAGCCCTTTAAACATATCTCAGGTCTGAAATTGTCGAACCTGTGTGTGTTTTAAACTGCCATGTCTACCTCGAAAAGGTAACCCGCTTGCCTGGCCCAAATCTTCCTTTTAAATACATATATGTCACCCCAAGGTAGGCCCTGGACAGCCCAAGTGCATGGTGCAGTGTATTTGAAAAGAAGGATATGTACATTTAAGTTTTACATGACCTGGTAGTGAAAAACTATTACATTCGCTTTTCACTACTGCAAGGCCTATCTCTCTCATAGCTTAACATTGGGATTAGCTTCTTACATTTTATAATTGTAATTTCCAAATGGGATAAGAAATACAATTCAAGTTTGGTGTCTCTGGACTCACAATTTAAAATCTCAACTTATGGTAAAGTTTGATTTTAAAGTTGCAAGTCTGAAAATGCCACTTTTAGAAAGTTAGCATTTTCCTACTTTAACCATTCTGTGCCTTCTGCCTGTCTCTGAATACATGTCTGTGGTGGGTGACAGCTGGGCTTTATGCATTCCCTTCAGACAGCCACACACAAAGGGAGCTTAGGTGTGACTGATTGGCCATGAACATCTTGAGTCATCCTGAGCAGGATGGCATCCTGAGCTTGGGCTGTGCTTGTCCCCCCACAAAGAGCTGCATACCCCCTGTAGTGAGTCTGGAGCCTGGGCATAAGGGGCAGGGCCTTGTGCACTTCAAATGCCTCTCTTTGAAGTCTCCCTCTCTTCAAAAGCACAACTGTGTATAAGTACTGGACCTCAGACACCACCACTTCAGTACACTTCTGGACCTGAGGACATTCTGTCAGGAAGAAGGACTGCTTTGCTGCTGAAAGGACTGTCACTCCTCTGGACTTTGCTGGACTCCTGCTTTGTTGTGCCTGCTCTGCTGCCTGCTGCCCTCCTTGCCTGGGAGTGAAAAGGACTGGACCTGCATCTCTACATCCCCAGAACCAAAGTGACAACAAGGGCTTGTTGGCTTGTCTCCCATTCTGAAGTCCCAAGAACATCAAATACTTCCAACAACCCTGCTACAGCCTCTGTGCGCTGTCAAATGTGACTCCTGCCAAGCAAAGTGGTGCCAATCCAGTCCTGGAGCCTTTAAAGTTGTTTTTCTGCAAATTCCATTCATCGGCATCATTGTTCCAGTCGGAACAGACTCATCTCCCCTCGATACCGACGCATCGTCGCTGAGGACAAAGACATTACATCGCTGGCTGCACGGCTCGACGATAATGCATGCCTTCATCGTAAAGTGTTTGCCAACTTTCAACCTCCAACTGTAAGAATTGGAACCAATACATTGCCTACTTCCAAAGGAATCAACGGTGATGCATCGCCTCCTCTGCTCCCCGTATTGGGTCTTCGACTTCGACGCATCCTCCATCCATGGTACTTTTTAATTGGGACAAGGTTGGTCCCTATACCTGAACTGTTCTCCATCGCGGTCAGTCTGAACTTTCCGATGTGACCCTGCCCAGCATGAACAGATAGCCCCGGTTGGCGCTTTATGCTTTTATATTTGTAGATATTCTTTCAAAATTCTTATCTCCGGTTCTACTTATTGGATTTTTGTTGTTTTGGTCTTGTTTTGTTCAATAAATCAAGCTCTATTTCTCTATATAGACATGGTATCTTTTGGTGTGGTGTTGTCACTGTTTTGCTGTTTTAAGTACTGCACAAATACTTGACACATTGGCTCTTAAGTTAAGCCTGACTGCTCTGTGCCAAGCTACCAGGGGTGAGCACAGGTTAATTTAGGATGTGTAAGGAGAAATCAACCCCCGGGGGCAAGGAAAGAGAATGTCGCCTACCAAAGGATAATCCAAGAGCGTACTAACGTCTCAAATAGATGCAAACACACAATAATAGAAAAACAGGGGAGAACTACAGATACAATGCAATAGAAAGACACATAAAGTAAAGTGTTCAAACAATGTTTTTTTATTTTTTTATATATATATATTAAAGAATCTAATACCAACAGGATTTATTTGTATTTCAATTGATATGTTCAATTACAAAACAAACTAACAAAAACATAGAAAAAGCTAAATGAATCAATTTTTTAACATACAAGGGAAAAAATATATTGTCAAAGATAATAAGTAATAAACTAACATACAATTGTTCTCTCTATCCCCACAAATAGATCCTAGGAAACATAAACAACAACAAACATATTCATCAGTCTCACCATTCATGCGTAACACACTCGTAATTTAATAAACATACAATATATACAACAGGCAGGAACCCAGATAGAATAAAGGGCAGTAATATACCAAAATGGTACTATCAGGGGTTTGTCGCCCAACGGGTTTCTGGCTGGCACAGTGCCGACCCGCGTTTCGGTGGTAGGCTAACAAGTAGCCATCACCTTCATCAGGGCACTTAGAAAATTAAAAAGACATCAGAGACAATGTGTTAAGTTAAAAGCTGGGATAGGAGGGGAAAGGGAGAGAGAGAAGAGAGATGCCAATAGATAAACAATGTAGTAACTCAATTGATCTGGGTGTAACAGCGTACACTCCTCGTAAATAACAGCTCCAAGAAAACTAAAAAGAAAATAAACAGCAATTAGACATATACTCCCCTGAAATGAACTAAATAAAATAAGGACTATTGCGGTTTCCAAGAGACTTCACCAAGAAAAGATACTTTGAGCTGAAAGAAAAATGTGTGTATAGGTCCCAAGAGTCAAAAAGTCAAAACTTTCACCAGCAAACACCTAAAAAGTGTGCCAAGTAGAATACAGAAAATCAGAACAGGCCAATACATCTAATCCCAAGAAAAGATAACTGTCTCAGTACAAACAGAATACACCAAGGTTAGTTTAAAACAATCCATATACCAATAATAATAAGTAATACATAACGAATGTCTGCAACCAGATCTGTGATTAGGGAGAGCGATTCTAAAATAGAGTGTATTTAAAGCATAGATGAACTTACTACGAATCTTAAAGGAAGATGGATGCTAGGCAATTTCTTCGAGGAGACTAGAGGCAAGGTAATTTGCCAATCAACCAACCGGTCAATGAAAGGGCCAAATAAAGATGGGTCTAGGTAGAAATCAATCTAAAAGAATAAGTAAATAACAAAAAAGTCGAATAGTGTAGGAAAAGAATACCAGAAAGAAAAACAATAAAAACATGGAAATAGCTACTATTTGTGACAAATACATCTGTTACCAAAGGAAAAAGACAGGTAAAGGTTACCTGGAACGAATTCAATCCAACATATATCTTGAGAGGGCGTTTTAAGGTTCAGAGATGCAGAGGAAATTTCTGTCATGGAGGAAAGATGGAAAAATTACAAATAAACTAAAAAAAGGCGTAGGTAATGGCCTGTTTAGGAGTCATTATACATAAAAAGATACTAGGTGGGTAAGCTGATACCTGACTAGAGGCCAAGACTATCGAGTATGTCTCAAAGAGGTGGGACTGGGGCCAAATTACACAAAGAGACGCTGTCATACAAAGAGTCCAAACTATGAATTAAGACTAAGGCCTCTATTAGTAAATCAATGCCCAACTACCAGAACACAGTCTAAAGGGCAAGGGCCTCCGGGAAAAAGGTCGCGATGCAGACGATCTTACCTTAAATAGCATGAATTAGTGCGCTGAGGTTCTGGTGCAGAATACCGGCGAGCTCCGATACATTTTGAAAACAGTCATCACGGGCTGGAGGGAAACAGAGTTCTCCCCCGACGTCGGCGTCCAAGTTCCGACGTCCAAGCGCTTCCGGGTGGCTATCGAGGCTAGAAGGCGCAGTCTCTCGAGAGCGAGGATGGAGGGCTTGTAAAAGGTCAGGCTATTTATACCTATACAGAGGCCCGTAATGATTTCGACAGAGGGGGCAGTGTTCTTAGTGAGGAAGTAGAAAAAAACACAATATCGAAATAGAACGAAAGAGAAAATAGAAAGCGGACTGTCACATAAAGCCGCCATAGATCTAATGAGGCTAATAGTGAGGGTCGAGCACAAAGAGACAGAGGTCTGTTTAGCGCCATATTGGGTGAGAGTTAACCGATAGTAGGCTCGTAGCACAAAATCCAGGAAGACACTTGAGATGATAAAGTAACCTGTCTAATGTACAAAATAAGAAAATAAGAACAATCTGATAAAATTCAAAATAAGAAAAAGAAAGAGAAAAACAATTATATCGCAAAGAGAATGCAAGTCTGTCTTATTAACCATCAAAATTAAAAACGAATCCGGACTTGCAGCAATTAATTACAAGCCCATAGCAGGTGGAGAGGTGTGGTGCAGCGGCCAGGGCAGCTGACTTCGGAGCACAGGGTTCAGGGTTTGATCCCCGGCTCCGGGCGGCAGCTCAGCTCAGCACCATGTGATTCCGGGCAATAGCTCACTTAATTTCCACGACGGCCCCCAGCGCCTTGAGACCCGTAAGGGTGAGTAGCTGCGCTATATAAAAATGGACTTACATTTTAGCAGATAATGAAGACAAGTCAATAAAGCTTGTGGTAAGCCTAAAAAGGGTAATAGATCTCAGTAGAAGTTAAGAGCTCTTAGAGAGGTGAAAGTCAGCTCAAGAGAATATATTGACCTCCATACAGCCCCTGTATAAATCTAGTGAGAGGAGGAGGACAAACCAAAGGACTACCAGATAGGGAGAACACTAGAAGGAAGTAACGCTCAGCAGGTCAAATGGCTTGCTCCCATGGAATGTGCTCATTCAATCCCTGCTTTTCAGAGTTCAGAAAAAAGATCCAGAACACTTCCCTGGTCTTACGAATCCTATTATCATCACAGCCTTTATTGGAAGCAATTTTCTCTAAATAAATCCACTTAAGGTCAAATTCGGTGTGTCCCATTTGTTTCCAATGTTGAACCAAGGGGGCCGATGTTTTAGAGGTCCGGATGTTCGACTTATGCTCACCAATTCGCATTCTAATCTCTCTGCCAGTTTCGCCCACATAAGGGAGATTACATGGGCAAACAATGCAGTACACCACGTTAGTGGTCCTGCAGTTAGTCATTTGTTTCAATTTGATATCTTTGCTCTTGATGTTTAAGTGATCAGCCACAATGGCATTGTCGCAAGCTTGGCAATTGCCACATCTGTGGTTGCCTTTGATGGGAATATCTCCTGTAATGGACTTTTGGAAGAATAATTCAGTTTTGTCCGGTTTGGCCTTAACCAGATAGTTCCGAAGATTTTTGTTGCGTTGGAAAGCAAAAGTGGGCTTGGGGAGCTTGGGAGTATCATCTCTAAGACTGAGCAAATGCCACGCAGAGTAGATAGCCTGTTGGATTTTCTGATTCAGGTTAGAATGGCGAGTAACACACACTAGATTCTTGTCTTCAGGGTTGTGTTTGGGTATAAACATAGAGTCTCTGTCAAAATATTTGGCCCTCTTATATGAATTTCTAATCAATCTTTTAGGATAGCCTCGGGTTAGAAGTTTAGATTTGAGAATATCTGCATTGAGATCATAATCATGGATGTTAGTGCAGTTCCTGCGAAGTCGCAGAAACTGGCTAAAAGGGATCCCGTCCTTTTGGCAGCGGGGATGGTAGCTGCTATAATGAAGAAGTGTATTTTTGGCTGTAGGTTTGGTATACAATGATACCGTAATATGTTGGTGTCTATGTTCGATCCAAACGTCGAGGAATTCTACTTTCTCTTTACTTTTTTGGGGGGTAAATTTAAGATTGTGATCGCAGAGGTTGATCCATTCCAAGAATTGGTCCAAATCAACCTCATCTCCTTCCCATATAAAGAAGATGTCATCAATAAATCAATGCCATGATAGTATATTTTCATAGAAGGGGGCCACTTCGTTATAAATAAATTTATGTTCAAAGTTGCCCATGTATAGGTTGGCTACACTGGGGGCACAGGCCGCCCCATGCTGACTCCCTTCACTTGTTTGAATAGTTCTCCATCAAATTCAAAAAGTTTTCATTAAGGACAATGTCCAAACATTGAATAATGAAATCAGAGTTGGACTCCATTACAGGATGATTGAGGTACTGACAGACAACCGAAAGAGCCTGTGATTGAGGAACGTTTGTATACAGCGCCTCAATGTCCATAGTGACCAAAAATTGAGTGTTAATATTGAATGACATATTTTCAATTTTGGAGATAAGGTGGCCAGTATCTCGTATATAGGATGGTAGCCGCGTCACTATGGGTTTAAGAAAAACATCAATGTATTTAGACAGCGGTTCTGTAGCCGATCCAATAGTGGACACAATAGGTCGTAGAGGAGGATCTAGAGGGTTCTTGTGAATTTTGGGTATACCATAGATCACCGGAATCCGAGTAGTAGTAGGTGTAAGAAAATCAAATTCTTTTTAGTGATTATGCCAGCTTGTTCAGCTCTCCTACATATGTCAAAAAATTTAATTTTGACTTTGTTTGCAGGGTCGCCCCTCATTTTTTGATAGTGATCCTGTACTGCAAGCATGTCTTTCATTTTAGTTTTATAAATAGAGGTGTCAAATAAAACAATTCCTCCACCCTTATCGCATGGTTTAATGGTCAGTTCAGGTTTGTTTTTAAGCTTATTCAAGGTCATGGTTTCCTGATCAGTAAGATTGGATATCGGAGATGGAATAAATTTAGTGATATTGTCGATCTTCAAAAGAACAGATTTTTCAAAGGTCTCTACTTCTGGATCGAGTTGATCCAAGCTGGGAATAAATGTAGACGGCAGTTTAAGTCTTGACTGAATGTGGTCTTCAGTGTTGTCTTTATCTGAAAAGAACTTTTTTAGCCTAATCCTCCGAAAGAAGGAGAACAGATCTCTTCTAAGTTCAAATTTGGACAATCTAGAGGTTGGAACAAAAGAGAGTCCTTTTGTAAGCAGTCCTATAGTATTGAGATCAAGGTTTTCCTTGCTCAAGTTGAAAATGGGAATGTTCTTTAATTGCGCCAATACTGTTGGCGTCTCGTTTGTATATATTGCTGCGGTTGTTCCTGTCCTACAAATTGTCCCCTCTGCTGCTGGGTCCGATATCTCGGACGGTAGTTCCTTCCTCGGCCGTTCCCTAAAAAACGGTTGCTGGGTCCTGGTCTGTCAAAATGTCCCCTTCTATTAGTGTAGGGATCCGGGTGAGGGGATTGATCGTCTCCTTCTGAGTCTGTGGTATCAGAAAAAGTAAGTATCTTGCGATTTGTCCACGATTGTTGATCAAAATCAGAGTTTGAAGCTCCACTAGCAGTATAGAAATTTTCTGTCAAGAAAGGATAAATTCTTTCCTGTGAGAAGAAGCGAATATCTTTACGGAGTTTCTCTGTTTTGCGTTTGAGTAGATATTCCGAAAAAGAGTCCAGTTCAATATTTATTTATTCGATCTTTTTCTTAGCTTCTTCTACTGAGTTGCCCTGCTTGAGTTTGTCTTCCAATTCCTCTATTTCTTTGAGTAGAACAGAGACAATTTCCCTAGCCGTTTCAATGATTAAAATCATCCAATCGCGGGAACAGCGATTGGAGATAAGTGCCCACTTTTCTAGGAACTTTTGAACTTCAATGAATAGACCAGGTATATTACGGACTCTAAGGCCTATAGGGATGGTGCCTGCCTTTAAATATTGTAACATGAAATTTGAATGAGACTCTGTTCGTTTGGTCTTTTTCTTCAAATTAAGAAGCTTAATCCAGTCATCATTAAGACCCTTTGAGAGGGTAAAAGTCTTATCACTGGCAGATGTTTGGCCTAATAGTCTGGCAAAGTCTTCGTCGGTGAACC
Organism: Calotriton arnoldi; assembly: GCA_963921515.1. Taxonomy (NCBI): domain Eukaryota; kingdom Metazoa; phylum Chordata; class Amphibia; order Caudata; family Salamandridae; genus Calotriton; species Calotriton arnoldi. Next base: position 71,957 of record CAWUFW010010865.1, on the reverse strand, counting down.
CGAACATCTTAATGCTTTCCATGGGAGTCTCAATGGAGACTCAACACCAATAATATAGTAATGTTAGATCAATCGTGCCAACACACGAAACAAGTGTTTATTAGGAAAAGAATAGACTAGACATAGAGTAGGTGAAGAGAATAGGAAATCCGTAATGTCAAAGTTGAGAATATGTATATAACAATAGGAGAGGAAGGGAAAATAAAGGACACTCCTACTCCCTCAAACTTAGTCAAATAAACAACAAAGGAGTGTAACACTAAAGAGAAGAGCACTCATGTATCCTTCTTCACTGTAGCGTTTTGCTAATAGAAAAAACCTCTTTAGGTTATTCAGAAAGCCCTCACTCACCAACCTGGTTGGTGACATGCTTCATCATCGGGCCCCACCAGGAGTGGCCGAATGCCACCCTAGTGTGCTACAACGCCAGAATTACTGCGGAGCTGGTTCAGTGATTGGTGAAGAGTGAAAAAAGTGAATGTTAAAAAGTCTAACTTGTGTCAAAAAATCTTTTATTTATTTTGCCAATTAGACTTAGTTAAAAACAAGTGTAGGATAAAGGACCAAATTAAAAGTCCAGATTTATCCCCAGGTGTAGGTCAACATGTTTCTGCCTTTCAGGGACATATCGTCAGGCATTCGTCAGGACCAATATTTATAGTGAATGAACCCGGCGGTATGGGCGCACTAAGGCCCACCCTAACCAAGGGTTACTAGTGTTAAAAATGTTTATCCCAAAACACTAGAAAGATTCCCTCAATTTAGAGAGGAACCGAGTTTATTAAAAAGTGCTAACTCTCAAAGCACCATGGGTCTCGGGAGATGGGTGATGGCGCTTTGGCACACCGCCCTGTCCGCCAGGCACCCGTTTGGAACCTGAATGCAATCTCTATAACCGGACCCCGAGGAAAGTTGAGAATATGACTGAAAAGGGCAATCCCTAACAGCAAAGGTGCTGGGGTAATAAACTACAACAACAAATAATAGGGACCCCGAGAAAAGCAAATATAGGTAGGGACTCTCGGGCAAAACAGTAAGGAGAAATCAACCCCCGAGGGCAAGGGAAGAGAATGTCGCCTACCAAAGGATAATCCAAGAGCGTACTAACGTCTCAAATAGATGCAAACACACAATAATAGAAAAACAGGGGAGAACTACAGATACAATGCAATAGAAAGACACATAAAGTAAAGTGTTCAAACAATGTTTTTTTATTTTTTTATATATATATTAAAGAATCTAATACCAAAAGGATTTATTTGTATTTCAATTGATATGTTCAATTACAAAACAAACTAACAAAAACATAGAAAAAGCTAAACGAATCAATTTTTTAACATACAAGGGAAAAAATATATTGTCAAAGATAATAAGTAATAAACTAATATACAATTGTTCTCTCTATCCCCACAAATAGATCCTAGGAAACATAAACAACAACAAACATATTCATCAGTCTCACCATTCGTGCGTAACACATTCTCAAAAATACCACATAGGACAATTTAATAAACATACAATATATACAACAGGCAGGAACCCAGATAGAATAAAGGGCAGTAATATACCAAAATGGTACTATGAGCGGTTTGTCGCCCAACGGGTTTCTGGCTGGCACGGTGCCAACGCGCGTTTCGGTGGTAGGCTAACAAGTAGCCATCACCTTCATCAGGGCACTTAGAAAATTAAAAAGACATCAGAGACAACGTGTTAAGTTAAAAGCTGGGATAGGAGGGGAAAGGGAGAGAGAGAAGAGAGATGCCAATAGATAAACAATGTAGCAACTCAATTGATCTGGGAGTAACAGCGTACACTCCTCGTAAATAACAGCTCCAAGAAAACTAAAAAGAAAATAAACAGCAATTAGACATATACTCCCCTGAAAATAACTAAATAAAATAAGGACTATTACGGTTTCCAAGAGACTTCACCAAGAAAAGATACTTTGAGCTGAAAGAAAAATGTGTGTGAATAGGTCCCAAAAGTCAAAAAGTCAAAACTTTCACCAGCAAACACCTAAAAAGTGTGCCAAGTAGAATACAGAAAATCAGAACAGGCCAATACATCTAATCCCAAGAAAAGATAACTGTCTCAGTACAAACAGAATACACCAAGGTTAGTTTAAAACAATCCATATACCAATAATAATAAGTAATACATAACGAATGTCTGCAACCAGATCTGTGATTAGGGAGAGCGATTCTAAAATAGAGTGTATTTAAAGCATAGATGAACTTACTACGAATCTTAAAGGAAGATGGATGCTAGGCAATTTCTTCGAGGAGACTAGAGGCAAGGTAATTTGCCAATCAACCAACCGGTCAATGAAAGGGCCAAATAAAGATGGGTCTAGGTAGAAATCAATCTAAAAGAATAAGTAAATAACAAAAAAAGTCGAATAGTGTAGGATAAGAATACCAGAAAGAAAACAATAAAAACATGGAAATAGCTACTATTTGTGACAAATACATCTGTTACCAAAGGAAAAAGACAGGTAAAGGTTACCTGGAACGAATTCAATTCAACATATATATTAAGTCCAGCTATATAGAAAGTATGCTGCATCCACCACTGTCTTGAGAGGGCGTTTTAAGGTTCAGAGATGCAGAGGAAATTTCTGTCATGGAGGAAAGATGGAAAAATTACAAATAAACTAAAAAAAGGCGTAGTTAATAGCCAGTTTAAGAGTCATTATACATAAAAAGATACTAGGTGGGTAAGCTGATATACCTGACTAGAGGCCAAGACTATCGAGTATGTCTCGAAGAGGTGGGACTGGGGCCAAATTACACAAAGAGACGCTGTCATACAAAGAGTCCAAACTATGAATTAAGACTAAGGCCTCTATTAGTAAATCAATGCCCAACTACCAGAACACAGTCTAAAGGGCAAGGGCCTCCGGGAAAAAGGTCGCGATGCAGACGATCTTACCTTAAATAGCATGAATTAGCGCGCTGAGGTTCTGGTGCAGAATGCCGGCGAGCTCCGATACGTTCTGAAAACAGTCGTCACGGGCTGGAGGGAAACAGAGTTCTGCCCCGACGTCGGCGTCCAAGTTCCGACGTCCAAGCGCTTCCGGGTGGCTATCGAGGCTAGAAGGCGCAGTCTCTCGAGAGCGAGGATGGAGGGCTCGTAAAAGGTCAGGCTATTTATACCTATACAGAGGCCCGTAATGATTTCGACAGAGGGGGCAGTGTTCTTAGTGAGGAAGTAGAAAAAACACAATATCAAAATAGAACGAAAGAGAAAATAGAAAGCAGACTGTCACATAAAGCCGCCATAGATCTAATGAAGCTAATAGTGAGGGTCGAGCACAAAGAGACAGAGGTCTGTTTAGCGCCATATTGGGAGAGAGTTAACCGATAGTAGGCTCGTAGCACAAAATCCAGGAAGACACTTGAGATGGTAAAGTGATCTGTCTAATGTACAAAATAAGAAAATAAGAAAAAATCTGATAAAATACAAAATAAGAAAAAGAAAAAGAAAGAGAAAAACAATTATATCGCAAAGAGAATGCAAGTCTGTCTTATTAACCATCAAAATTAAAAACGAATCCGGACTTGCAGCAACTAATTACAAGCCCATAGCAGATAATGAAGACAAGTCAATAAAGCTTGTGGTAAGCCTAAAAAGGGTAATAGATCTCAGTAGAAGTTAAGAGAAAGAACTAATCCAATCCTCAGTTTGTACTTTATTATTTTCTTTAGCTCGAACTACACCGGGGTCTACTTTTTCATTTAGGTATTCTCCATGTTTCCCTTCTTTATTTAGATCAAACATATCCTTAGGCAAGTCCTTAAGCAGATGCACCTGCGCTGTGGTAATTATTCGCCCTTTATTTGAGGAAACTTCAACTCTGGCCGCCTCACAAATTGCTTCTTGATTTACCTTGTTTATGTTAAACTCACTTTTATTTGATTCATGGCTTGCCATCCATGTAAGTAGGGAACTTTCCCTTACAGAACAAGATTGTGTTAATTTAGTGTTGGTACTTAAACAACCCGGCGACAGGAGGCTTCTTTTGTCCTGTTTTTTGGGTATAATTGGACTCGGCAATCCTTGTGTCCCAGCTGTGGCATAGATTGCGGCCATTGGGTCCTTTAGAAAATGGAATTTCTGGTTCTCGTTTTTCCTCCAAAGTAAAAAAATGCACTTATTGGTGTTAACACCGAAACCAGCTTTTCCTTTTGTAATAAGGAATTTTCTTTCCTTCTCTTAATGTTTGAGACTGTATTCAAATCTGTTTTTGACACTCTCTTTTTGGTTTTCTCTGTGGTGATTGTCGAGTTTTTCCTGATCTCATGATCCTGGATTGCTCACTCACACCCAGATGAAAAACTACGCCGCCCAAAATGATTTCACTGATTCAAACCTGCCAACCTATCAACCTGCCAGGACTTTTTTACACACAATCCACCAGACTGGCCGCACAAGACAAGTCCGGGGGACGATGCTGACCTCATTCAAGCACTGGACTTGAACACACAACCAAATGATGATGCACATATTCAAGATCTAGGAAAGAGGCCAGCTTTAGGCACACCTCCGGACCAGCATATTGGGGAGAAAGGAGGGGCAGCCTCGACCCCAATAAAATATCCAGTGTGCACGGACCAGCAGGAGGGGGAAAATATTACGCTAAATTCCAGTACCATGTGTAGTCAACCATCTAGGTCACCCCCAATTACAATCTCCTCAGTGAGTGGAATTGATCTAATTTCAGAGCCCTCGTCGAAATCCTCCCACTTAATAAAATGGAGTGATACTCTATTAAGATCTTTACAGCGGGCTATAGACGTACTAAATTTCCAATCAGATATACTTGATGTTCAGATTGATTTAATGAACTTGATCTCAACATACATCGCAGGGATTAACAGCAAGTTGGACACATTATCAGTATTGATCACTAAGGTCTACCATATTAAGGCTGCCAGCAGTGGACATCAATCAAACTCAATTTGTGGATGTAGCCAGATAATAGATAAATTGGCATCTCTGCCAGAAATATTAACAGAGATTTTACATGTCGTTAAGCCAATAGATAATAAGGTTGACAAGGAACACCCTGCCATGACCAAAAGAAATGAGGAAATGAACGATAAAGCGGGCGCTGAAGATTCAATACATTACCCTAAACATGATGACAACGTGACTAAAACCAAAATCAAGGAATCAACTCGATCAGGGGAAGTACAAACTGTCCATGAAATAACTTCTACACTTAGGGGTCGATTCCGATTCGGGCCGGAAATCTCTCCGACCGAGCCGGACCCGGAGAGATTTCCGACCGAATCGGACCCGTGCAGCCCGACCGAACGAGTACGATGCGTCCGTATGCTATCGTACTCGAGTCGGTCGGACTCCCATTGAAGTCAATGGGAGCCGGTCGCATAACGCGTACGCGGGCTCCCATTGCCTCAATGGGTGTGAGGCAAACAAGGGCGCCCCTACAGCGGGTACGCGTGCGAGCGACTCCGTGCCGTACACGCACAGGTAGGGGGACCCATGGGTCCCCTGTGTGCGACTCGCGCGGCTACGTGTAGCATGGGGGTCCGACACGGACCCTCGAGTACGGCTCCGACTGCTCTTTCGAGCCAGACGGCGCGTGTCGGTCGGACTGCGCTCGCGGCGCGCATCGTACTTACCCGGCCGGGAACGTCTCCATTGCGCGGTGCGAGTCATGTCCGAGCGAGTCGGTCGGTGCGGTTAGACCCGGGAACGAGTCGGTCGGAGCGGTTGGGACGCCCAAACGAGTCGGTCGGCAAATTCGCATCGTACTCGCTCGTCCGGACGCGCGTACGAATCAGTCGGGAAATAGGGCTCCGAATCGGATCCGGTTATGCCGAATCCGATTCGGAGCCCTACCGGCCGAGATCGGAATCGGCCCCTAAGTCTATCAAATGGTGGACTAACAAAAAGACAACGAAAAAGAGCTTGTAAGGCCAGGCTTAATGTGAATAAGCAAAGTGGTCTAGAAAAAAAGCAAGTTTATCCAATATTTTCCCAATTGTACAGCCATAAAATTAATCAGCATTGTAACAAAAGCCCTTCTGGGGTTTTATGTGGATCTATGGTTCATTTGCAAGATCCAGCTGTAAATTTTGATAATTCCTTGCAACGTGACACATCATTAGGTATACAAGAAAGTAATGTACACTTAAAGGAAGGTGACAAGCAAACAAAATGTGACAAAGAGTGTATAACAAATGTGAAAAAACAGGACATTCCAGTTCTATTTAAAATTCCTATTAGAGACAATACTTTGGAAGATAAACAAGGAATAATCAAAGATTCGCCAAAAGAAGGATACAGACAAAAAATTGCCAACGAGGATATTATTATCCAGAAAACACGGCTTGGTGACAAAAAAGTAACCAACAGACAAGATGGTGGAAATGGAATCTCACCAAATTTACAAATTATAACTTTAAATGGGGAAGGAAATTCAATCGAACACAGTATGGTAAACTTCAAAGACAGAGTACAGGAAGATCCAAATAGATCTAATTTAGACCGGCGGTCTTTAATAATGTCAGAAAAATCCCAGGGTATTTTAAGTGAAAGTATAGGAAATAAAAATTGGAATAAACTAAAAATTTCTTTGGACAAACAGGGACGAGTCTGCGAGTTCCCAATAGATACATCTAATTCACATGATCTCATAATCATGGAAGTATGTCAAAAAACAGATAAACTTCTAAGTACAACAACAAGCAACGGACAAGTAAAGGTACTACATCAAGAAAGGAAAATTCTTGACAATATAGTGCAAAGTGGAAACAAAGTCTATAATACGCAGCAGGAACAGAGGAGTTCCCCCCAAACAGGGATTCAAAGTGGTGAACACAGAAAGTCATTGAATAAACTGATCTTTGAGCCTGAATATCAAACAAAGGGCAGATCGGATTCTTTAAACAGGGGAAACCTAATGAGATTGTTTAAGGAGATACCAAGGCTGCAAAATATTACAACAGCAGATCTCTTAACAGTTGAGTTCTTGCAAGTAGATAATATATCAGGAAAAGAGGTTACTCTTACAACTTGGTTCTCAAAGGAACTAACAGCTCTGATTTTCTCAGAAAGAGCAAATTTTGATGCTTAGGGAATTTCTCTATCTTATCCAAAAACCCAAAATATCCGTACCCATTATTAATGGATATAATGAACCCGATTACATCTGGAAAGGTGATTCATCCAACTACATGTTTAAAGGGGGCAAGAAGTACTACTCCTGAAAATACATATCTGGCAAATAAGACACTGGAGAAAACAAATCAAAACCAATAACCGAAGGGCCAGAAGAATTTCACGATTGGTCGTGGGTGCCACATTTCTTGAGTCATAAACGATCCTGATGAATCCAACGATTCTAACAGGTTAAAGCCACCAATGATATACCCAGGCACGCCTAAGGATGACAAAATAAGAATCTGCTCATGGAATATCCATGGGTTCAAGGAAATGGGGCAAGACCCTGAGACGCAAAGCCTTTTTACAAAGCTTTGATATGATATTGTTACAGGAAACCTGGAATCTGACTTCTAAATCCATTAGTGGATATGTGGAATTTCATGTTTTGGCAGAACAATTTTATAAATATGGGCATCCTAGGGGTGGGTTGTCTATCTATTTAACAGAAAAATTAGCCTGTCATACGGAAGAACTTGACACCTGTGAAAATTGGATACAGATTGTGAAATTGGAAAGTAAAAACTTAGTAAATAAAATGCCTTGGCAGCTCCTGATCCTAAACATATATATCCATCCGAGCAAAAAATTGAAAAAGGAAAAACTGGTATGCCTGATTAATCTAATCAATGTTTTGCAGAAAAGCTATCAAAATAGTGAGATGATAATCTCCGGTGATTTTAATTCCAATCTAATAGGGAGCAAGATAATTAAGAGAATGTGTCAAATGGAGCGGGCTGTTAATGAATTGAAAAATGATCTGGATACTTTAGGATTACATATTCTAAATGGCAAAATAAAGGATGACCTTTCTAAGTGGGAGGAAACAATCAACCATTGACTACACCATGGTCAGTAATGAACTATACATTACAGTTGACTCGTTTTAAATAGAATCCCGCCCGGAAAGTGACCATTTGCCGCAAGTTTTGACCATCAACGCAAAACTGTCTCAGAAAGAGAAAATAACTGTATTGACAGAAATCCCGGTAATATACAATCTGAAGAAACTAAAATGGCGCGGTACGAATGTCTCAAAAATAATGGCTGCTGTGCATAAATACATAATCGATGGTGGGTCACAGTGTATCAAGTCACCAGAAGATATTTGGGAACATTTGGGAAAGTTTCTTCTAAACAAATTTCCGGTTCTCCCGGGACGTCATGGTACACAAAGTACAACTTATGAACCATGGTTCAATATACAGCTGCGTAACCTAAAAGGGAAATCACTAGGGAATCGAGAAAAGCAGTTTTGGCCGTAAGATCCGGAAATTCAGTAACAAACAACAATATTAGAGACATGAAGAAGAACTATAGGGAGAGGTGTAGAGTGGCCAAAAGGAACGCATGGAAAAACTTTGGGAAAAATTACTCTGGGCCAGCAAATTGTCTAATAGTTGTGAATTTTGGGGCATAATAAATAAGTTAACAAAGGGAACAGGAATGTCTCAAAAAGCAGGAATAAGTGAGAAGATATGGAAACAACATATCCAAAATGTATATAATATTACGAACTACGAAATGATAACGAATTTGGAACCTGATCTGGATATTCTGGAGGAGGATAAGCATACAAAATTTGACATCAGCCCCATTTCATGGAAAATAGTGCAACTTGAAAAAATTATAGTCAATCACGATAAAGTTCAAATCAAAGACAAGTTACAGGAACCAAATCATAATGCCTCAACCATCTTAATTAATATAAACCAATTAAAAGATATAATAAAATAATTGAAAACGGAGGGAGCCGCAGGGCCTAATGGGCTTCCGAACGCAATTTTTAAATATGATGTGGAATTTTGGGCAAATTTTCTTACTCCACTCTTCAACTACCTGTATTATCAAAATAAGATCATTAAATCATGGAGAGGGAGCATATTTCATCCAATATATAAAAATGGTAATCGCAGGAGCCTGGAAATTACAGGCTTATAGCCCTGACGGATGTTGATGCAAAACTATATGCTTCCTGTTTATTATTACATTTACAGGGATGGATGGAAGAGAAAGGTATAATTCCCAAATATCAAACCGGTTTTAGACAAGGAATGGGTACTAGCACAAACCTGGCAGTAATTGCACTTCTTACGGAAAAAGCAATTTTAAAGAAATCAGGGGGCATATTAGCAAGGCGATTATCGCCACTTTAGCGGGACTTTTTCCCGCTAAAGCGGCGATAATATTATCGCCTTATCAACAAGCTGGCGCTAACTGCTGTTAGCGACAGCTTGTAGGCGATAGCGACCGGGTTGGGTGCCGCTTTGCATGCCAGCGATATTTATCGCTAATGGCATGCAAAGTAGGCGTTCCCACCTAACAGCGACTGGAAACAGTCGCTGAGGTCGCTAACGCCTATCAGCGAGGCAGGGGCGGTGATTAGCGAACCAGCGCTAAACACGTTTAGCGCCGGTTTGCTAACACCTGGTCCCACCCTGACTTAGCCATGTAATCCAATGAGAGGTGGATTACATGGCTAAGTCCCCTCGCACTATCAGCAAGCAGAACTGGGGAACAGTGTGAATATCGCCTGTTTTCAGGCGATATTCACACTGTTCTCCAGGTTTCTATCGCTTTGGAGATTAGCATTGCTGATTGCACGCTAACTCCGCGATAGAAACCGGCGATGCCTGGCGATAATTATCCAAGCGCTAATTGCGCTTGCGATAATTATCGCCAGGCATTGCTAATATGCCCCCAGGTTTATTAGTATGTTATATCGATTTAAAATCGGCTTTTGATAAAGTCCCACGTGAACGACTATGGACAAAATTGAAAGGTTGGGGTATACCACAACAACTAATTAACTCCATAGTAGCCCTCCATAGTGAAACCTGGGCCCGGGTAAAGCTGGGGGATGGTAGTATAGCATCATCAAAGATCGATATAAAAATGGCCTGAAACAGGGGTGTGTTTTGGCCCCAAGCCTTTTAACTTGTACCTTGCTGATTTGCATACCCACTTGTCAAAAGTAAACGGCCATCCTCCGAAATTGGCAGAGGACCACATTCAGTATCTGCAATATGCAGATGACATAGTGGTCCTTAGCCAAACCCCCATTGGCTTACAGAGAGTCATTGACTACTTAACCAACTATTTTGATTGTCAGGGGCTGGAGATAAATATGAAAAAAACAAAGGTGGTGCGATTAGTAGGATCAAGTCTTAAAAAAAAATTCAAGTGGCTAGCCAAGGGTAAAGAAATAGAGGAAGTTGGCACCTACAAGTATTTGGACATTAATTTAGGGTGATGTATGTCCTTTACTGATAAAAAAGTGCAATAAGAGCAAAGGCACAAACTTTAATTTTTGCATACAAACAGCTACAAATTAAATTAAGTTGCCCGTCTTACAGCCATCTTTTAAAAACAATGGCAGCACAATTACTTCCAGCATTGGCATATGGTTTGGAAATATGGCACGGTCGGGTTGGACAGAAATAAGGGCCCAGTTTGAACAAAAAAATCCGGATTCATGGGGTGAACATCTAAGATCAGCCCTGGTGGAATTGGACATTCAAGAGGCATGGGAGAGTAAGATGGAGAGGATGGCGTTTAATAGAGTGTGTAATGGCGCAGCAAAAATGATCTTTCTTAGATGACAAAAACACAGTGGCAAAAAGACGACATTCTTGGACAGTAATAAATTCATATGTAAAACTAAAACCTCAGGATTACCTATCAGCGCACTTCAGATTATTTTTAAAGAAGAAGTACATGCTGTATCGGTTTGGAGTATATGAAACCAAGGATTTGCAACCAAGTTGGAAAGGGAAATATCTTAACACAACTTGTAGACTATGTGGATATCACAATGAATCATTATGCCACGCGATGTGTGTCTGTCCCACTGTCAGCGAAGCAAGAAGAACATTTTTAAAACCAATTTTAAAGTCCTTAACATTCGTACTTGTAGACAGACTATTATTCGCTGGGCGGGGGGTCATCGAATATTCTAATTTGTCGAGGGTAAAGTTTTTAACTTTGATTGACACATTGTTAAGAAAAGCGGATCTTGAACATATGAACTTGGCTATTAATGAGTTGGAAAATCCTGCAGATATATAGTCATAATAGGGTTAATAATGAGTTGGATGGAAAGAAAGAAGGGGAAATGTTTGTACATATTTTGACATAATGATGCATTTTATCGTGAATTTGTTTTAACTTCACATTTTAGTAATTTTAAGTGTTGTTTTTTATGGTTGTAAAAAACCAAATAAAGTATTTTTCTTCAATGCTCACACTCTTGCACCACAGTTCAAGGGTGCATGCATTCTGTCAAACATAGGTTTTGTACTGGAAGGAGTCCCTCCCAGTACTATAACTATGCTTCAATACTTTTCCACTTTGTGTAATACGCCGTACAGTGCAGCACACATGCAATATTTAACAAGTTTGGAGAAAGAGACATTATTTCCTCTCTAAAAAACATTAGTAGATGGGGTTTTGCATCAAATACCGAGGGCGGTTGCAAGGGAATACCCTTGTAATACCCATGGCACACACCCTTGATGCAGAGTAAAAAAACATAGCTTTTGTTATTTTAAAACAATTTTGCACTGTAACGTAAACCCAAATTCCACAATTTGCATTAGTTTCTATCACTATTGTACTCTGTGCAAATTGTTATAAATCTGTCTCTTCCTCCCATTGCTACTTATGGTCTTCCAATAGTGGACAGCTTCAGCTTACCCTTTCTTATTTCGTTCTCATTTCTGTTATGTAGAGAGGAATGGTTGCATTCCTGTAATCATTTGGTTCATTTAGCTAATGTGTCCTCACGCGTATTAGCCTGCCTTCTCTTATTCTTTTCATCGTACGCTTCATTCCAGGCTTTTATCATTGCCCTTTAACTTCTGTTCGATGCCCTTCTGTGTTTTACTTCTCGATTGCTAATGCCAAAATCCTTGAATAATATAAATATATATACAAGGGAAAGCAGAAAAGAAAAGAGCAGAACCTTAACTGGTGGCTTCTCAAATAGAGGGTGCCAAGCCACAGGCATAGATATTGCAAACCCAACCTCTCCTCCGGTGCAACTTAAGTGGTTCTGTTTTTTGCTCGTGCTCCGAACCGGTACCAGTTATGTCGTTGTCAATTATTATTGAACTATTGTAGGAGATCCTATTTTTACCACAATCCCCGTTACTTTTGGGCTAGACTGATTTACAAAGACCATGCTGGCAATATTAAATAGTGCACTTTGTGTACGTGCGCAACATTGGTTAAATAGCAATTCACAAACCTCCGTTTAGAAATGTACTTGGCATCTACGAGCCTAGTTGTCCACCACATGCGCAGAATATTCGTCACATAATAACGTCATACCAAGGAATAAAAGAGAAAGTGTACAGGGGAAGGAACCCAAATGGACAGTGTCTCCTTGAAAGTGGCCGTAGAAAGTAGAAAATCAAGGAGTGGCACAGGGACTTCAACGCAAATTCAGTGATGCCTACAAAAACATAGATCAGCTTAATTCACATTGCATCCAGTAGTCCTCAATTAGCACTGCAAACCGGCCAGGCTCAAAGTCACATCAACACGGCCTTGAATTAAGTCACAGACCACACACAACCAATAAGGTTACTGGTTGGGAGGAGTGGGTGAAACCCTATTTAAGCAGCAACCACAATTCCTGTCAGGGTGAAGTCACAAGCAAACCCACTATTAAGCTGTGCTTATCCCTCTGCTAGCTTGACACAAAGCAGTCAGGTTTAACTTAGAAGCAATGGACTTGGACCAAGTCACGAGCTCAGGCGAACCGCGATGGCGTGCGAGCTGGGATACTGAGACCACATTAGGCCCACTGAACAAATTAAATCCGGGTTGCGGAGCATTGAGTGGTCCTGCGTCAAGGATGTGTTGCGCTGCTGCTACTGCGAGGAGCTTCAGGGCTGTGATACCAGGCCCTGTGTCCAGGATGCAATGCACAGTGGCGGTTCCGAGGAGCTGCGGGGCTGTGTTGTGAGCTCCTACATCAGGGATGTGTCTTGTTGCGGGAGTTCCAATGTGAGGCTGCAAGGCAATACATTGCACTGCCTTGATTCTGCCCAAGAGACCACACCTGGGCTGGCAGAGCACCATCAGGCCCACTTGTAAGGGTCCAGGACTGAGGTGGCACCACTTGCGGGGCAAAACTCACATCAGTTAGAGTCCGGGTACTGGGTTTAAGGTGGTTGGAGCCTTTTCTGTCCCTGAGCCTCTGATTAGGCCAGGCAGCTAACCCTTGGAGTCTCTCTGGTGGTCCTGGGTTCAAGATGCAGGTCCAGTCCTTATCACTCAGGCAGTGGGGCAGAAATGTATTAGTCCTTCTTGCAGAACAGCACTGCAGTCCTTCTGAGCCTTCCACAGGTCCTGGAGTGTATTGAAGAGTTGGGTCTGAGGGCAAAATAGTTATACTTGGTGCCAGCTTTAAAGCAGGTGAAGGTTCTGGAGGTTTACACCCCAAGAGGCGTTTCAAATTTCCTGCCTCCCTGCTCTGTCCCCAGCTTGTCTGGGGACACTGAAAACCAGTCAGTAGAAAAACCTAAGCACACACTCTCTGTCCATGATTGAAGTATACTTTCAATATAATAATTTTCTTGTTTCAGAATTGTAGTGTTAAAGGTGCTTTATTCTCTGTACAGACATGTAACGGTTCATTAGAAGTACATTCTTCTTTACAGCTAGGCAGTTGACACGTGTTTCGACCAAAGATTTCCTCAAGGCTGTAAGATGATATTAATAAATGGTATTTGTACGTGTACAGATTGTAAGAGACACAAGTAGAAGATTAATATGGTGTCAATCACCATAGGTGCTCAATGTTATTGTGTGTCTTTGCTTTCTCGCCCTAAGTGCGCCAGGTATGCCCAGACGTGGGTCCTAGGCTCACTGTGCCACTGGAATCAAGCTATCCTGGCTGAGGAGGGGGAAACCCCGAAACCGGTCCTAGGATGCTTGTTTCCGGTCCAGGGAGGACCTGGCTTGGCAGTTCGGGCTGGACTGTTCCCATGAGGCACAGGGTCAAGACTGATTTGCATATGGGGAGGTCTAAACTGGGGTGGCATGGTGAGCAAAAGAATGATGGATTTAACCCAGATCTCTTGACTGGGGGAGAATGTTTTGATTTGTTCTGCATTCCGTCCATCAATTGTGTGTCTTTTGCTTTCTCGCCCTAAGTGCGCCAGGTATGCCCAGACATGGGTTCTGGGCTCACTGTGCCACTGGAATCAAGCTATCCTGGCTGAAGAGGGGTGAAACCCCGAAACCGGTCCTAGGATGCTTTTTTCCGGTCCAGGGAGGACCTGGCTTGGCAGTTCGGGCTGGACTGTTCAATCAATCAATCAATCAATCAATCAATCAATCATGTCACTTATAAAGCGCACTACATACCCGCGAGGGTCTCAAGGCGCTGGGGGAAGAGGGGGGTGGTGCTGCTACTGATCGAAGAGCCAGGTCTTGAGGAGTCTTCTGAAGGCCAGTAGGTCTTGGGTCTGTCGGAGGTTGGTGGGGAGGGTGTTCCAGGTTTGGCGGCGAGGTGGGAGAAGGATCTGCCGCCGGCGGTCGCTTTCCGGATGCGGGGGACTGTGGCGAGGGCGAGGCTGGTCGAGCGGAGCTGGCGGGTGGGGGTGTAGAAGCTGAGTCGTCTGTTGAGGTAGGCTGGTCCGGAATTGTGGAGTGCTTTGTGTGCGTGGGTGAGGAGCTTGAAGGTTATCCTCTTGTTGACAGGGAGCCAGTGCAGGTCTCTCAGGTGGGGTGTGATGTGGCTGCGTCGGGGGATGTCGAGGATAAGACGTGCAGAGGCGTTCTGGATGCGTTGCAGCCGTCTCAGGAGCTTAGCCGTCGTTCCTGCGTAGAGGGCGTTTCCGTAGTCCAGCCTGCTGGTGACGAGGGCCTGGGTGACTGTTTTTCTTGTTTCGGTGGGGATCCACTTGAAGATCCTGCGGAGCATTCGGAGGATGTTGAAGCAGGATGAGGAAACGGCGTTGACCTGCTTAGTCATGGAGAGGGTGGGGTCGAGGATGACCCCTAGGTTGCGTACGTGGTCGGTGGGTGGCGGGGCTGTTCCCAGTGATGTTGGCCACCAGGAGTCGTCCCAGGCTGAAGGGTTGGAACCAAGGATGAGGACCTCCGTCTTGTCCGAGTTCAGCTTCAGGCGGCTCGTCCTCATCCATTCGGCGACGGCCTTCATTCCTTCGTGGAGGTGGGCTTTGGCGGTGTGAGGGTCTTTGGTGAGGGTGAGGATCAGCTGGGTGTCGTCGGCGTAGGAGATGATGTTGAGGTTCCGTTGTCGGGCGACGTGGGCGAGGGGTGCCATGTAGATGTTGAACAGCGTTGGGCTGAGGGAGGAGCCTTGGGGTACGCCGCAGATGATCTTGGTGGCCTTGGATCGGAAGGGGGCGAGGTGGACGCTTTGTGTTCTGCCGGAAAGGAAGGATGTGGTCCAGTCCAGGGCCTTCTCTTAGATCCCGGCGTCGTGAAGGCGTGTTCGTAGTGTTCCCATGAGGCACAGGGTCAAGACTGATTTGCATATGGCCAGGTCTAAACTGGGGTGGCATGGTGAGCAAAAGAATGATGGATTTAACCCAGATCTCTTGACTGGGGGAGAATGTTTTGATTTGTTCTGCATTCCGTCCATCAATTGTGTGTCTTTTGCTTTCTTGCCCTAAGTGCACCAGGTATGCCCAGACGTGGGTCCTAGGCTCACTGTGCCACTGGAATCAAGCTATCCTGGCTGAAGAGGGTGAAACCCGAAACCGGTCCTAGGATGCTTGTTTCTGGTCCAGGGAGGACTGTTCCCATGAGGCACAGGGTCAAAACTGATTTGCATATCGGCAGGTCTGAACTGGAATGGCATGGTGAGCAAAAGAATGATGGATTTAACCCAGATCTCTTGACTGGGGGAGAATGTTTTGATTTGTTCTGCATTCCGTCCATCAATTGTGTGTCTTTTGCTTTCTTGCCCTAAGTGCACCAGGTATGCCCAGACGTGGGTCCTGGGCTCACTGTGCCACTGGAATCAAGCTATCCTGGCTGAAGAGGGTGAAACCCGAAACCGGTCCGAGGATGCTTGTTTCCGGTCCAGGGAGGACCTGGCTTGGCAGTTCGGGCTGGACTGTTCCCATAAGGCACAGGGTCAAGACTGATTTGAATATGGCCAGGTCTAAACTGGGGTGGCATGGTGAGCAAAAGAATGATGGATTTAACCCAGATCTCTTGACTGGGGGAGAATGTTTTGATTTGTTCTGCATTCCGTCCATCAATTGTGTGTCTTTTGCTTTCTTGCCCTAAGTGCACCAGGTATGCCCAGACGTGGGTCCTAGGCTCACTGTGCCACTGGAATCAAGCTATCCTGGCTGAAGAGGGGTGAAACCCCGAAACCGGTCCTAGGATGCTTGTTTCTGGTCCAGGGAGGACTGTTCCCATGAGGCACAGGGTCAAAACTGATTTGCATATCGGCAGGTCTGAACTGGAATGGCATGGTGAGCAAAAGAATGATGGATTTAACCCAGATCTCTTGACTGGGGGAGAATGTTTTGATTTGTTCTGTATTCTGTCCATCAATTGTGAGTCTTTTGCTTTCTCGCCCTAAGTGCGCCAAGTATGCCCAGACGTGGGTCCTGGGCTCACTGTGCCACTGGAATCAAGCTATCTTGGCTGAAGAGGGGTGAAACCCCGAAACCAGTCCTAGGATGCTTGTTTCTGGTCCAGGGAGGACCTGGCTTGGCAGTTCAGGCTGGACTGTTCCCATGAGGCACAGGGTCAAGACTGATTTGCATGTGGCCAGGTCTAAACTGGGGTGGCATGGTGAGCAAAAGAATGATGGATTTAACCCAGATCTCTTGACTGGGGGAGAATGTTTTGATTTGTTCTGCATTCCGTCCATCAATTGTGTGTCTTTTGCTTTCTCGCCCTAAGTGCGCCAGGTATGCCCAGACATGGGTTCTGGGCTCACTGTGCCACTGGAATCAAGCTATCTTGGCTGAAGAGGGGTGAAACCCTGAAACCGGTCTTAGGATGCTTTTTCCGGTCCAGGGAGGACCTGGCTTGGCAGTTTGGGCTGGACTGTTCCCATGAGGCACAGTGTCAAGACTGATTTCCATATGGCCAGGTCCAAACGGGGGTGGCATGGTGAGCAAAAGAATGATGGATTTAACCCAGATCTCTTGACTGGGGGAGAATGTTTTGATTTGTTCTGCATTCCGTCCATCAATTGTGTGTCTTTTGCTTTCTCGCCCTAAGTGCGCCAGGTATGCCCAGACGTGGGTTCTGGGCTCACTGTGCCACTGGAATCAAGCTATCCTGGCTGAAGAGGGTGAAACCTTGAAACCGGTCCTAGGATGCTTGTTTCCGGTCCAGGGAGGACCTGGCTTGGCAGTTCGGGCTGGACTGTTCCCATGAGGCACAGGGTCAAGACTGATTTGCATATGGCCAGGTCTAAACTGGGGTGGCATGGTGAGCAAAAGAATGATGGATTTAACCCAGATCTCTTGACTGGGGAGAATGTTTTGATTTGTTCTGCATTCCGTCCATCAATTGTGTGTCTTTTGCTTTCTTGCCCTAAGTGCACCAGGTATGCCCAGACGTGGGTCCTAGGCTCACTGTGCCACTGGAATCAAGCTATCCTGGCTGAAGAGGGTGAAACCCGAAACCGGTCCTAGGATGCTTGTTTCCGGTCCAGGGAGAACCTGGCTTGGCAGTTCGGGCTGGACTGTTCCCATGAGGCACAGGGTCAAGACTGATTTGCATATGGCCAGGTCTAAACTGGGGTGGCATGGTGAGCAAAAGAATGATGGATTTAACCCAGATCTCTTGACTGGGGAGAATGTTTTGATTTGTTCTGCATTCCGTCCATCAATTGTGTGTCTTTTGCTTTCTCGCCCTAAGTGCGCCAGGTATGCCCAGACGTGGGTTCTGGGCTCACTCTGCCACTGGAATCAAGCTATCCTGGCTGAAGAGGGGTGAAACCTTGAAACCGGTCCTAGGATGCTTGTTTCCGGTCCAGGGAGGACCTGGCTTGGCAGTTCGGGCTGGACTGTTCCCATGAGGCACAGGGTCAAGACTGATTTGCATATGGCCAGGTCTAAACTGGGGTGGCATGGTGAGCAAAAGAATGATGGATTTAACCCAGATCTCTTGACTGGGGGAGAATGTTTTGATTTGTTCTGCATTCCGTCCATCAATTGTGTGTCTTTTGCTTTCTTGCCCTAAGTGCACCAGGTATGCCCAGACGTGGGTCCTAGGCTCACTGTGCCACTGGAATCAAGCTATCCGGGCTGAAGAGGGTGAAACCCCGAAACCGGTCCTAGGATGCTTGTTTCCGGTCCAGGAGGACCTGGCTTGGCAGTTCGGGCTGGACTGTTCCCATGAGGCACAGGGTCAAGACTGATTTGCATATGGCCAGGTCTAAACTGGGGTGGCATGGTGAGCAAAAGAATGATGGATTTAACCCAGATCTCTTGACTGGGGGAGAATGTTTTGATTTGTTCTGCATTCCGTCCATCAATTGTGTGTCTTTTGCTGTCTCGCTCTAAGTGTGCCAGGTATGCCCAGACGTGGGTCCTGGGCTCACTGTGCCACTGGAATCAAGCTATCCTGGCTGAAAAGGGGTGAAACCCCGAAACCGGTCCTAGGATGCTTGTTTCTGGTCCAGGGAGGACTGTTCCCATGAGGCAGAGGGTCAAAACTGATTTGCATATCGGCAGGTCTGAACTGGAATGGCATGGTGAGCAAAAGAATGATGGATTTAACCCAGATCTCTTGACTGGGGGAGAATGTTTTGATTTGTTCTGTATTCTGTCCATCAATTGTGAGTCTTTTGCTTTCTCGCCCTAAGTGCGCCAAGTATGCCCAGACGTGGGTCCTGGCCTCACTGTGCCACTGGAATCAAGCTATCTTGGCTGAAGAGGGGTGAAACCCCGAAACCAGTCCTAGGATGCTTGTTTCTGGTCCAGGGAGGACCTGGCTTGGCAGTTCAGGCTGGACTGTTCCCATGAGGCACAGGGTCAAGACTGATTTGCATGTGGCCAGGTCTAAACTGGGGTGGCATGGTGAGCAAAAGAATGATGGATTTAACCCAGATCTCTTGACTGGGGGAGAATGTTTTGATTTGTTCTGCATTCCGTCCATCAATTGTGTGTCTTTTGCTTTCTCGCCCTAAGTGCGCCAGGTATGCCCAGACGTGGGTTCTGGGCTCACTGTGCCACTGGAATCAAGCTATCCTGGCTGAAGAGGGGTGAAACCTTGAAACCGGTCCTAGGATGCTTGTTTCCGGTCCAGGGAGGACCTGGCTTGGCAGTTCGGGCTGGACTGTTCCCATGAGGCACAGGGTCAAGACTGATTTGCATATGGCCAGGTCTAAACTGGGGTGGCATGGTGAGCAAAAGAATGATGGATTTAACCCAGATCTCTTGACTGGGGGAGAATGTTTTGATTTGTTCTGCATTCCGTCCATCAATTGTGTGTCTTTTGCTTTCTCGGCCTAAGTGCGCCAGGTATGCCCAGACGTGGGTCCTAGGCTCACTGTGCCACTGGAATCAAGCTATCCTGGCTGAAGAGGGGTGAAACCCCGAAACCGGTCCTAGGATGCTTGTTTCCGGTCCAGGGAGGACCTGGCTTGGCAGTTCGGGCTGGACTGTTCCCATGAGGCACAGGGTCAAGACTGATTTGCATATGGCCAGGTCTAAACTGGGGTGGCATGGTGAGCAAAAGAATGATGGATTTAACCCAGATCTCTTGACTAGGGGAGAATGTTTTGATTTGTTCTGCATTCCGTCCATCAATTGTGTGTCTTTTGCTTTCTCGCTCTAAGTGTGCCAGGTATGCCCAGACGTGGGTCCTGGGCTCACTGTGCCACTGGAATCAAGCTATCCTGGCTGAAAAGGGGTGAAACCCCGAAACCGGTCCTATGATGCTTGTTTCCGGTCCAGGGAGGACTGTTCCCATGAGGCACAGGGTCAAGACTGATTTGCATATGGGCAGGTCTGAACTGGGGTGGCATGGAGTGAAAAAGAATGATGGATTGAACTCAGATCTCTTAACTGGGGGAGAATGTTTTGATTTGTTCTGCATTCCGTCCATCAATTGTGTGTCTTTTGCTCAATGTTATAACACAGAGTCTTGATGTTTTGACTGGCGAGAGTCCAAGAGATAGTTGGTATAAGGAGAATTAAGTTTATAGATAATCAATAGAGAAATCCCAATAGTTTCAGATAGGTTTAGGAAAGAGTGTTTTATAACAAGTCGCCATGCAGTGAAGCGTTAAATAATTGTATGCCAAGTAAAGAGAAAACTCAAGTGACTCCAATCCGAAAGTGCCAAGCAATGTTCCCTCTAATTTGTTTCCTCTGTGTGCAGCAGTGTAAGGTCTCTGTTCGCTTCAGCCAAGGCTATGTATGCCAAGAACCCGACCGCAAGTGTGGGTGCAGTGACGAATATCACTGCAAATATTGCTTTAAACTTTTGCTAAACAAAGTGAAAAGACAGTGCATTTCTACACATACAGCACCACATAAAGGGTCTTAAGGCAGGCTTGCAACGTACAACAAACAAAAAGTATACAGTATTGAAAAGCATATTCTCCATTAAACAGAACATTCCTTATATGCTTTTTATCTCCTGCTACATATCTTGCATGCCTTTTGCAGCCCTTCCAAGTACCATGCATCAGGCATTAGAATAACGCATTTTAGTGTGCTGGTCCACATCACTGCACTAAAATGCATTAACCAAGCATTTGTAGTGCCTTGACAACACCTGCACGCTGTGAGGGAGAAGCTGGGACTGCAGCTGCAAAGTGCACGGCATGTGCACTATTGCAGCATATAACCGTGCTATATTCAAGTTGCCAGTCGAAGGTCTCATTGTGCAACATACTTTTGATCATCTGGATATTCTTCTGCTACTGACACTACTGACACTACTAGGCCAGTAGGCATATTCACGAACAAATAAACAAGTGGCAGCCATATCTACCCACCAGCATACTTCTGTCTTTTTCTAAATTGTACAGAGAACATACTGGCTGTTGGTTTGCAGAAAATGCTGCTTAAATTAAATGCTGGGGTGACATTCGCAAACAAAGGAGGTGTTGCTGTAGAGAAATTTAGATGGCAGTTATGCGGAGGCGTAGTTGAGACCCTAATCTCTTTCTGTTCTGGATGTGTGGGAGGCTGGGGCCTGGCTCCAGGCCTGGAGGACACTTGCGGCTGTCTGAAAGGGTAGTTAGTGCCCTGATAGAGATTCACCACTGCAGGCATCGTGTGGCAAGTACGTGACAGGTAGCACTGCAGGAGATGGACCCCTTTGCTGTGGGGGATGTGATGGCCTGCTGCACGGGGGTGCTCAGTGAGTGAAGGGGCCTGGGTCCACTGGGGTCTCCCCAGACTCTGCACTTGGTGTGAGTTAGAATGAGCGCAGTACCCAAAAACAGCTTAGCTGCCTGCTCATTTCCGGCAACACCTTTGCCAGGAACTCTCAGCTGCGGAGCTCCACTTTGTTTGGGGACAATTTGAGTTGCCCATTGTCTGGGCGACCTGGGGGAACTGGCAGTCTTTTGAATGAGCAATTGCCTTATAGCCTCTTAGTGAGAAAGCAACAAGGAGTGCAGGCTATTTTCCCACAGGAGGACAAAAAGCACACAAGGAAAAGAGCAAGAGGAGCACGGGGAGGGAGAGTTTAAAGGTAGGAGAAACACAGGAGGGAGAAAGCAGCATGGAGCAGTTGGGGTCTACAGAGAAAAGCACAAGAAGGACGGAAAGAAACACAGAGAGCAGGAGTGTTTTGCAGATGGAGAAACACAGAGAGGAAAGCAACATGGATCAGGGAAGCATACAAGGGAAAGAGCAGCACGGGGGCAGGAGGTAGTGACTCAGTGACTCTGCTCCAAAATGTGCTTTTAAATTAATAGCTCTAGCACGCCACAGTGGTGCGGGTCCGACTACCTCATACCTTGATTTTAAATGTGTCACTCATAGTCATTGAAATGGCACTCATAATTACACTGAAATTAAGGAAATGTCACATGTAGCAATCTGAAACCTTGGCAGCTATGCTACTGTTAATAGAGCGCAGCAGATTATGTGCCTTTTCGAAAGTATTTATGCTAATTGCAGCGGCCGTCATGCCTATACACTGCACTGAAAATAACATGAATACTTTTAAAAAGGGATACAAAAGGGGATGATGGCCATGTCTGAACTGGGGTGGTGGAGTGAGCTAAAGAATGATGATGGATTAAACCCAGATCAGTTGACTGGGGGTGAGTGTTTTATTGGCTCAAACGTTCCGTCCATCATCCCCTTTTGTATCGCTTTGTTCGCCCTAAGTTGGCGGGGGTATGCCCAGACGTGGGTCCCTTGCTCACTTTGCCACTGGATTCAAGCAAGCCTGGCTGATGACGGCTGGAATGCCAGAAACCGGTCCTAGGATGCTTGTTTCCGGTCCAGGGAAGACATGGCTTGGCAGTTCGGGCTGGACTGTTCCCATGAGGCACAGGGTCAGACTGATTTGCATATGGCCATGTCTGAACTGGGGTGGTGGAGTGAGCTAAAGAATGATGATGGATTAAACCCAGATCAGTTGACTGGGGTGAGTGTTTGATTGGCTCAAACGTTCCGTCCATCATCCCCTTTTGTATACTTTTAAAAAGGCACATAATCTGCAATGCTCTATCAACATAAGGCATGCAGAAAGTCCAGAAGCACGACGTGTGCTTTCAGAATCACAAAATCACTAAGATATATATTAGTGATTCTGAAAGCACATGTCATGCTTTTAGGCGTGCTGCATGCCTTTTGTTAATAGAGTGCAGCAGATTGCGTGCCTTTTTGAAAGTTTTCATGTTAATTGCAGTGCCCGACATGCTAATACATGGGGCTGCATTTGTGTGGTGTGGTTGATGACAGATCCTCTTCCTCATCAAGTACGAGGTGGCCCATCCTGTCAATACCTATTCCCCCTTTGTCTGAGAGCAATATACAAAGTCAAACTGCCAGCGACACCTACTCATGTGACCCAGGATACAGGCTGCAGGCACCAAAGGGATAGGACAGGAAAAAGCCAACTTTTTAAAAGTGGCATTTTCAGAATTGTGGCTTAAAATCCAACTTTATCATTAAAGAAGATTTTAAGTTACAATTCTTTAGACACTCTACTCGACATTCCTACCTGCTCCCATTTGAAAGTTATCACTTATTAAATGTAATAAATCAACCCAATGTTATCCTATGGGAGAGGTAGGCCTCATAGAAGTGAAACACACTTTTAGGAGTTTTTCAGTACCAGGTCATGTAAAACTTAAAAGTACATGTCCAACTTTTTAATTACCATGAACCCTGCACTATGGACTAACTAGGGGCCTACCTTAGGGGTGCCTTATATGCACTAAAAGGGATTTTAAGGCTTGGTAAGTTACCCCTAAGATAGGCCCTAAGCAGCTCATAAGGCAGGATACATTGTATTTGAAATGTCAGACATGTACTTTTGTGTTTTACATGTTTTTGACTGCAGCTGCGGTTCCATAGGTCTAGGACTGTACTAAAGAGTGGGTATAAGGGTCCCATTTTCATATCTGGTGCCTCCATTGAAGTGGGAGAAACTTTGCGAGAATTGATCTTCGAGGCGTCTGGAATTTCTTGCATCCCTGCCCTGGCACCAGCTTGTCTACAGGTACAAAAGGCTAGTGTGAAGTTCTTTGTGAGAGCAGGGCTCAGCCTATGGATGTGTAAGTGGGGGTCTGCACACCTCGGCCCCCATCCTGCCTGAGATGGTTCATTCAGGCACACCTAGTTCTTCTGTTGTCTGACTGGGAGGATTATACAAAGGCCAACTGCCACTCACACCTAGTCATGTGACCCAGAAACAGGCTGAAGTACTAAATGGTTAGAACAAGAAAATGCCAACTTTTAGAAGTGTCATTTTCACAATTGTGACTTAAAATCTGACTTTGCCATTTAAGAGGATTTTAAATTACCATTCCTCAGATAACAAACATGACATTTCTACTTCTTCCCAAAACAAATGTTATCACTTAATAAATGTAATATGGTAACCCAATGTTATCCTTTGGCAGTGTGTATCTTGTGACCCTCACGAAAAGAACCCAGTTAGTACTGGGTACGGCTTGCAGGGTGTCTCAGTTGGCCCCACTCGTGTCAAGCACTGGGAGTTCCGGAGCCCTAGAGTCCTGTACTGTTCTGTTCCTCGAGGGCATTCAACGTGAGTCATTTGTCTTCCATGCACCTTCCATGGGCTAATCAGTGGATGCGTTAAAGTGATTTTTCTGCAAGCCTCTGCGAATCGCGCCTGTTTAGAGGTGGTAGAGAATTGTGAGATGAACTCTTACTGGCCCAGGTCCCTGTTTCTGGTCACCTGAGCTCTTGCATTTTCCTGCTATTTGCTGCCATTGACCATTGATTTTATACAGCTATAACTACAAGACAGACTTCGCTGTGTATATCCTTCAATGCACATGCAACAAACTCTATGTAGGGAGCACCATACACCCTGTTCACGTCCGCATCCTGCAGCACCTGAGGGCCATTACGAATGATGACCAATCATACCCAGTTGCAAGGCACATTAACTCTTGCCATGCAGGAAATGCACAAGACCTCTCCTATTTTGTCAATGACAATGTTCCTAAGAACCCAAGGGGAGGCAACAGACAACTGGCATTGAGGAGATTGGAATCGAGATACATCATTCTCCTCAACTCCAAAATCCCACAAGGGATGAATGCCGATGAAGCGCTGAATGTCCACCTGTAATAAGACTGCGCTTTTCTACATACCATAGAGATCCATTCCTCCTAGCGTAAAGTTCTCTCTTCCGATATCATTTTGGTATTTTTTACTTTTTCCCATTTCCCGACACACTACTATATTTGATCTATGGTTTATTGTTGTAATCACACATGGACATTCAATCCACGTTAGAAACGCAGGCCCACTGGGGCAGCACATTTCTGCGACACCTCCCTCTCTCCATCAGCCGCCTCACAGTACAGCCACATGAGCTATTCTTCTCCCTCTACCACCATCCCACTATTTGGGAAATACAAGCACAGTTTACTTGCATCAGCGCAGGCTGTACCTTAGACACAGTTCAGGGTTTACACGCAAGCGCAGGGAGACACAGCTATTATATGCCCTGGGAATGTTTATTTTCACTCCCAGTAAGGCAACATCAGTGATGGATGTAATTTCCTTTACTTTAGTGCTATTCTTTTTCATCACTGTATGTGAGGCCAACACGATTTTATTGTAATTATGGAGAAAACGGAAGTGTATCTCACAATTCAACTTGCCACTTCTATGTTCATGGCACTCGATTCTATGTGCCGCTCAAAGCAAGATCAAATCATGTCTGCAGGTCGGGAATTAGTGACAGCACACACTTTTCATTTTTCTCACTATGAGATACATTTGAGTGATATATTTAAACTCAAATTAGAATGTGTGTTTTATTTTCGTTACCTGTAAAACCTTTGTATATTATTTCTTTTGCTTTATTCTGCATTGTCATGGTACACAGCCGTAGATTAGCTTCTATGTCTATGGTTGGTTCCGGTTGCTATGGCAACCTTGGGAGAATGTTGAACATGTATTTAAGATGTAAAATGGCAGAGCTTTTTATGCAGTGAACAAGGCGGTCTTGCCGCCGAAACTCGTCTGACCTTTGTTGGAATAAATCGCCATCTGTGCCAAAATTCTCACGGAGTCGGTGCCTGTTTGATTGACGCTGTCAGGATGGAATAATATATATATATATATATATATATATATTACACATTTGCTCCAAATGGTTGCCCTCCACTTGGGCTCAGCTTTCCACACACTTCCAGGGCAATAATGGAGCTGACTTCAAGGGGCTTTATTTAATTATAACAGTAAGCCTCTCCATACGAAGCCTACAACAGCAAAGTGCAGGGGTGCATACAAAAGGATGACCTACGCGTTTCGGCTTGCGCCTTCTACTGGGTCAAAGTGTGCTCACAAAAGTTTCCATTTAAAGGGGAAGCATAGTTCATTTCCCCCCACCACCAATTAAAAACAAGGTCAGTTTCTTAAAGGAGCCACATTCAAAATTAGATTCATATATAGTTTAGAAGTAAACAAAATGACTTTTTTTCTTTTCTTTTTCTTTTTCTCTCTTTTTCCAAAGTGACATAACTATACACATGTTATAAATTTGTGAAGTACACAATCTAATCCTTTATGTTTATGTCATTTTCCTATAGATAACAGAAAGAGCCCCATACTCACAGTCTCATGTTGATTGTATGAGATATCTCTATACCTCCAAAACGCCATGATGCTCTATGACTCATCCTCTAGTTTTACCATGCAAACTATTTAAAGATTATTTATATGTGTTTGCTTCTAGGTTTTAATTTGTATGCTAATTGAGATGACATACACTGCCAAAAAGTGCAATGTGCATATTCCCTGGGCTACAGGAAAAGATCTGCGAGAAATATCAAAAAGGTCTTAAAGTGCCTGTGCTTATAAAAATACAAAATGCATGTGCCCTCTACCGAAGAGTAAAAAATCTAAGGGGGAGGTCACTAAACAGATTATATAAAAATAGATTATATGAAAACTAGATTATATAAAAACAGCCCTCAACCTTGATAATATATCCATACTCCAATTATTATAAAACGGAGGCTGTTTAAATTGAATCCGAGCTGAGGTGAACAGATATTTGTTATACTGTCAGCCACCACACTGGTTCCATAGTATCTGCTCTCCAATATACCTTAGAGTACTATATGCTTTCCACCATACATATAAAGTGCTTAGTGCTTATTCGTAGAACCTCATTCCGTGTTATGCTCTGTATAATGTCACCTCAGCTAAACTCCATGCAATAGTCCATAGCAGCAGGACAATTTGAATCCACATTCTCAAATATATACATTACTGATTAGTGTGAACTGGAGTCAAACCCCATCATTAATGTCTGCTAATGGAGGATATTCTGCTTAAAATGCACTTCATAATAATTTTCTTGGAAATATATGACCATAAATAATCAACTTACTCGCCGTATCAAAAAATAACCAATGCATTAATTACACATATTCAATAATCAGTAAAATGATGTAAAAATTTTTTGTAAAAAGGTTGTAAAAAGGAGGGAGATAGAAAGCATTAATTGGGCCCATTAATTAACATTTCTGTACACATCAAATTTCAAAATAAAACCAAAGGATTCCATTTCTGAGGCAGGTGGATTGGCAAACGCTTTACAAAAAGGTGTATAGTTCCGCATCTGCATTTAGGCCCCACGGCATCTCTGTGCCCAAGTTGACAATCCATCTTGATTCTGCACGTCTTAATGTCAACTCTCTATCTCCCCCTCTGATGTTCGCTGTTATATGTTCAATGCCAGAGTACGAGAGTGTGTTTTTGTCTAAAAGCCCTTCATGCTCTCTCCAGATATGTTTGGCCATCACATACGTAAAGTCCTTATTTGATATGGCTCACAAATGTTGGAGGATGCGCAATTTAAGTTTGTTCACAGTGCTTCCAATGTATCTTTGGCCGCATCTACATTCCAAAAGGTAAACCACGTGAGTGGATTCACATGTAATCCTTTCCTTAATTGTTTTTTTCAAACCTTGGATGGTCGTTACTTCTGTCATATTGCGGCCATAATTGCAGGCTTTACATCTCGTGCATTTCACAAAGCCCTTCTGTGATAACCATGTTGTTTTTTGTTGGTGTACAGGTTTGCTGGAAAAGTAGCTTTGTGTCAATAGTCCCCCCAGTGAGGGTACTTTTCTGTAGGTGACGTTAGCCTGTTGTTTAATGAAGGGTTTTAATTCCTGATCTTTCTTGAGGACACTCCAATGCTTATTGAGCACCTGTTTCACCCTCTGATTTGAGCTGTTAAAATCCGTAATGAATCTCACTGGTTCCACATTCAACTGCGATGACGTTTTAGTGTTCTTGGGTAACAATAGATCCTCTCTTTTGGCATTGGTTGCTCTTTCCCGTGCATTCTCCAAGACTGTCAAAGGATACCCTCTTCTTTGGAAACGATCCAGCATTGTAGACATCTGTTTATCAAACTCCTCCTCCTCAGAGCAGTTCCTGCGCGCCCGCAGGAACTCTCCATAGGGAATACTCCACTTTAGGGCTTTTGGATGTGCACTGTTTGCATGCAGAATGCTGTTGCATGATGTGGTCTTTCGGAAGAGGGTGGTGCACATTCACTCATTTTCAATGTAGACCCTTATGTCTAAGTAATCCACCAAGGTTCTACTATACGTGTATGTGAATTGAAGGTTGAGGGAGTTGGTGTTCAAAGATGACAAAAAGCATTTCAGCTCTTCCTCCTCTCCTTCCCAAATGAGAAACAGGTCGTCTATATAGCGGACCCAGAGCACCACCCTCTCCAGGTTGATGTTGTTGTTTTCTGACCACGAGCATTCTGTCTCCCAGAAGCCCATGGTGAGGTTGGCATATGTTGGCGCAAATGATGTCCCCATAGCAGTTCCTTGGTTCTGCCTGTAGAATTTTCCATCAAATACAAAAATATTGTTATTAAGACAAAAGGACATCATTTCGAGGAGCATGTTGGTGTGGCTCAATAAACTCAAAGATCTCGATCTCATAAAATATTCACATGCCTTTAGACCGTCTGTGTGGATGATGGAGGTATATAATGAGACCACATCAATTGTGGCCATGATGTAGTTAGGTTTCCAATGTGTGTTATTGATTCTATTGAGGAAATCCATTGAGTCTCGTAGGTATGATGGAAGATCAGCAACATAGGGGAAGAGGAAAATATCAATGAACCTGGAGGTATTCTCAAGCAGCGAGCCACACAAGCTCACAATTGGCCGCCCAGGAGGATTTTCTAAACTCTTATGTACTTTGGGCAGTACATACAGAGTCGGCAAGATGGGGTGCTCTGTCTTCAGATAACGCAATTCATCATCATCAATTACGCCTATTCCATGCCACTGTTTTAATTTCTCATGGAAGATCACTTTGATGTCGTTAGTGGGATTGGATTTCAACTTTTCATACTTGGTGGCATCTCCCAACTGTCTTCTGACCTCTTGAAGATATTTATTCCGGTCCATCACAACGACATTACCACCCTTGTCAGATTGTTTGATAATTATACTCATGTCTTGTCGGAGATCTGATAATGCCCACCAGTCATCCCTTGACATGTTGGTATTTGTTGGATTATTGTACTCTTTTTCTTTTACATAGATGTCCCTCAGGTCTTCTGCCACAAGTTCCTGGAAAACATCCACCCTGTTCCCTGGTGGTAACTGTGGGCAAAATTTTGATTTTCCTTTACAACCACTCCTGGCGGTCATGTTAGTCTCAATGCCCAAAGCAACACATACATCAATTGCTGTTGCAGCATCTGGCATAGATTCTTGCTGAGTTTCCTCATTCATCAGATTCTGTATGGTTCTCAAGGACTCAATGTCTTCACTTGTGAGATTCGTGGGTGATGTTCAATGCTCTACTCTTGAGAAACGGGTGGACCTGTTCATAAAATATTTTTTCAATTTTAATTTTCTGCTAAATTTATATAGATCTACACGCGTGGATGCAAAATCCATGCCAGAATTGGGGCAAAACGTTAGTCCTTTATTTAGTAGGTTCATGTGTTTCATGTTCAATTTTTGCTGGAAAGATTGATCACCAGATTGTCTTCCATTGCTGGTTCTTTGTTTATTATTTCCCCTTCTTTTCCTTTCCTCTTCCCCTGCCTCTTCCTGCTGCGCCTTGTTCTTTTCGTTCTTCCAGTCCGGTTGGGGGTGGTGGAGCTCCTCTTCCCCTTGTCGTCATGCGCAACAATCGCATCTCCCCGGGAAAATCCATCCTTGATCTTCCCAGTGCTGCTCCTTCGTCCCCCGAGCTCGCTTCAGAGCTTTCCACGCTGGACATTCTTGTTTGATCTTGCAGCTGAATTTTCTCCATGGTTTGTTTTTTGTAGTTGGAATCAAAACGACATGCAAATGTGTAGACTCTGCCTGAGGCGTAGTCAATCCTATCTCTATTGAATTTCTTCACTTTTTTTAACTGAATTTCATTCTCATGCTTCTCCAGTCTTTTTTCCAGTTCTTCCAGAGACTTTTTACCCTCTGCTGTTTCCCAGAATTTCTCAAGGGATTTCTCCAGTACGGCCATTTTCTCCATTGCCTCTTTGAGTCGCCTTTCAGAATGTATTATTAAGGTCTCCAATAGTTTCATGGAACAATCCATGGTGTCACTCTGCCATTTGAGCAGGAGGTCAGAGTCAAGAACACTTAGAGTGGGTAGCACGAAAATTCTCAGGCCCCTCGGAATACGCTTGCAGTCAATATATTTCTTGAGGGTTACGCTCTCCCACCATTTATTAACCTCCATCACCCTGGCTTGTTCCAACTCTTTCATTTGTACTCGTGGTGTATTTGGTGTGCTTAATGTTTGACTAAATCTTAGTCCTTCTGTTAGATCCCCACTTTCACTGAACAAATCCTTGAGTGCAGATTCGCGCTTGCTCCATCTGTCTGCCATGTTATTGGAAACTTACTTTCCGGTTCCTGGGTTTTTATTTGCAAGGAAACAAAAGTCGTGTCACTTTAAATTTAGAAAAAAGTTGTTCGTCTCCCAAGCTGACCTTGCATTTAAACGTGTGCACCCCTCTATATTTACTTCAGTTTAAAATTTGCCTTTCGTGAATTGTCAGTCACTGAAAGACACAAACAGAATTCCCTTTCGGTTTCGTGCCGTCTGCTTTGTCCGCCAGAAAACAACCCTGAGCCTCGGATTCACCAAGGATACAATGTTGCGAGATAAGCGAAGGGAGAGATCAACATTACAAGCGTCGGGTGCCGGGCATCCGCAAAGACCTCACCAGCCTACGCAGTCGGTCCAGCTACCTCCCGCTCTCAAGTTTCTCACCTCACCTTCACAATGAATCTCGATGCGAGTTTCCTTCTGTACCTCCGCCATCCACTGAGGCTCACAGGTTGGAGCGCGCTCTGTTTCTCGCTTCCACGCCACTATCTGTCGGTAATTCAGAGCCGCTTCACTTCCGGGTGCTCATCACTCGTAGACCGGCTCTACGTAACAAATTACACATTTGCTCCAAATGGTTGCCCTCCACTTGGGCTCAGCTTTCCACACACTTCCAGGGCAATAATGAAGCACGGCACTCACAGGAGCTGACTTCAAGGGGCTTTATTTAATTATAACAGTAAGCCTCTCCATACGAAGCCTACAACAGCAAAGTGAGGGGGGAATACAAAAGGATGACCTACGCGTTTTGGCTTGCGCCTTCTACTGGGTCAAAGTGTGCTCACAAAAGTGTCCATTTAAAGGGGAAGCATAGTTCATTTCCCCCACCACCAATTAAAAACAAGGTCAGTTTCTTAAAGGAGACACATTCAAAATTAGATTCATATATAGTTTAGAAGTAAACAAAATGACTTTTTTTCTTTTTTCTCTCTTTTTCCAAAGTGACATAACTATACATATATATATATATGTTACATCGGAAGCTTGAGTGTACACTTTTATGGATTGAGATTGAGAATAGCCTGCAGAGATGGAAGATGCTCTCTAGGTGCTTGCGATCTGGTCGCTTAATTACACCCGCAGGGTCAGGGTTAGAGCCTGCCTCAGGATTGGTTGGAAACATATTTAATTACCCTAGTTCCCCTATATTACTAAAAACCATCAAGCGGAAGAGGCCCCAAGTCCATTTGTCCCATTTGAAATCTCATCCCACGGTGCTATCTATGTTCACCAAGGGTCTGAGGGGCAAAACATTAACAACCAATGAAGAGGGGGCGCCCCCTGGTGTGGTTAATGTGGATGAGTAGGGCACTGATCTGGTCATCTCACAATTGATAGTTCCTCACCAGTGTAAGTTTATTACACAGAACTTGGTGGAACCCTCCGTTTCAACTCAATTTATTCAGTTTATTGAACAACACCCTTCAAACATATTGGTTGAAGATATGGAAACGAACATGGAAGATGCTAAGGTTACTTTCAAAATAAATTACGCCGGTAAAAAGTTATTGCCTGAACCTGTGGTTACACTGAAGTCAATGAGCCCAGTGATTATAACTGACACCCTAAATGTTTCAGAGTCAAAATTAGGACTGTCTTTACTTAGAGAGTTGTTTCAAACGCCCCAGAACGAACATCGGGGTGTCGATTGCAGCTTTGACCCAGGGGACTTAAGGAAATTTACTCTACCGGATATTGCTATACCCATGGGGAAAAACCAAGTAATGGAGGCCAACTTAAAATCATGACTGCTCAAGAATTTGCATTGAGACTGTCAACGGACTGTCCTGATAGTTGCCCACGAATGCCAGCTTTGTACAGCAGTACTCCTACAAGTATTTTTCTTTCTCTTTCATCAGGACTATCGAAATCTGAGGCGACCCTAAGTAATGGGGCACATGACATTTGGCAACTAATGACGAGGGTGTAAATAGGAACAAGGGTGTAAATGAGAATAGGGGAGGGAGGGATAACTTTGATATCTTAAATGCTTTAGAGAGGATTCTCTCATCAATTTTAACCTTGTTGGAAAAAATGTACTGTTAATTCTGATCATGTGTTGGATGTATTGTCACCGATTTTAGTGGGTGTGCAGCACCTTACTTCTGCCGGTATCCGCTTAGGAAAGGCAGAATTGGGTATTGATTTGAAAACTCAGGCAACCCAGACAAACATATTGGTAAGGGAAATGGGAGTCCATGTGGGAACTTGTGATGACCCGGGCGGTTTGGAGATATCACAGCATTAAATAACATGTGTTGCACTGCCCCCCAAAATCAGCTGTCTATAGTTCATTACCCGCTCGTTGTTGCAATGGAAAACATAAAGGTTTCAGCACTTAAGAATTCCTCATCCATTTATCCAATTTTAAAAAAATGGAACTCCAGTACATCTTGTGACCCAGTCTCAACAATTGCTCCCTCCTTTATTAAACCGTCTAAGGTTGAAACTGATATTGCTCTCACTGGGGAGGGTGCCTCTCAATCAGATTGAGAGGGTGCCTCTCAATCAGATTGAGAGAGCACGGAAGGGGAAGAAGAAAAAGTACTGGCGTATTACTAAACGTAAACCAAAAAAATTGAGGTTTTCTGAGGTCCCTAAAGAACCTGATAGTGCTTTTTGCCCCCAAAATTAAAGGAGTTTAAGGCTGTGGTGCCCCATGGTGGTCAGGAAATGGAATGCCTGGAAAAAAATCCTCACCCTTCCTCCTCAATTATGAGAGAAGTGTCTATATTGGGGGAGCTAGGGCAAGAGGAGGGGTATAAGGATTTGAGGTTAACAGGCTATAATGAAGGAGGGGACTGGGATCTAAACGGGAGAAGCAAAAGTCAAGGTCTAGCTTGGATGTTAAGGAGAGTATAGTAGTAAAAACAAATAATATCTTGTTAGAGGTAGTGCGGATGGTGGATAGTTCTCCCTCAAACCTTTTCTGCACAGATACTCTCCATGGACGGATAGTCCCTAATCAAGGAAGTTTGCATGAAGGGTGGCGGGTTTTCCTCTTTTTCCTCACCTTTTGCAAAGATGGTGGAATTGGGGGCAGAACAAAAGTATAGTGATAAGGCATCAGTAGGGCATGAGTCAGGACAAGTATTCAATACCCTGATCTTTGCCTCCCTGTTTGATAGAGAACTGCGCCCACTTAATAGAAGTTCTTTTTTGCAGTTACTCTCTGAAATCAAGGATCTGATATTGATAACAAGTAGAGATATCAAGCAGGTTTTATTGGACCATCAAAATGGGCTCCCGAATTCCAAAGTTACTTTTAGCTCTGGGATAATTGCAATGTTAATCCTGGCGAATGTTGATCATTTTAGGAAAAATGGAATTGATGTATTTTTGTATGAGGAGCCAGTAGTTACTCAGATTGAATCTCTTAGAAAAGATCGCCAGGCCTTATGCAGAGCAACATCCAATAGCAGGGAGTTCATAAACCCGAAAGATATTACAATTTCATTTGGTAGTAACACCGGGAAAAGAATGATTAATATTGCAGGACATGAGGCTCAAAGGGCTACCAAATCCAGTGGGGAAGTTGAATTGGCTCAGTGGAGCTGGATAGAGGGCTCAGTGAATGCTCCCAAAGAAAATATAAAACTCACTATGCCGCAGAGGTAGCCCCCTGGGAAAGATCCTGTCCTGTAATGTGGCAGGTGTAGGACACCCAAGTTTTAAGCTAAGTCCCTTAATGACGTATGATCCAAAGATAATCTGCCTTCAGGAAACATGGAGTTGTGTAGATTTTAGTTTTGGGAATTTTATTGTCTTTTGTTGTGCAGCAAAACCCTCAGCGAAAGGCCATGTAAGTTGGGGTCTAGCTATTTTACTTAACAGCAGTATACATTGGAATCCTTCGGTTTTTATTCACCCGTCAAATCTTTGTATGTGTTTAAAACTTACCTTGAGTAATGTAACACGAGGTAAGCACTCAACCCTTTTATTGGTAAACGTGTACATTTCTCCTGGTAGGGCAACTGATTTTCTTGTTGACTCCATCTTTTCTTTTGTGCACAGAACCAGTACCTCTGAAGATTGCACATTGATAATTTCAATGGGTGATTTTAATGCTAAAATCTCAAATTGTTCTTTTCAGGCCTTCAGCAACCGAGAGTTGGAAGATGTATGGACTATCTCTGAAATAACATTGTCAGTCCATACTCGATGAGATAGACAAGGGTTGAGTATTTTGGATTGTTTGAGAACTAATGACTTAGGGGCATATTAACAACGGCCAGCGATAATTATCGCTGGCCGTGCTTAGCGATAATTATATTATCGCAGGCTATCTCTGGTATTTATCGCCCTGGTAGCGCGTTATTAACAACGCGTTACTCCAGGGCGATAAAGATTCCAGAGATAGAGAGGTTATCGCCCTTTTGCAGGGAACATCGCTGGTTTTCCAGCGATGTTCCCCTCAAACGGCGATAACCTTGCTGATACGACCCTGTGGTCGTATCAGCAGAATCCATCTCCTATGTCTAACATAGGTAAGTCAGGATTATAGCAGACGTTAGATTTTGGCGAAAACAGCCGTTTTGCCAAAATTTAACGTCTGCTATAATCCTGTGGGCTGCCTTGTAAATATCGCGATGTGCACATCGGCGATATTTGCAACGTAGCCCATCCGGAGTACGCCAGTAGCGCCCACTTTGCATCTCATTAGAGATGCAAAGATGGGCGTTGAGGAAAGAGGCGATAGTGCAAGGATTCACGCGATAGCGTGACCTTGCTGATTAGGCAATAAGATTATCGCCGCTTTTCGTCCGAAAACGGACGCTAAAGCTGCGATAATTGTTTATCGCCTCGTTGTTAATATGCCCCTTATTTATTTTAAATGGGAGATTTCCAGAGGACTCCTCTGCCTCCCTTACTTTCCCTGCTTCCCGGGGGCAGTCATTAATTGATTATATTGTGGTATCATATCAACTCTTTGGCGCATGTACTCAGTTTAAGGTACTGAGGACGGATTTGAGTGACCACAACATTTTATCAGTGGATGTTGATTTGGAATTTAAGATGCTTGGGCTTTGGAATCCGAGAATTGAAACTATTATGTACAATAGAATAAATGGTCATACCTTTTGATCTAATAAAAATCTTACATGCTTAGGGAGCTATGTTAAAAATGCAAGCTCTGGTCCCAGTCAGGAAAATTCCATTAGCTGGTTTGAGAAGCATTTAGCTCTATTTAGATCATGTGGAAGTAAAAAACGAGTCAATGGCATTAACCTCCCGGTGGTTACTTCGTGGAAGGTAAAAAGGTTAAATTGGAAACTGAATTCCTTAGTCAGGGACCAATTTAAGCAGGCATCATTGATTAGGTGAAGGGAAATTAATAGATTAAAGCTGGTAAGAATCAGATCGAAGGCTTCCGAATGTAGGTGGGTGGAGGATTCCAAATGGATTGAGAGAGGTTGCACAATCTGGTGACTCACGTAAATGTTGGGCTCTAATTGCTGAATTCTGTGATAGTAGATTTAAGGCAGAAGCCATATTAATAGCTGATGCAGAATGGACACGATATATTTCACAGTTATATGCACTAAAGACTAGGAACAGGTTTAACTTGGAGTCAATTCCTGAGCATTCCCCGGTGAATGTTTATGGTCCTCCTTCCTGTAAGGAAATAGAGAGTTTTATTAAAGGGGCAAGGTACTCTGGTGCAGAGATCTTCCGATAGCCATCATTAAACAAGATAGCTCAGCATGGGCTCATTTCCTTCACCCGTTGTTTTCTTACTGCTATGCTTGCGGGATTATTCCGTCCTCTTGGAGAGGAAGCATAGTTGTTCCACTATATAAAAAGGGCCCTAAGACCTCTCCTGCCAGCTTCAGGAAGATTTCCTTACTGGATGCAACCAGAAAACTGTTTGCCAAGAGCATACTTCTTCACCTCCAGGGCTGGGCTTTTGATGATGACCTTGTACTGGTAGAGCAAGCGGGGTTCCGTAAGCATAGTGGGACTTTGGATAACATCACTGTCTTACAAACCTTCATTGAAAAATATCCAATAGGTAAGGGGATGGCCTTATATGCCGCCTTTATAGATTTCTCTATGGCCTTCGACAGGGTTGACCTGGGGATGTTGTGGAGGAAACTGGCCGCAATGGAGATTCCGGGCCATTTGTTAAGATTGATCATTGCATTGCATTACTCTACTTGTTCACAGGTGCTGATTGGAGGCAACCAGGACCTGTCAAGTAAAGTGGAAACTCACAATGGGCTGAAGCAAGGGTGCCTATTAGCCCCTCTCCACTTCTCCTTGTACATCAATGATTTGCAGAGCTGGGTAGGGCATTGTAAAGGAGACTTGCCAAAATTAGGTCCTATGGAACTGTGTTTTCTTCTTTATGTGGATGACGCAATACTATTGGATTTAACTCCGAATAGGTTTACAAAGGCGACTTAACGAGCTAGGTCATTACTCTGATTTTTATAAATATTTTAAAAAGTAAAATTATGTTTTTTAGGTCTCAGGGATGCAGAGTTGGGAAAAATATCCATTGGTTTTTAGGGAAAGACAAACTTGATGTAGTGAAGCAGTACCCATATCTGGGAAGAACTTTCTCAAGCAAGTGCTCTAGCAGTGATCATATTGGCCAGTGCAGAAGTAGGGCTATATCCCAGGCCTCTGCACGTGGTAGGCTATACAAATATTGTAGGCAAAGACATTTCACACATGTTTTATCTGTCTACAAAATAAAAATCCAGCCAGCTTTGAGTTATGCATGTGAATCAGTGGATGCACAACAGTGGGACCTTTTTAAGAAGGTGGAAGGGTGCATTTGGCGCCAAATTTGTAACCTGAACTGTGCAGTCAGCATAGCGGCCCATTGGCCTGAATTTGGGCTTCTCTCAACCTACGTGTTTGCCAGTCCACATGTTTAAGGTGTGTTAATGCTTTATTGGAAAGTGATGTAAGTTCTATTCGGGCTGTGCTAAGACATTAATTGTTTTTTAGCTTGAAGGGGAAAAGCATTGTTTATGAGAAATTATGAGAAAGCCTTAGACTTATTTGAAATCAGGAGCAGTGGTGTATGCCCTCACCCAAAACCTGTATTGAAAACCCTAATCAAAAACATAATTTACAAAATCAGTTGCAAGAGAGATATCACTTTCTGGTCAGGTCATTATAGAAACGACATAATAGTGGGGAGTAGTATGTATAAAAATAAACAATCGTACATCGTATGGAATCTTCCCAATGGAGTGCGTAGAACCATTTTGCTGTTGAAGGTGAATCTGCTCCCTTTTCGAATTATAACAGGAGCATGGGAGGGATTACCTAGGGAGAACAGACTTTGTGACCTATGTGGAAATTGGGTGCAAAATTTAAATCATGTGTTATTTGTCTGTCTCCCATTACAACCACTACGATGCTATTTATTTGGACCTGTATTTTGAAAGCATAACATCACCACTGCAGAGGAGGCTCAGAATTGTCTTTTGGCTCCCCCCCCCCCCTCTGAATTAGTATGTTTTAATTTTTTTAGCTTTTTCAAACAATTTTTAAACATTTCTAGAGAGATTTGTTAATGCTGTTCTGGTATGTTAAACATGGTCCCTGATGGGTAGCATATTTTGCACATTATAAACTAGAACTCAGGGCAAGATTTAAATGATGTGTTATTTGTCTGCCCCCACTATATGCTTAGGTCTGGTATGTCAAACATGGTCCCTGCTGGGTAGCATATTTTGCACATTATAAATTGAAACTGAGGATACTTGAATTGCATAAAGGAAGCTATTAGAATATTAATTGGGGTAAAGCATTTTGCAGATTTTGCATTATATCATAACTGATTGTGTAAAGGTTCCTACACATGCTCACTTGCACTTTATACATTATGTACTGTGATTAGATGGAGTCATTTTTTGCTTTTCCTTAAATGCTGTTTTTAAATTGTGTATTGCATAATAAAATTGTAATTGTTAGGTCCCTGAATGTATTTTATTCTGTTATTAAGAACAGTATGATATGATATATTGGACATTTTCCTCTTTTTTATGTTTTATGTGGAACTCCTTGAAGTTCCGAATCATAAATAAAAAATTGTGATTGTGATATGCAGCGATGTGGTTATTGTATACCTGGTGGAAATGCCAAGTGAAAGAAAATATATAAGCCATAGATTTTGTTTTCTAGGAATACAGTTTCCAACAGGTGAACAATGGAAAAGCGAGGAAAATTCTCTGAATATCCCAAATTTCATTGGAAGATCAAGAACTAAAGAAAATGGTAAGACATTTTAGCGCTCTTTATTTAAGAAAGAACTGTTTGTTTTGTAGTTTTTTGCATTTCTAAATTGCATGAATTGTTTCAGGCAAATATACTGGACTATACTGGATTCACAGAAAAAAAAATGATCAGAGAAAATCAACAAGGTCAGACAAATTATTTAAATGTTCTCCAAGATACATGACATTCTTATATGTTATGTCTATTTGACAATTTGTCCAGGAAGAAGCTAATAAACACATGAAAGAAACTTTCAAAGAAAGGGCATAAACATATAAAACGAAGATAAAAAAGAGTAGCGGTCTGAAGGTTCGGAAGAGAGAAGAGAAATTCTCAGACCTTCTATTTTGATCTATTTCTAGTTCAATGGAACACGTGTGACTAAGACATATTGGTCTGTTTCCCATTTCTTAACACATATTTGTAGCAAAACCTTCCACTTGTAAAATTATCTTACTTTATTTATTAGCAGTTCAAGTTTTCTATAATGCAATATAGACAAGTGCATAGCAGAGCTGTTTGCGAAAGTCCAAGTTACAAATAATGGGTCACAAGGGAGTGAAAGCATAAAAGAGGCAAAATAGCAGTAATAGGGAGACCAAACAACAATAATTTAACAATTTACATGTTCCATAATTTGGTACGATGCTTGATGTGAATAAGTAGAGAGAGGCCTAGTAGTACCTGTAAAAAACTCTAGTAGAATAATAAGGTAATCTATCAGTCACAAATTAGAGGATGCACATTTCAGGATCGAGTTCATATATCTTTGCTACGTGGTGTCAATAAGTAAGACATTGAAACAATGATGTTTTAAATGTATTAGAAGACAATAATGTCCTGATGTCCTGAGAGATGGTGTTCCACATCATGGGGCACTACTCAAGGATAAGGATTATTTTAGTGTCTGTGGGGAAAATGTTTTATATTTATAGTGCAACACAGCACAGCAACTAAATTTGCACAAGGGGAAGAGAGCAGCACAGAGCCATATTTATTAAAAAATGTCCTACCACTGCTGTCATTCCCATGCGCTGGTGCACTATAAAAGCTGCCTAGCACCACGCAAAAGCTTAAGGCCAAGGTGCAGAGGTACAAGATAGCAGCAGTGAACGTGCCCTGAGCGGGTCTGATGCTGGATGTGGCAGCGGATGTCCTGGCGGCTTAAAAGGGACCCAAGGGTACCATAACCAAACCCTCCTCCCCGAGAACAGGGGTAGAAACTCTGGAGGCAGTGGGCCCACCAAGAGTGGTAGCAGCTGAGGCCCGAGTAGGGCTGTTGGAAGCGTGAGGTGGTGGACCCTGCGATTGCACCAAATGTGAGAGTTGCCCCTCCACGGGGTGATTACCCATCAGAGCAGTGGTGGATACAGAGACCGAGATCCGCAGCTGGGGGCTGTGCTGGCAAGTGGCATCCCTAGAGGTGAGAGCAGCGACCACTGAGGAGCGGTGCAGTGGACTGAGACAGGCCTGAAAGCCTTGCTGGAGGGTAAGCTGGGGTGCTTGTGTATTCTTGGGGGTTTTGCTGCTGTCTGCCTGGTGCTTGGCCGATTTTCTGCTTGGTTGGTCCACGGGGGTAGGTGGCTACTGCCTAGGGGCCAGGGCCTGGGGGTCAGGGCACCAGGGAATGCTCCCTGAGCAAGGGGGCCTTTCTGGAATGGTGGGATGCTCAATTGAGGGCTGTGAATCTCCTTGGCCTGGGGAATAGCAGGCGCCTCGCACGACCATGGTGAAAACCAATATGCAAAAGAAGGGGCTGGCTAGTGGCAGACCCTGAAGATCCAGG
Organism: Calotriton arnoldi; assembly: GCA_963921515.1. Taxonomy (NCBI): domain Eukaryota; kingdom Metazoa; phylum Chordata; class Amphibia; order Caudata; family Salamandridae; genus Calotriton; species Calotriton arnoldi. The sequence continues at coordinate 31,214 of CAWUFW010010865.1, read as the reverse complement.
GAGGGACAGTGTAGGAAAGTAGGATCTGCTTTCATGGTTACCCCCACTTTTTGCCTGGTGCTATGCTGTTTCTGACTAGTCTGACTGTGATCCTGCTAACCAGGACCCCAGTCTTTGTGCTTCCTCCCCCAAATTGGCTATGGTAAGTACTTAGGTACACCCCAGATTGGCTACTGGTGTACTCCTATAAGTCCCTAGTATATCCTACCAGGGTACCCAGGGCATAGGTATTATGAAGCATGTATTATGCCACCCATGAGAGACCACTCAAACTGTGACTAAAGGCCTGCCATTGCAGCCAGTGTAAGCTGGTGCTAGCACCTCTTACGACAGATATAAGAGAGGTCACTGCACTGAAAACCTATAAGCCACCCCTAAGGCAGGCCTTTCATTCCTGAAGGTAGGGTGCTCGGTTCTAAGTGTGAGGGGGCCCCTGCATGAGCAGGGCACCCCTAAAACTTTTGGAGTTCATTCGCCCGTGTTGTAAGTGCATCAGCCATTACAACATATAGAGTGGCCATGCGTATTTATGCGATGATCATCTATAAACTGGCTGTAACGAACACTGTCATGTTTGGTATCAAACATGTTGGAATCATACCCCCCCACTGTAAACAGTGTGGGAGGTATGATTCCATGCACTATAAATCTCCTTCGGGAGGCCCTCGTTGCTCCCGGTACCATTCTTCCAGAGCCGGACACCACGCTAGGACTGATGCAGACCTGAGACATGATTCTGCCCTCCTGCTGCTGAGCCAAGCTCGAGCAAGGAAGGGCAGAACAATAAGTATCATGTCACAGGAAGGTGTGACCACCTCCCAGACAGGGTTTAATGTATTGGACCAGGGTGGGGGTGCTTGCCAACACCACTCAGTCTGCTTGAAGGGCACATTTGGTACTCTCCTTGTATACTCCAGTTCAAAGTAGATCAGGGAGCAGTTGGCTCCAGCTCTGGTGTGAAACTGGACAAAGGATATGGGAGTATCCTCCCCACTGTCCCACCACTCCTCTGGCAGGGACCCTGAATCATTCCAACCCTTTCCTTAGGGTGCTTAAGGGCTTACCTGATGGTGAGTCCCTAAATTCGTTGTAGAATTCGATTCCGATCAAACTCCGCGTCCTCTTCACCATCGGGAACATTCTGACCACGTCGTGCAGACCGCGTCAGACTGTTCACATCGGACTTCACCTTTGGAACTGAGACTGCAACCGGGAAGACTCCATCTGCTCCAGATCTCTACCTTCTGCAAGCGCACTGCACCGTCAGTGTCCATGCTCTATACAGGTACCTTCCAGGTCCTGTGGATATCAAAAGACCCCCGAAGAAATCTCTCTTGGAGTAGAGGAGTCACACCCCTACACCCCTTCATCCGCAGGCACCGCAACACAAGCTGACCGATTGCTGATCCTGTTCTCCATCGGGTGGCCATTGCTAAGGCTGGGTGACTCTTGTCTCCAGAGATCTTCAGCCCTGTCAAGGGTCTTCTTTGATTCCAGAAGGCTCCCCTGTTTGCTCGGGGCTTTCCCTGACTCACTTGAACGTGGTGAGTCCCTTGGACCTTACTGGTCCCGACACTGCACCTTTTTGGCTTGCCACGTTGTTTGCACTTGCCAAGGCTGGTTGGTGCTCCCGAAGGACACTGACCCCTGAACTCTCGACATCTGATGTGGGACAGCTCGTGAATGGCTCCTGGTCTTCCACAGCATCGTCTGGTCTACACAACTGCAGCTGCAAGGTCACTGCCAACTCTCCTGCAACACCCGCCATTGGTGGGCATTTCGTCTTCCACGCCTCTTGGTCACTCCTGAAAGGTGTAGACTCTGTCCCCTCTGCTTGCAGGTACTTCTCATCTTGAATCCACCTTTGGGTTCCCCTGGACACTTTCACCTTCTTTACCAGCGGCATCTTCCTGAAGTCCTCCATTGAGGTCGATTGCGGTTTCCGACGCCACTTTACACCTATGCACCCGGCTTCCCTGATGTAGGTATCCTGGTTCCTAGGGTAGCCACGGGTGGGGTGGCCTTCCAACCTTCTGTCTTCCACGGGGTTTCTTCAGGGTCCTTCTTCTCTAAAATTGCAACTGTGACTTACCTATCAACTTCAATTGTTCCCACTCTGCACACAGCCTCTGTGGGGTTCCTGGTTACTAACCTGTGGTGGTTCCTTGGGTCCCCAGCATGTCCACGTCTTCTGGGTCTCGTCTTGACTTGAGTCGTGGTTCGCATCCTGCTATTTTAGTATTATTGGAAGCCATGCAAAGCCACTTTGGGCTCTATTACGAGTCTGGTGGTCCATGGGGGTATGGTGGTCTCCCGACCATCCTATTATGTGGCTGGTGGTTGGACCGCCACATACTTGCCGCAGCCGCCAAGGAACTGCCATTCCCTGGCAGTGTTGCAGCATTGTAGAGGCATCTCTATGCTTGATGCGACCACCGCTGTCCCGCCAAGCATATTAGGAGTTTCCTCTCCACCAGGGTTTTCATGGCGGTTCCTCCGCCATAGAAATCCTGGTGGAGAGGAAAAAAAGGGGTGCCCCTGCACCCTGTGGATGCAGACAGGGGGGCACAAAATGTGCCCCCCGTGTGCATGCACACCACTTCCTGCATGGCATGTATTTTACAGTCCACTGTTTTTTGGCGTTCCCATTGAGGTGCCCGTTTTTAGAGGCACCGTTATGGGAATGCCCAAAAAAGTCTGCCAGGCAGGAGTAAACCCCTAATCTGGCAAGCGGCCCGACCACGACTTTGGCGATGCGACGGCGGGGTGGACTCAGCATCACACTAGGCCTGGGCGGTAAAATCCGCTCTGCTCCCGGAATTTGCGGAATTTTGGCAATTCCGCGTTCCGCCGAGAACGCGGAATCCGCGATCCGCGGAGTAGCGGAATTTTTTCCTTGTTCGCACTTTCAAAATGCGTGTTTGCGCACGCGGTAGCGACTTACCGGGATCCCTGCCTTCGCCGACGAGTTTTCCTATCCGGCCCCGCGATCCTGCAAGAGTGTGCGATCGCGAACACGTCATTCGAACGCGCCATCAGACGTTCGCGACCAGGAAACACGCATCGCGAACGAGCGGCACAAGTGAAACAAGATCGCCGCGCCAATTGGTGACCGCATGAGCAAGATTGCGAGATATTTTCCCCCGAGCACGCAAACAGCATCCCAGAACAGGAAAAACGCATCGCGAACGGGCAGAACAAGCAATTCCGTGTGCTCGCGGAATTCTGCATAGCTCGCGGAGATTTTTTACATCTTCGCAGAACTTTGCGTAACGCGACTACGCAAATTCCGCCCACCCCTACATCACACCCAGAAAGTCGTAATCGGGCCCTTTGTGTGACTTTGCATTGCTTAAAAATCTGGAGTAATGCAAAGCAGCACAAATCACTAGCTTGCATTACTCTGCGCACGGGAGATGCTCCATGTGCATTTTGTGGGTGTCCTCCCTCAACTCCCATGGTGTTTGATGCATTGATGGTAAACCTGGGAATGTGCCAAAAAGATACACCTCCACAGGAGAGGCATAACAAGGAGAAATATCTATTTCTACTTGTGTTATCCTCTTTCTATGTGTGCTGCATTCTGCAGCGCACATGGAAAGAGGAAAAAACCTCTCAGGATGGTTTTTGTGTAGGAAGGTGCCCCTTCCTGCAAAAAAACCCTATCCTGTCTGCAACAGAGGCACCCTTGCACTCTGGTGCAAGGGTGCCTTGTGTTGGCCCTAGGCTGCCAAAACAGTGGTAGGACAGTGGAAAAGGACAGGAATGTGCAGTATTTGATAAATACAGTCCATTCCTGAAATTTCTCTGTGATGCAGGGCATGGAAGCAAGGTGCCTTGCTGTGCTTCCCTGCACCACAAAACTCATAAATATGCCCCAATGTGGTTACCCCTTCATGGAAATTGGCTCAGAGGATAGAAGGGCTAAGACATGACCTGCAGACTCATGTCCATAAGGAGGCGATGGCCCAGACCCACGTTCGGCATAGATGATTATATGAGACAGGTGGCAAAGCCAGGAAGTTCCTGTCCTGGCTGGTGAAAAAGGAAGAGGGTCTGTGCTGCGTGTATTCAGTCAGAATGACCACTGGTGTGATAGTCGAGGCCCTGACAGAGATTGCACAGATTGTTGCCACCTACCTCTACAACGCTAGGCCAGCCGACGGGCCGAAGAATGATTTGACAGGGACCTTCCAGGTCCTAGTCTGGGCCAGTAAGCAATACTGGGGCCGGAGATAGACATCAGTGAGGCAGAAATATCCAAGGCTGTAGTTCAATTGGAAGAGCTGGAAATCCCAGGGCCGCAAAGGCCTAGCCACTGAATTTCTCAAGTGTGCCAAGTCTCGCGTCATGGGCCCTTTGTCTGAGTTGTACTGCAGGTGAAATTGATATGGCAGCTAGCCAGAGTACCTTAGATGGGCAATGATTGAACTGGTTCATAAGCCTGGGATATCCAGTGGAGACTGAGCCTCTTATATGCAGATTTCACTGCTCAACATAGAAATCAAGATTCTTGCAAAAATCTTGGCAAAACATTTGATACAGGTGGTTGATTTCCTGGTGGGCCTCGATCAATCAGGCTTTATGCTCTACAGAGCCACAAGACACAATATAGAAACTGCATAGCCGAGCTGGTGCTTTTACAAGCCCTTGATGCTGAAAAGGCATTTGATTCCATAGAGTGGCCTTACATGTGGGCAGTCCTGTAAAAGATAGGTTTAGGTCCATGGTCTGGATGAGACTCCAACACACTAATACTAAGGTGAGAGTTCAGACTGGCCAGGGTTACAAAGACAGGGATGCCCGCTGTCCCCCATGCTGTTTGCAGGGATGCTAGAACCAATGGTCTCTTGGGTGCGGAGGGACGTGATACTTTGCAGGATGCAATGGGACCCCTGACTGGGAGGATGTCATTTCTCTATATGTAGATGATATCCAGCTCTGCCTGTCAGATTTGGAAAGCTCTGTGCCTCAAATTCTGCAGATAATGGAGATCTTTAGGTCCTATTCAGGGATTCACATCAATTGGCATAAGTCTGTGGCATACCTCCTTTCCCGGGGTGCCTCTGCCCCTCGATGGGACAGCCCACTGTGATGGAAACCAATGGGGTTTTTATAATTGGGAATATTTGTGACTAATGACAAGTAGCTTTGCCTTAGGGTAAATATCATCAAAATCCTTGAGCAGTGTAAAGCAGATGTAGGTCGTTGGCATAAACTCCAGCTGTCCTACTTTCTTTCTTTTCTACTTTCTACTTTCTTTCTTTACTTTTTTCCAGTTATTTTACAACCATAAACGTACAGTAAAATCATGATGAACTCATGGTAAAAATCATAAACCACATCAAAGTCCTTGATATAAAAAGACACACATTATAAAAGACATGCTAGCTGTCACAATAAATCATAGTTCATTAGAAATAGATGGAAATAAAATGCTAGTGTGACAATCATATGAATAAAAGGAGCACATAGGAAACATACATGAAGATTGGGCCAATCATAAAGTACCAGGAGCAAAATCTATATAGGGTTCCCAAATTCGGGGATATAACCGAACTTATGTATGAAAAAGACAGCCAGATGTGGGGTTATATGTGCAATGATTATGTGTGCAACATACATGAGAAAACTGCATGGTAAGAGCCAGCCCCACCTAGTATAGGCTTGTGATCAATGGGACCCCGTGACTACGCAGACCTGATCTGGATCCTATTTTGGAATCTTGATAGAGTGAAGACAATTGGTTCTGCTGGGTTGAATTTTAGTAAACTGAGAGCTTCCCGGTGCTTAAGGAACAACATAGTGGAAGAATCCACTTCAATCTCAGCTTGTTATATCTGGGACAGAAAAATAAAAAGTGTTCCTCTGTTTCCGGGCTATTATGGCAGAAGGGATCCCCCCCAGTGCTTCACTCTTCTTTTCCCACTTTATTGAGAACACCTTAAGTAACAATGTGGCAATTATAAAACAAATATAGAGGGTCTTAGGCTCACTTGGGCTGATTCTGTCAATAAATGATTCAAACTTGAAGTTGCATTTATGAGATAAAAACGTATCAATCAGGCCATCAGGCCTAAGCTCATGCCATACTTCCAGGAGACTGGGGTCCCAATAAAAGCCCTTGATCTGATTGAATATCCCTTTTTCCATTTTGCTTGGTTATTCCATACTTCCTCAATTTTTAGCAGCCTACACAAGGCTTTCACTGATTTTAGCCATGGTGTTACACTATCATTATTAACGCCTCGAGTGCAGCTCAATAGGGAGCTGCCTTGACCAGATTCTGACCAAATAGTTCATAATTCTGAGTATGGCAATGTGGTCTATTCTTCTTAGTTTCAGGTTCCATTATATAGGTATCATAGGTGTGCTCTTTGGTAGATTCAAAAGAGATCTCACAAATTGTTTTCCTGCACGCAATAGGTGGGGGCCATCCCCATAACCCCAAATGTCTGCCCTATACAGTGCTCCACCAACAGCCGCTGCTCTATAAACTTCTAGATCTGGCAAAAAAAATTGTACTTAGGTCCCGATTATGATGTCGGGCATAAAGCCTCAGACCAGCTGTCTGAGGCTTTCCGCCCGACATCGTAGGTTTCAGTTCGACCACCATATTAGGATGATGGCAGTTGGAGTGAAACCTGCAGGGTGATACCAACATGCTTCTGACGGCTTAAAGAGCCCGTCAGTGCATCGGAAGTCACTATAATCTCCTAATGACTGCGGAGCCAGGCTGAGCTCCACCATTGGGATTATGATGGCACTTTCTGACAACTTTTTTATGCCGGCCTTTCCAACATGGAAAGGCTGTCAGAAAGTGTCTTTGAGGGCCCCTAACAGGGCCCTCTTCCGCCTTGGCCCTGTGCTATGGGGCCTGGTGCCCCCCTAAACATCCCTGCACTGTGTGGCAGGCACCGTCCACGGTGCAAAGATGTTAACAAACATCAATTTTACAATGGCAGCTTATGCTGCAGGCCTTTCATGCCCGCCGCACAAGCTGCCATTATAAAATGGATGTTTCCAACCGCCCATAGGGTGGTCGCATTCCAATACTGAGGTCAGAACCGCCGACCTAAGTTTGGGCGTTTCCAAACCGCTACTGTGAAGTCTGCCCAACATCGTAATGAGCCCTTAGTGTCTATTTAAATGTTTTTAAAGTAGCCACTGCTCTATACTAGAGAATAGATTTGCTTTTTTAGAACTGAAGGTCCCAAACAAGGGTGTCAGTGAGCCTGACTCTAGGCAGTCAAAATTTTTGACCTGCTCAGTGGGAGCCCCGTCCACAACAATTTTGTTCCTATATGTATTGTTGCCAATTAAGACCATGAACTTCGATTCGGCGGCGGCGGCGAGACAAGATAGGCACCCTTAGAGGTCCTCTGAGGCACAGAGGAGCTGCCAGTCACAGAAGGACACTTTTCTGCTGCTGCGTGGCAGTCGGAGCATGGGAAAGGATGTCAGAGACCTCCAGGAGAGGAGAGGCAAATTTTTAGACCCTTAATTTGTCTAACTGCCAGCTGTTTGTTTGTCTCTCTCTGTTCCCAGCACGCTCCGCATTCCGGCTGCCATTTTGCGAGCTCGGTGCTCGTTATTACCTCAGGAGTCAGCGCGCCTGTAGTGCCTTCTCAGAAATGGGGCTAATTATTGCTAATAGCACTTGCTAGATTAAAGGAATAGCTACCTATCCCTAATTCTCTATTTTTCAGTTATATGCCCTTTTTTCACATTTTAGGGCATCTTTCATATACTTCAGGATAGGTCTATTCAGTTTTGTGGGAGTGTATTGGTTTACTTTGGTGGCGACTCTTCCTCACAACATTTTTTCTCTGGATAATTTTGTCTTTTGTGGATCATTCAGTCTCAGCTGTGTCTTAGAGGTGCTAAAATAATATATAAAATTTCACCCGGCTGCTTTAAGCATTGATTCCGCACATTCAAGTAAATCTCAAGCGACAATACTAATAAAAGGGTTAAAAAAGATTCTTCCTCCCCAAACAAATCAGCTCTACCATTGACATTAGAGGACATTATGGATGAACTGAGAAATATATGACCTTTCATGGCGGATACCACTGTGACGCTTCAAAGAATTGAAGAGAAATGGTCTAGTTTGGACTTAAGACTTACAGATGTTAAACAAGTGATGCACAGGATGTTGTCGCTAGAGTGGACATTTTATCTAAAGAGGTCGCTCAATTGAAGAATCATCAGAAGATTTGAAAAACAGAAACAGACGCAATAACCTTCGAATCTTTGGTATACCGGAAGGTTCTGAGGGCTCCGACATGATTACTTTCTTAAAGGTGCATATTCCAAAAATAGTAGGCCTATCAAAATCTGTAGACCTTAATATCCAGAGGGCACACCGGATTGGTCCTCCCAACGTATTAACTTCAAACAGACCCCAAGGATGTATTGCCTATTTTCTTTTGTACTCTGATTTAATGGTGACTCTTACAGCAGCTAAACAGCGTAAACAGATGTTATGGTCAGGTCAAAAAATTCTCTTTAGTCAAGATGTTTCTAAGTCCACAGCTAATCGCCGACAAGAGTTTTTAGACCTCAGACCTATGCTTCGATCTATGAACGCTCGTTACAGTCTTATCCAGCCTTGTTTTTTCAAAGTAACATATAAAGAGAGAACAATCACCTTCGAGGATCCTGCAGAGCTCAAGAAATGTATACATGTGCACAAAGGAGAAGATATGGAACTTAGTAACACCTAATTGTTCTCTTTCTCCTGTTTTGCAGGTTTCTACTCGTATCTTGTTTGACGATGCTGTCTCTGTTCACGTTGTCCATCTGTTTAATTATTCATGTTCTGCCTGGCTGCGTTGTCTCCCTACTGTATGGTAAGTCCCTTTGGGCTGTGTTGGTTATGTTTTCTTCTCATAAATATTGTCCTTCCATTATTTGTTGATATTACATCTACTTATTCATGGTGTTCCTTTTCGGAGTGGTGTCTGTCCTTCCCGTTCCCCCCTTTTAACATTATTGTTTTTTCTGTTCTTGACTGTTATGGCTAAAGTCGTTTGGCTTTTGTCACCTTTCTTACATATGTATTTCAGAGGAGACTGTGTTCTCCTTTTGTTCCTCTTGTCTCTTTCTCATCGCTTCTCTTATCTCTTTTTCTATCTTCTTTCTTCTTTTTTCTTCAGTATTATACAGCAATCCTTTCTATATACAAACTTGTTCCCTTGGTTCACTATTATTTTCTACCCGGCCTGGATGGTTTGGAAAAACATGTTAGCTCTTTTGATTTCTTTTCTATCTTTTACCTCACCTTTTTTCAAATTCTCTGTTTCAATATAGCTTCTTTGTTTAATGGTATTCATGTGTATTTGGACTTTCATTATTTTCTATCATTTTGGTTTTGGTTGGTTAAGTCCTTTACTTATTTTAGGTTTCATTTGTGCTTTTTAATAACTCTTTATATATCCCTTCGATGAGTGGATTACGTATTATCTCATGGAATATTAAGGGCATTCGCAACCCTGTTAAAAAGCAAAGAGTGTTGTCTCATCTTATTAAATTGAAATGCCAAATCGCTTTACTACAAGAAACTCATCTTAAGGAGCAAGATATTCTATCCTTACATAGACAATGGGTTGGAAGTGTTTTTTAATCTCCAGCAGTGATTAATAAGAATGGTGTAATGATGTTATTTCATAAATCGTTATGTACTCTTTTGCTAAATGAAGTTAAAGATGATAACGGTAGATGGCTTTTATTAAATATTAAAGTAAACAATACTCAGTTTTCTATATGTAATGTTTACAGCCCCAATGGTATAGACTTAGCATTTTGGAATACATTTTCCACTTTCCTTTCTTCTCATGCTTCAGAAAATGTTATAGTGGGTGGTGATTGTAATCAACTTATGGATGCTTTTTTATATCGTAAATCCCAAACCAAATTTATCCCAAATAAAATGCAAAAGACCTTTCACAAAGCTATTACCTCTAGAGGGTTGATAGATGTTTGGAGAATTTCACACCCTGATGTTTTAGAGTTCTCCTTTTTCTCCCCTGTTCATAGGTCCCATTCTAGAATAGATTACATATTTTTTACACAATCTTCTCTTCAATTCATGACACAGGCTGAGATAGGCTCAATTCTTATTTCAGACCATGCTCCTGTCATAGTAGATTTGGATTATCCCACTCCTACACCCATCTCACGTAGATGGAGATTTAATAATGCCCCTTTGTTAGATTTTCATCATTTTTTTGTTTAAATTTGTTTATTGGGTTTTAGCATTCCACATAACAAATTAACATAGTACAGGCATAGTATATCACCATATGTATGCAACAAAAGAAAGATAACTACAGATGTTCGAATTTACAAGAGCTTTTCGTACAATGCATAATTAACATTTCTCAATGGTACATTCTGGGTGCTACCTTCTTGGCAGGTCCGATTACCTTGTCAATACATGTTCAGGAACATGGCTGGGTTAAGTTTCCCATGGTCATGGAGTAATGTCTATCCCCATATTATTGTATGGGTGCTATGCAGTGTAATATGCGGTGACTGCGTTCCCTTTTAACGATCACCGGCTTTGCAACTGCCGATGGAGAGTAATAACTACAAACTTTGGGGTGAACTGGGGAAGTTATTAGGGGATGGCGGGAATGCGTATCGCTGAGATCCATTGTGTGGTTGGTTATAATGTGACTTCACACTATGATTTCGTGGATGTGGAGGAGGCCTCTACGGGCAGTCCCGGCCTGGTGTATGGGATTAACTGGCATGACCTTTATGGGGCGTCTGCTTTAGATACCTGGGTTTAGCCTATTACGTACTTCTGCCGGTCCAGTCGGGGAAAGGTGGTGTGTCTGGGGCTGAGAGGCCTCAGGTGATTCCGCATGTGCGGTTTCGTGTTTGAATTGATGCAATAGCTGTGCCCATTCCAGAGATATGGGGTGTTTGCGCGTTCCTTTCACTTCCTCATCCCTCAACACCTCTTCTTCTGCTGCACCCCACTTTTTCACTGCACCCACCCAGGCTGCTTCCGGGGGTCCCTCCGGGGCCCGCCAATACAGGGCCAATCCCTTCTTCGCCAAGAGAATAGCTAGGGATGCGAAGCGGCCCTGTACTTTTTCAGACTTTCGCCTGCGGAATATCCAGAGGGCGCATGCTTCCCATGTGGAGATGATCGGGATGTTTGTCGTCACTCGGAGTGTCTGGTGTATTTTAGTCCAGTACTGCTGGATAGTGGGACAATCCCAAAACATATGTTTGAAGCCTACCTCAGGGGTCTGACAACGGGGACATGCAAAGTGGGTGTCTGGATAAAAACGATGGAGGCGTTGTGGCATGAGATATGCTCTATGGAGAATGTTGAATTGTATGTTTTTGAATCGCGCGTTTCTGGAAACCTTTTTGGGATATTCCAGAGCCTTCTCCCATTCCTTATCATTGAATGCCCTTCCCACTTCATTTTCCCATGTCTGCCTCAATGAGTGCAGTGGCTTAAGAATCAGTTTCCGGATAGCCTTATAGAGCCAGGTAATTAGGTGTCTACCCGCCCCCATAAGCAGAATTGTGTGTAGTACCGGATGTGTCGGATGTTCCCCCTCGGTCAAATCCCAGCATTGATGACTGCTATCTAAGAGTTGCATATGTAGTAGGAATTGGCCTGGAGGGAGGCCGTATTCTTCCACTAATTGGTCATAGGTCCATAGCTGTCCATCTTCAAATAGTGATTCCACCTCGGTGACTGAGTGCTCAGTCCATCCCTGAAGGGCTCGAGTAGTGTAGTATTTGTCCTTTCGGGGGAGCCCTGCTAGTGGAAGCAGGGGGGAGTATAGGAGCTTGTCTCTTGACATGTGGTGTACCTTCAGCATGCACGTGCAGGCTATTGACACCTGCAGGGGGTAAGTGTGCATCGGTTTGGTACCAGGCATTAGCATTCTCCGTATTGCCGGGAGAGGTACCCATCCCTCGTCAGTGATTGTTTCTCCTATATGACAATCAGCCGTCCAGTGCGATAACCACTGCAGCTGTGCTGCCAGAAAGTACGCTTCGAAGGATGGTGCTCCCAGACTCCCCTGGTCCGTGGGCAGGTACAGAGTAGTTAGGGCTACCCTATGGCGACCCTCTCCCCAGATCAGGGAGGCAAGCAGCACGTCTAATTCCCGGAAGAAGAATTTTTCTAGAATAATCTTCCCTCAGACTCACAGATGAACTTTATTTGGGATGCATTTAAGGCAACTGTAAGGGAGTTTATAAAAGATTTTGTGGCCAATAAAAAAAAGAAGGCATTCAAAGATGCAACATTAATCTTAAAACAAATTAAGACCTTAGAACATGAATATTTTTCTTCAAACCATATAGATACTCTCTCCAAATTCATTAAAGCTAAAATGCAATATAACAAACAGTCCTGGGATAATGCTTACGGTAGTCTGCTTAAGTTTAATGCTAAAATGTTCCGTGGTCAGAATAAAGCGGGCAAATCTCTGGCTAACTACCTTAAAATTAAAAAACAGAAATCCAAGATTGTTGCTATTACAGACAATACAGAGATTCAGGCATGTTAGTGATGCCAAGATATTAGAATGCTTCACTGAATATTACACTACTTTTTATACCCGAGTCCTCTCCTTCAAGTGATCAGATAGATGCATATTTTCAAACCATTCCCAAATCTTCTGAAAACACTGTTGACCTGACATCTCTTGATAGTCCAATCTTAGATCAAGAAATTACAAACGTTATTAATCAACTCCCAAAGGACAAACCTCCTGGGCCGGATGGATTTTCTGCATGTTTCTTTCTTTATTTCAAATAATTACTTGTTCCTCGACTGTTGCTATGCTTCGTCTGATTCTAAAAAAAGGACAAAGATCATTCTCAATTTAGTAATTATAGACCCATCTCTTTAATTAACACAGACTGAAAGATTTTTGCCAAATTATTGGCTCTCCGTAATAATCAGGTTACTCCTGATTTAGTTACTATACACCAATCAGGGTTTGTAAAGGGACGTTCAATTACAGACAATTCTAGAACTTTCCTCAATATAATTCAATTGGCCTCCAATGTAAATTCACCTGTTGCTGCCATAACGCTGGATGCTGAAAAGACTTTCGATAGAGAGAACTGGGAATTCATTTTTGGAGCACTAAAATGGTATGGCTTTAGTCCTCACATCATTCGTTATATTCAATTGTTATCTTCTGCACGCTCTACCTCTATTTGGGTTAATGGTTGTGAATCCAATTACTTTTCCCTTCACAGGGGACCTACACAAGGTTGCCCTTTATCTCCACTTTTATTTATTTTAGCCTCAGAACCCTTCTTGGAAAAAATGTGCCATTCTCCACAGTTTACGGGCTTTCAATTTAAAAACATTGACATTAAACTTACAGCATATGTGGATGATATCTTATTATATCTATCTAACCCTAACACTTCTGTACCGGTGTTTTTCTAATTATTGAGTGAATACTCTATAGTTTCGGGGTATAATCTTAATATTGATAAATCAGAGGTCTTGCCCTTAAATAAATATTGCCTCCCAGATATGTTTAAAGATACAGGGTTTAAATGGAACTCAAAAAGTATTAAATGTTTAGGTATTGTATATACAAATAACATTAAAGAGGCCATTAAAATCAACCTTACTGAGATAATTACAAAACTTATGGTGTTAATAGATAGTCCCCATTATTTCTGACCTGGAGGGGAAGATTAGCAACAATTAAAATGATGTTGCTTCTGATAATTAATTTCTATCTGTCCATGCTTCCTGTTACTCTTCCACTCTCTTTCTTTAAAACCATCAATTGTTCCTTGATCAAATTCTTGTGGAATAATCGCAAGACTAGAATATCATTAAACTGCGTCTTCAACAACCCAAAGATTTGGGAGGGGTTAATTTTCCTAACCTTAGACGTTATCACTCTGCCTTTACAATAAAACAAATATTGACTTTTCTTTCAGACAGCCCACACACAACATTAACTGCTTGGAGCCTATTAGAGGAGGCCCAGTGTACACCATTTTCGATAAACACAGCAATTCATTTATCTCAACCCCCTAGGAGCTTTTTATCTCCTACTCTCACCCATTCTGCAGCTGCAGCTAATTCTTTAATTGCCTCCTATAGATCTCATATAGATATTATTTCACAGACTCCTATTTGGTATAATAAACATCTAAAATTAAACAATGGAGTTCTTTCATGGAAAGAATGGATTGACAAAGGTATTATTACCATTGGACATATAATTACTGATGGCTCTCTTATGGACTTCTCTGAGATCCAAAACAAATATGACATATCCTTTCATCATGCCACTCATTATCTTCATCTTAGAACTTATCTTATTCTTCTCCTTTCTCAGAATTCTTTCACGGTTCCACATAATCAGACTTCCTCTCTCACTTTGGATTTCTCCACTCAGTTTAAAGCATCTGCTATTTTCAGGATTTTGTCTCATCCCGCTGATTTGAGAATTAAATCTAGGGTAGAGATTTTGTGGGAAAGAGAGTTGCAACAAGAATTCTCTTTCCAGACCTGGGGCTCCATATGGGCTAAGATTCACACCTCCTCTCGCTCAGCAAGTGCAACACAAACATGATATTATTTTTACAATAGGCTTTTTCTGACGCCCCAGGACCTTCAAAAGTTCAAGCTGATTGACGATGCAAAATGCTGGTCCAGTCCTTATGAAAAGAGTTACTCATTACATATGTTTTTTCATTGTCCTATGGTTAAAAGACTTTGGATGCTCATTTGGAAGAAGTTGAATGAAATTTTGTCTACAAATATCTCTTTTGACATTTTGCACATTTTTGTGGGAGGTTACTCCCCTATGTGGTACTCTCAGGGTAGTGTGGGTAAGTTTATTGATTTGATAATAGCTATTACCATACAGATTATTACCACAAATTGGAAGGATACCACTAAAATTACTTTTACTGGCTGGTGGAATCTTTTATGTCACCATCATAGACTAGATCGTGCACATGCTACCTCTATCCCTTTAATGATTAAAAAAGATTTATTATGGTCACCACTCACAACATTCCTATCTAGGCAAGCTGTTCGGCCCACTTCTGCAGTTACCAGATATGAACCCCCTTAAATGTTAAAGGGCCCGATTCACAAAAGTAATCTGAGACAAAATCCTAACTTTACGACTTTCGGTATTCACAAAAGGCATTTAGTAGTAGTAAAGTTAGGATTCCTAACTTTACTACTACTAAACTGAGAAAAATCCTAACTTTACGTACTTTCGGTATTCACAAAAGGGATTTAGTATTAGTAAAGTTAGGATTCCTAACTTTACTACTACTAAACTGAAAAAATCCTAACTTTACTACTGCTAAATGCCTTTTGTGAATAACGAAAGTCGTAAAGTTAGGATTTTGTCTCAGATTACTTTTGTGAATCGGGCCCAATGTGATTAACAAGTTAATATTGTTATTATTACTATGCTGTTATGCTTATTACATGCTTTTTCCATTTGCTATTTTGCTATTTTGCTATTTCATGCCTTTTCTTATATTTCTCTCTTCTTCTTTCTTTCTTTCCTTCCTCTCTCTTGTCTCTTTCTTAAAAATTCTTAAATGCATATACTTTTGTAAAACTGTTTATATTGTTCAAATCGGCTTCTGGTGTAGAAATTGATAAATTGTTCATATCTTTCTCCATTATATATATATATTCTGTATTTATGCTTTATTTTCATATTATATCAATAAAGCCTTCTAAACTTTAAAGACCATGAACTTGGTTTTTCCTGGATAAACTTTCTAGGCCCCTGCTCTTGCTGAACCTCACAAAAGACTCCAACAGATCCTGCAACTCCGTTGGTGTTCATGATAATAACAGAGGGCCTGTTTTAAATCTTGGTGGGACTACCGTTGTCCAAATACGGCAGCGGTTCCAAGTACTCCGTCAAGCTGATGGCGGTCCACCTGCCATATTAAGATGTTGCGGCAATAGACAGTTGCCCACAGTACTCCATTGCCGTCATACCTGGGGCTTTGCACTGGGCCGATTTAGATGTTCCTGTTGTACTGGTGGTATTCTGGCAGCAGAGTCCTGATGTAGTGAGGCCATGTGGTGTAGAGACAGGTAAGTACTACTCATCATTATCTTGCTACACATATATGTTGCAAATGTGTCATAATGTATATGTAGGTAATGTGTAATGCCCTTTTTTTAAATATAGCATTGCACACCAACAACATACAAACACTATTGAATGTACACCCACATGCACCACAAGCCCAACACCCACAACCTGAACCACCCAAAAATATTTGTTATATGTCAATACAGGTGTGTTAATTTTACCACAATAGGTTGTTAGATGAACACTTATGCATGACACATAACAAAATAGCATGTGAGAGCAATGATAAAAAACACAAGAGGAAAGCAAAAAACTCGTAGTGAGACAAGTGACATTGAAGCCTACTTTACATTTCAGTGAAAACACGGTTGCTGAGGATCATGGGGCAGCACAGGAAGAACCTGGACAATGGGGTTCAAGATGGAATTGGAAGCCGGAAACCGAAAAAAGTTATGTTTTCACCTCTTTTTTCTTATATTCCACCAACTTGAGATTGGAGGTTTCACCGCCACAATGGCTTGATGGAAAGGCACATCATAATCACGACGGCAAGAAGCATGACTTGACTCTCTCCAACAGCTGCTTCTGCCTCGGACTCCATCAACACAGGAGCAAGATTCTGGTGGAGGTGGTGGGTCTCTGAAAGTCTTTCCTCCGTAGACCAGCATGGTTCACTGACAAAATATCGAGGTCAAAAATATCGACCTCCAAAATTATCGAGACATAAATATCTACTTAAAAAGGTAAGTACAAAAATATTGAAAAAATATATTGTCTTCAATAATATTGTTGTATTAAATATTGATTTTTAAATATATATATATTAAAATATTGAAAAATATATTAAATACAAACATTTATTTAATACGAAATTGAATATATTGAATGTATATTGGTTTCCCACCATCATTGTCAGTGCATTTATTTCCCGTCACCACCCATTTTTGCTCATTTCCTGTTACAACTGCAAAGGCTTCTGGTATGGTAATCCCCTTTGAGTAAAAGCCTCTTACAGAACAAAGAAAGTGCAATTTGTGCTTTTGTGCAAAACATGCAATTTTAAAGTGCTTATTATTGTGACTGTGCAAAGACTGCTTATAATTTAATGTTAAAAGTGGGAAGTTCATTAAAACTTGAGAGGACTTAATACTTTCACTTTCAAACAATCCTTTCTGTACAAACATGTTTAATAATTTGTATCCATAATATGTCCCTTATGAACCAGAGCATATCCATTTGTGCCCACTGGTGGGCATATTTTAACTATTTTCACACATTTTTCCTTTTTGATATCAAATAAGCAGTTCAGAAACCGTTCTTTGTTGAAATATGTGTGATGTCATGATTGTTCGTTGGTGCATTTTGATTTTCCCTTTTAATTTTTATTTGCTAGTGATTTCCCCCAGTGGAAATACTTTCTTGGATGTTCTGTATTTTTTCAAAATTTGTTGTTTTATATTTTCTCTGATTCATTCATTTATACTGGTCATTTCAATTTTTCCTAATTCGTTGTTATTCACAGATTGTTTGATCTTCAGATTTTTCTTTTTATTCTTAGATTAATTTCTCTAATTTCTAAGGTGCACATACCGTTCTTCATTTTGGTTCAGGCCCATCGGGATGAGCATTCTTAACGCCAGGATAGGTTTTGATTCTTTTTGTCTTAACACTTTCTCCCGATCACCCCCTCTCTCTGGCGTGGGGATTTGTTCAATTGCACAATATTGTATTTTTTCCCAATTGCTTTCATGTTTCTCTTCCATGTGTTTTGCCACCGCCTTGCTCCGATCTTTATTGCATGTGGCCCTGATGTGTTCAAGAATTTGTTTTTTTATTTCACATGTTGTACTTCACACATATTTCTTCTTGCATGGGCATTCAATTATATAGATAACAAATTTGCTTTTGCAGTTTATGTGTTGCTTGATTTT
The DNA here is from genome assembly GCA_963921515.1 of Calotriton arnoldi. Taxonomy (NCBI): domain Eukaryota; kingdom Metazoa; phylum Chordata; class Amphibia; order Caudata; family Salamandridae; genus Calotriton; species Calotriton arnoldi. The sequence continues at coordinate 13,183 of CAWUFW010010865.1, read as the reverse complement.
CCAATTAGAGCCATTTGCCATCTTTATTTGTTTTTTGTTTGTGGCTATTTTGCATGCTTTGCACTTATTGCAGCCCCAAAAACCTTCTGTGTGTAACCATGTCTTCCGATTCATTTTGAAATTACTATGGGGTAGATTCCGATTCGGGCCGGAAAAAGCACCGACCGACTCGGAGCCGGAAAAATTCCCGACCGACACGTACCAGTGGCGCCCGACACGCCAAGTACGATGCAAGCCGCGATAAATCCGACCGACACGTAAGGAAACCAAGCCGACCGACCGAGCCGCACGGAAAATAGCAATCCGGCCAGAAAAACACGCGAATCCAACCGACCGACACGCACCCGGAACAAATCCGACCGAATCGTACCCGCCAACTCCAAACCGCAAAGTACGATGCAAGGCGCGAAAACACGACCGAGTCGGACGGAGGACAAGCCGTACGACCGACACGCATACAAAACCGAGCCGAAGCAACACAATACACCGCGACCGACGCGTACGCAGCATAGAAAACTGCACAAACACAGCGTGAACGAAACGGAAAACACCGTACGAGACCAATGCAGGGTCCGACTCGGTCACAAGAACGTTTCCAACATACACAAACAACACAAAGGAAAAATCACGCAAAAAAAGGCCAAACAAGCAATTACCAAGCCAATAAATACTGGGGGGTGGGGACAGAGAACAAAGACACACCCACAACTCCACCTATATAAAGGACACAAATCACTACCATGAGCCTTTGCAAATGCCATTCCACTGCCAGCACCCAAGAGAAAGCAACCACACACCCACAGCTCATCCCTCACACAAGCCACACACCAGCAGCACACCAACAAATACCTACCTCACATACACCCAGCAAAACACACACTCACACACCCTCACCTGCACACCAACACACACATCACTCACCATCACCACCCATCACCATGCCCCCCAAGAAGAATCACAAGTTCCTAGATTGTGAATTGGAAGTCCTGGTAGACGAGATCCTCAGGGTAGAGCCACAGCTGTTTGGCACATTGGTCCAACAGACCCCCATGTCGCAGAAAACCAAGATGTGGGAGAGGATCATCAACAGGGTGAACGCCCAATCACCATGTCTGCGCACAAAGACCGACATCCAGAACAGGTGGTATGACGTGCGCAGGAGGGTCCGGGAGCTGCTCAAGAAAGACTACCTCATCAGCCAACTCACCGGCAGTGGCCCTCCTGCCAAGCCAGTATACCTCAGGCCCTGGGAGGAGAAGGTGCGGGCCATCCTTCCGCCAGTGAGCGTATATGGACTAGAGAACATCCCAGAGCCTGGTGAGTACACAACAAATGTACACAATATACTGCCACAAAACACACACACATCACTGTCAAGGGGAGAGTCAAACCATACACTCATAGCAATCACACATCAACCAGAACAGAATCATCCCAAAATGTGTATGTCAGTCAGAGAAACACAACACATGCCATCAAAAAAGTCACATCCAACTGTGCCAACACATGTACAAACACAACCACAACTACAGCTAGGCAGTGGCACAAATAGAACTAACAAACACATCCACACATGTAGCCACCACAACAACACCAACACACAGTGAAGACCACTCAAAGGAAGGAATTCTGTGTATGCTGGCCAAGTCAGTGTATCCAATAGCATCATGGGAGGCGCAGTCACACATATTGCCCGCACCAAAACTGTCCCATCAACACCACCATGAACCATGCGCACATCACAGGGAGTGGAGAAGGACTCACAAGATGGCTGACACTGGCTACTGCTGTGGGGAGCACAATGCCCTGCTGCCAACTGTGCACCAACAAACAGCAGGACACCACTGACTGACATCCTGAGAGACAACTCACACTCCCTGCAATGCAAGCACGTTCCATGGTGGGATATCTGGCTGGCTGGGAAGGGGGACTTGCAGCACTGACTATAGTCACCAGCACCTCCCCTCACACCCCCCAACACAAACTCCACAGTACCCACCTGGTAGAATGCAATGCCCTCCATCCTAACACAAGATCCCACAAAGCACCACCACCCTGGGTTATGTTGTGTGAAGCACAGGGACACTCTTGGGACTCTTAGCCAAACAACTGCCAGGACAACACTCCCAGCCATCCTGTCAGCACAGCCAGCCCACCCCACAGGGAAGCAGAGTCAAAAGGAAGGAAGCATGGGCATGCTGGGAAGGGGGGTGGAGGCAATAGCATGATGGGAGTCGTAGTCACAGACATTGCTCAGCCTCACAACTGGCCCATCAACACCACCCTGAACCGTGCTCACATCACAGGGAGTGGAGAAGGACTCACAAGATGGCTGACACTGGCTACTGCTGTGGGGAGCACAAGGCCCTGCTGCCAACTGTGCACCAACAAACAGCAGGACACCACTGACTGACATCCTGAGAGACAACTCACACTCCCTGCAATGCAAGCACGTTCCATGGTGGGATATCTGGCTGGCTGGGTGGGAAGGGGGACTTGCAGCACTGACTATAGTCACCAGCACCTCCCCTCACACCCTCCCCAACACAAACTCCACAGTACCCACCTGGTAGAATGCAATGCCCTCCATCCTAACACAAGATCCCACAAAGCACCACCACCCTGGGTTATGTTGTGTGAAGCACAGGGACACACTTGGGACTCTTAGCCAAACAACTGCCAGGACAACACTCCCAGCCATCCTGCCAGCACAGCCAGCCCACCCCACAGGGAAGCAGAGTCAAAAGGAAGGAAGCATGGGCATGCTGGGAAGGGGGTGGAGGCAATAGCATGATGGGAGTCGTAGTCACAGACATTGCTCAGCCTCACAACTGGCCCATCAACACCACCCTGAACCGTGCTCACATCACAGGGAGTGGAGAAGGACTCACAAGATGGCTGACACTGGCTACTGCTGTGGGGAGCACAAGGCCCTGCTGCCAACTGTGCACCAACAAACAGCAGGACACCACTGACTGACATCCTGAGAGACAACTCACACTCCCTGCAATGCAAGCACGTTCCATGGTGGGATATCTGGCTGGCTGGGTGGGAAGGGGGACTTGCAGCACTGACTATAGTCACCAGCACCTCCCCTCACACCCTCCCCAACACAAACTCCACAGTACCCACCTGGTAGAATGCAATGCCCTCCATCCTAACACAAGATCCCACAAAGCACCACCACCCTGGGTTATGTTGTGTGAAGCACAGGGACACTCTTGGGACTCTTAGCCAAACAACTGCCAGGACAACACTCCCAGCCATCCTGTCAGCACAGCCAGCCCACCCCACAGGGAAGCAGAGTCAAAAGGAAGGAAGCATGGGCATGCTGGGAAGGGGGTGGAGGCAATAGCATGATGGGAGTCGTAGTCACAGACATTGCTCAGCCTCACAACTGGCCCATCAACACCACCTTGAACCGTGCTCACATCACAGGGAGTGGAGAAGGACTCACAAGATGGCTGACACTGGCTACTGCTGTGGGGAGCACAAGGCCCTGCTGCCAACTGTGCACCAACAAACAGCAGGACACCACTGACTGACATCCTGAGAGACAACTCACACTCCCTGCAATGCAAGCATGTTCCATGGTGGGATATCTGGCTGGCTGGCTGGGAAGGGGGACTTGCAGCACTGACTATAGTCACCAGCACCTCCCCTCACACCCCCCCCAACACAAACTCCACAGTACCCACCTGGTAGAATTCAATGCCCTCCATCCTAACACAAGATCCCACAAAGCACCACCACCCTGGGTTATGTTGTGTGAAGCACAGGGACACTCTTGGGACTCTTAGCCAAACAACTGCCAGGACAACACTCCCAGCCATCCTGTCAGCACAGCCAGCCCAACCCACAGGGAAGCAGAGTCAAAAGGAAGGAAGCATGGGCATGTTGGGAAGGGGGAGGAGGCAATAGCATGATGGGAGTCGTACTCACAGCCCTACATCCCCCACCACATGGCCCAGCAAGCTCACACTCCCGCATGCACATCCCACAGAGAGTGGAAAGGCCCATCAAAGATGTCTGACACTGTTGCTGTGTCGTGGGGAGCACAAGGGCATGCTGGGTACTGCACAGCAACCAACAGCAGGACACCACTGTCAGCCATCTTGCCATTGCCCTCACACCTACACCCACTGAACTCCACACAAAAGCAAGTAAGTATGGGAATGCTGGCAAGTGGGGTGGAGGCAATGGCATGATGGGAGTCGTAGTCACAGACATAGCTCACCCCCACAACTGTCCCATCAACACCACCCTGAACCATGCTCACATCACAGGGAGTGGAGAAGGACTCACAAGATGGCTGACACTGGCTACTGCTGTGGGGAGCACAAGGCCCTGCTGGCAACTGTGCACCAACAAACAGCAGGACACCACTGACTGACATCCTGAGAGACAACTTACACTCCCTGCAATGCAAGCACGTTCCATGGTGGGATAACTGACTGGCTGGGTGGGTGGGTGGGAAGGAGGTCTGGCTGTCAACCAAACACAAGCAATGCAGACCATGTTCACACCCCAGAGAATACATAGAAATGCCCAAATAATGCAGGACAATGTGCCACACCAATATCAACCCCTGACTGTGACGACTTAGGACAATACAATGTACAGGCCCGCACCCCGAGGCACAGTCACAACTGTCAGGTGTGTCAACCACTGATGCCTGCAGAAACATGACATACATTGTTTGTGTCTCCCAAAAACAGGTGATGATAGGGACACAGCAGCAGACGCTGAGGAGTCCCAGTCCCAGGCTCAAGAGGATGCCGAGCTCACTGGCGTCGTACAGCCTCTGTCCTCCTCGGACGATGAACAACCTGGCACATCCGGTGCAAGTCAACATGCTGCACCAGCAGGACCACCAGCTGCAGCACCAGCAGGTCCACCAGCTGCACCCCCTGCACCCACCCCTCCAACGACTGTCACCACGAATACCATCCCTGCCGACATGGACAGAATAAGGAGCAACACCAACGCAGTGACCCTGGACCAACCTGGGGCCATGGACACCACCACCACCACCAACCCCCAAGGTGGACCAGGGTTATCTGTGCGTGCAACTGCACACACTGCACATGTCAGCAGGGGTGGTGGGAGGGGTGGGAGACAGGGGTCGCTGCTTGCAGACGTTGCTGGTGTGCATGAAGACCCACAACTGGTACGCATAGCTGATGCGTACCAGTCCAGCACCGGAGAGCTCAGCCAGGTAGTGGGGCTCCTCAGAGACATCAAACAGCAGCAGGCTGCCCATCATGCCCGCTTGGACTCCCACATGTCCCACGTGGAGTCACACATGTCACGTGTGGACTCCCACATGTCCCGCGTGGAGTCCAAGTGGGATGTACTACATGAGATGACGGCAGTGCACAGGGACATTTTACAATGCCTCCGCCAGATGAACAGCAACCAGTCCACACCTCCCTGTGTGCCAACAACATCTGGTACCGAACAAACTGCAACTGCCACAGGGAGGGAGGAGGACTCTGGCGGAGAGTCCCCTGCACCGCAGCAGCCTGCACTTGAGGGCCCGCCCCAAGAAGAGGGGTCGTCCGAGAAGGGAAAGTGAGAGGCTGATGGCCAAGCGCAACTCCCAGGAAGCCTGAACCTGTTCTGGATTTTCGCCTTTGTGCACAGACTGTTCACCCTGTTGACGGCAACACTACTCCCACACATTGCATGGGGAGTACAAGTTGGAACAATGTGTCAGACAACTGTGGCCCCGATACTGGGGATCCTGTCTACCTGGACTTTCAATTCACCTAGGAACTTGGGATTGCAAGATTCATGTACAGCACAACCCATCCTATGCACTATTAACACAGATGTATCACAATAAACACACTAATACACCATACTTGCCTCTGTCGTGATTCCAACGTGGGTGCTGTTATGGGGATGATGAACTGCAAAATTACACTGTGTATGCGAACTGCAACAGCAAGGACAACACAGGCATGTGAGTACAGGCAACGTGACACATATGAGGGAGACACACCACCAGGGGTACACAACACATACACACCTAGGCCATCTGACTCATTGCCTACACTGATGTTGCCAGGGAAGACGGTGTAATGCACAGACACCACACCCATTCCCAGTTGTAGTCAAGTAGCCCACAGGTGCAGTAAGCAAATGGCAGTCAAATGTGTGACCACAGACAACGCACATCACTAAGTGAAGCACAGGTTTATTACACAGTAGCAACATGCCGTAACCACTACAGATGCAAGGTAACCCCACCTGGTAGCGGGCACACAGTCAACAACTGTAGACGGAAGGAAGTCCATGGGTGTGGCGCACATCACCTGTAGGGACACAACAGCTACCAGCCTGGATGTGCAATCACGTCGTCGGTGGACACAGTTGACCAAACGAATCTGAAAGTACCCTGTGAAGGACAGAAATGACACACAGTCAAAAGCAATGCAGTACAGGACAGAACAGCAAAACTCATGCACAATACATGTTACAAGATACCCACCCAGAACCAAGTTAGCATGTCAACACTGTTGGGGAGTACAGCCCACCTGTCACCACACATCGCAACACACATCCTGTCAAGTAGCCCATGAACACACTCCAACAGCACCAGAGCACCACCCACACATCATGCCAACTCACATCATTCAAATGACACCTCAGGATACTCACATTCAGCTAAAGAAGTTGGTGATGAGCTGTGTGCGGACATCACCATCACCATCATCATCATCATCATCGTCACTGGCATCGTGGTCCAGGCCAGGATCCTCCACAGGTGGTGGATGTTGGTCATCGTCATCCTGGATGAGAGGCAACTCCTTCCGCACTGCCAGGTTGTGTAGCATGCAGCAGACGATGATAATCTTGCACACTTTCGCAGGGGCATATGGGAGGGACCCTCCGGTCTTGTCCAGGCAGCGGAAGCGGCTCTTCAGGAGACCAAAGGTCCGCTCAATCACTCTCCTGGTCCGACCATGTGCCTCATTGTAGCGCATCTGGGCAGGTGTCACAGGGTTCCTGAGGGGTGTCAGCAACCACGGCATGTTGGGGTATCCCGAGTCACCTACGGACAGACAAGTGCACATCAGCTGACTTGGAAAAGTGGGCGGAATACTACAGATCAGATCACACACAATGGCACAAAGTCAGTACACACCGACAAGCCAGGCACGCTGGTTCTGCATCTGTGCCATCATCCTGGGGATGCGACTACTCCTCATCACAAAGGCATCGTGTGCTGAACCAGGGAAACGGGCACACACGTGTGTGATGGTCATGTCTGCAAGACACACCACCAGTGCATTGACCGAGTGGTAGTGCTTGCGGTTATGGTAGGCCTGCTCCTGGGCCTGTGGTGGTACCAAAGCCACATGTGTCCCATCAATGGAGCCAATGACATGCGGCATCCTCCCCAGTGCATAAAAGTCACTCTTCACGTCAGTGAGTCGTCGCAGTCTAGGGAAATAGATGTACCGGTTCAGGAAGAGCAACATTGCCGCCAAAACATCGCAGAGCACACGGCTGAACATGGTCTGTGACATCCCACCAGCAGACGCCACAGTATGTTGGAAGGTACCGGTGGCAAAGAAGTGTAGGGCTGCCATCACCTTCACCTTGGGGGTCAGCGCTGTAGGATACGGCCGGCCAGGCTGCAAATGTGGGGACAACTGCACTGCCAAATCCTCAATCAGCTGCCTGGTGAAGCGGTACCGTCGGATGCTGTCCCGTTCCACCATCGTTGCCAGGTCTGGGAATGGCCGATGGACAGCAGGAGCCCTGCAGTGCAGAGGAGAAGTAAGCAAGATCGTCAGTCACCCCACATATGCGGCATTGAACACACTCAAGATCCCAACATACATCATCATGAGGCACAACTACATGAAGTGTGCAGTACCGGAACGACATGTATGGTACATACATGGCCAACATCTGTCAACACGGTCCTACAGGTGGCATCAATTTGTCCCAGGTTGGCCCATTGGATATCATGATGCTGTGTCACAGTCACCCCCACAGTGACATGTGAGGACAGATGTGCCCCAGGCACCACAGCTCAACGACAGGCACATTCCCAGGGACCCTGTAATGCCACATGGACACTGGCATCACCTGGAGTATCATGTGTACACCACAGCAAAACAAACATGACCCCCACAGGTAGTGGCCACACTTGCCATGGCAGGACAGACATGGACGTCTGTGACACACACGCACAACATCAGAGTCCATGCACACACAACGTGGATGTGGAGACTGCCTCCCATTGTGCACATGAAATCAGAGACATTGTAAACACTACATGCACAAAGACTGTGGAGGGCCATCACTATTGTGCCACTGGGACACCCTGGCTCAAACATACCGTCCCACATGGGACTCACGGGGTATGTGACATGACATACACAAACACCACTGTGAAATGTGACCATGACACATGCACAGATATGAACAGTTGCACATCACAGTGGTCACGTACACGTAACACCCAGGATCCTGTCCCCATGAACACGTGCACAGCCTGGGGGTGGCTGCCCACAGGTGACACCCACAGGACAACATGTACACCAACATACACACAATAGGAAATGCAGCCTTACATGCCTTATGATAAGGTTTGGACAGGCTGTCGTGATGTAGGTGTGCCCCTCACTCCCTGGGAGCTATCTGTGGCTGGCATATGTCCATCTGTGACAGGCATGCTGACCTATGCCAGTCACATGTAAAGTGATGCGTTGAACCGCAATGGACCGATCGGTGCCTCCGGCCGGCCCATTGCTTTCAATGTGTCGGGTACGCGTTGTACCCCTGTGCGCGTTGAACTGCAATGGACCGATCGGTGCCTCCGGTCGGCCCATTGCTTTCAATGTGCGTGAGTGCGCGTTGTACCCCTGTGCGCGTTGAACTGCAATGGACCGATCGGTGCCTCCGGCCGGCCCATTGCTTTCAATGTGTGCGGGCACGCGTTGTACCCCTGTGCGCGTTGAACTGCAATGGACCGATCGGTGCCTCCGGCCGGCCCATTGCTTTCAATGTGTGCGGGTACGCGTTGTACCCCTGTGCGCGTTGAACTGCAATGGACCGATCGGTGCCTCCGGCCGGCCCATTGCTTTCAATGTGCGCGGTACGCGTTGTACCCCTGTGCGCGTTGAACTGCAATGGACCGATCGGTGCCTCCGGCCGGCCCATTGCTTTCAATGTGCGGGTACGCGTTGTACCCCTGTGCGCGTTGAACTGCAATGGACCGATCGGTGCCTCCGGCCGGCCCATTGCTTTCAATGTGTGCGGTGCACGCGTTGTACCCCTGTGCGCGTTGAACTGCAATGGACCGATCGGTGCCTCCGGCCGGCCCATTGCTTTCAATGTGTGCGGGTACGCGTTGTACCCCTGTGCGCGTTGAACTGCAATGGACCGATCGGTGCCTCCGGCCGGCCCATTGCTTTCAATGTGTGCGGGTACGCGTTGTACCCCTGTGCGCGTTGAACTGCAATGGACCGATCGGTGCCTCCGGCCGGCCCATTGCTTTCAATGTGTGCGGGTGCGCGTTGTACCCCTGTGCGCGTTGTACCGCAATGGACCGATCGGTGCGCACCCATTGACAATGGGCTTGCCTGGCAACGGACGCGTTTTCGAATTTCGAGCGAGTCGGTTGCTGGAAAATCAGTTGGTCACCCACAACAATGTTGCAAAATCATGTATGTCATGAAGTTGAAGTTTTGAAGGATGCTGTGGGCGTGTTTTGGTGCTGCTATTCCATGGATTGGCCAGATTCAGAAGATGCAAACGACTTGGACCTATCACTTTGGACACAAGGGACAGTATCTGCCTCTCCACCACATATATATTGCTGCCTGTTCCCCTGAGAGCCCACTTGCCTGCACTACATGCTCCAGGACGACATCTGCCACTGCACTGCTGCTGTCTCTGCCCCTCTGGACCCTGCAATGGCACGTACTGTGGAGAGAGCCCCAGCCTTCAGCCTTGAGGAGAACCAGGCCCTGCTGGACAGCCTACTTCCACAGTACAGCAAGCTGTATGGGACACCAGGGGAGCAGGTGAGTGTTCTGTGCACTGCCTTTCTGAATGTGCATTTTGTCTGACTAGCAAGGCTGAGAGTCAGCACGCCACTGGCTAGCAGGCTCACTGAGTAGTTGTCACCCCCATAGTGTGTAGTGACTTGCACTGGACAGGTATGGTGCAGTGACAGTGCTTCTGAACAGGGTTTTACTCCCCATGCAATGATACCATGTAGTGACTTCTGGAAAACTGTCCATGGGCAGCCGTGCACTGCCTGTGTACACCATGTGCCCCTGTGATTGCGACATGTATATGCAACTGTGTCATGCACGGATATGTTGCATGTGTAGTAATGGCCTTATCACTTTGTCATCCTGACAGGCTTCTGCCCATCGGAAGCATGAGATATGGAAGGACATCGTCCGGGCTGTCCGGTCCGTGGGGGTCTACAAGCGCCGGATCCGCAACTGCCAAAAGAGGTGGCAGGACCTTCGGGGCTGGACCCGGAGGATTGCACGGGTCCAGCTGAAGCTGTCGCCTCCTCGCAGGAGGGGCGGAACACGGACCCTGACCCCCACATGCTCAGGATCCTGGCGGTGGTCTTTCCAGACCTGGATGGGCAGCTGAAGGCCAGAGAGCAGCAAGGAGGGGGTGAGTCAAAGACTGCACTGTGTACTCTGTCTAACATGCTATGTGCCCTCCTCGGGCCTGGTTAAACTGCCACAGTACAGCAGTCATGTTGTCCAGGAGCCATGTCCCTCTATTGTGCACTGCCCACTCCTCATCTGATACCCAGGTGTGGCCCTTACATGCAGGGAATTCTGTCACTTAGGACTGTGTCCTTGCAGTTTGCTTGACTCAAGGTGGGAGACAGCATCTGTTTCCCTGACTCTGTGGTGGGCATCATGGGTGGGTCCATTGCTTACACAATGCCTGTATTCTGACATGTATTCAGCGTGTTACTTTGATCTGTGGTCCAATTGCTGAGCTGATCCACCACATGTGGCTGGGGTATCTGGCACACACCCATGCTGCGGGTGGGAACAATGTTTGGGCCCCAGGAGTATGTATATGACGTGTGTCACACATACTTAGCCAGCTGCCTACAGTCCAGGGCTCATCCCTCATTCATGTGGGGCTGGACAGTCATGCCTACTCCAGGCCATACAATACACTCTGTACTCCCACTCCCGTGTATCAGCGGACACATTGTGCACAGTGATTTGACCCCTCAGGTGTCTGCCTCTGTGTCAGTGTGCTGTAGATTAGTCGCCAGGACTGCTGTGGAGTTTCTTGGTAGGGGCTCAGCATGCCACTGGAGATGTGACCATAGGAGACGATACTTGTGTGACACATAGGTGTCTGATCAGCTGCCCATGCAGACTGGGGCATGTAAATGTGAAGTTCAGGCAGCTGTTCCCCATGCACAGCAGAGTGTGAGGGGCTCAGGTTCAGAGGGTAGTGTCACAGGTCTACCATATGTCCAATAGGTATGACCTGGACAGATGAGGGTTAAGAGGATGTGTTGTGGGGGATGTACATGTGCACTTGTGCAGCTCCAGGACTTGCATTCCCCATGACCTACTATTGTGACACAGTGCAGAGTGTTGTTGTCTGGCTGCAAAGTCATACATCACTGAGACAGTGATGTATGACTTTGCAGTCATGCCTCCGCCATGGCATGTGTCTACTGATTGGTGAGCCTGCAGGGGAGTGACATGTGCTACATGCACACCATAGTGGCGCTGGCTATCAGGACATGGGTGCATCATGGTGTCTGTCGCTGGTATGCATCACATGCATTTCCTATTTGACTCTGGGCATCCCTTTCATCCGGAAACCTGTACTGACTCAGTGGCAAGAGCTGTGATGTGTCCACACCGTGTCCTCTGCACTGTCCAACTACTGTGTACTTGGTGCATGTGTCAACACTGGGGTGTTGCAATCCAACAGACACCAGACAGATGGGTGCAAGGCCATGTGGGATGTGAGTGCCATGCTTGGCATCAGACTGACAATTGACTTCTCCTGTTCAGTTAGGGCACTTTTAGCAATGTACAACTGATGATGCCAGGGCTTGCTCTGTGATGTGCTGTGCTCACAGTGGTGTGTGCGTTATGTGCAGGTGACTGATGTCTGTCTGTATCCCCATTGTTTGCAGATACATCCACGGCCACGGAAGGGGACAGCTCCACGGACCAGGAGGAGCCAGAGAGCCAGACTGGGTCAGCAGCCGAGGAGTGGTCGGAGGGACCCAGTGGCACGGAGGGCGAGGGAGCCACACCGAGGAGTCCTCAGCAGCATCCACCTCAGCTGAGGACCAGAGCAACTCGGGAGGATGACTCCCTTGTGGAGGCGGGTGTCAGCAGCCACCACACCCCAGCTAGTGTTGCTGTCCCCGCCACCACCAGCACCACCACCGCCCTCCCATCGGCTCCCATTCCCCAGGTCCGTGGAGGCTCCCATGTCCGGGAGCGTGTTTCCTTTGGGCCAGGCACCGCACCCCCTGCCCCTGTGTCCCCTGCTGCCCTGAGTGAGGAGTCTGTGTACCTCCTTCGCCAGCTCCATGTAGGGCAGACAGCCATGCTGAGTGTCCTCCATGCGCACACCGCGCTGTTGACTCAGCTGGTGTCGTTCATGGAGGGCATCTCATCGGGCATGTCTGACCTACAGAGGGGCAATAGGTCCATGGACTCCTCCCTGACGGCAGCAGTGTCCCTCCTCAAACGGTCCCTCACCCCTCCTGCCTCTGCTCCATCCACACTCCCCAGCACCTTACCCGTCCCAAGCACACACACACCGGCACAGGCACACACCAGCACACACACATCCAGCACACTGACACACACGCCAATGACAAACGCACACGCACGCACATTCAGGGGACTGAAGCCAGACTCACAGGGGATGGGGCCCTGGAACACACACACGCATCCACATGCACTGCGCAGTCCTCAGTTCCCTCTCCCTCCAAAGCACCCTCCCTTGCCTCACATGCAACCCCAAAGTCACAGCAGCTCTTCCTCTGTGACCTTGGCCTCTTCCCCACCGATGAAGCTGCTCCAGCATCCCGGGGAAGAGGAAGCCCACCCACACGGAGCAGAGTGCCCCTCGCCCCCGGACACCCTCCCCCAGGTGCAGACGGACTGAGGCCCCCACCCGCAAGTCCCCC